>CAWUFW010014826.1:0-393673 GCA_963921515.1 Calotriton arnoldi | reverse complement strand
GAAAACTTGCACATCAAGTTACAAAGCATACAAGCGGGGAATCCGCAATGTAGGAGGGAGAAACACATCTGATATATACAGCATGAGAACAATTGTACATAAGTAGCCCACATCAGTACACGAAAGAGGTTAATGGGAGGTGAAGCAGGAGGAGTCTGGAGAAGCGCCCAAGAGAGGCAAAGTGCAGGTGAGAGGGGCCGCGGAGAACCAGCATTGCACCGAGGCGGGGGAGTGATCCTCTATGAACCAGCACCGGCGGCCGCCGCGGGCGATGAGCCGGCGGCCGCCGCGGGCGATGAGCCGGCAGGGAGCGCGGGAGAGGTCGCAGAGGGCAGGGCGCCCTGGCGTTGGAGGTATGAAACAAGGGGACCCCAGATGTCAAGCGGCCGGCTACGCGCCGGCATCAAGTCCCAGAATTCGGACAGAAGCGTCTGACAACGCGCAGCGTCCTCGAGCCAAGTGCCGACCTTGGGCGCAGGTCTTCGGCCCCAATGCATGGCGACCCTGCGGCACCCGAGAACAAGCAGCATGGCGGTGAGTCGACGGGAGGCATCGGGACAGTGTTTCACGAAGCCCAAGAGGCATATCAGCGGGTCTGGTGTGACAGGCGCAGAGGTAATCTCAGTGATGGCGGTGCACACCTTGCGCCAATACGCAGAGACTCTAGGGCACAGCCAGGCGAGATGAGAGAAATCTGCGGCGGGGGCAGAGCAGGGGAGACATCTATCGCTGGGAGCAAGTCCTATTCTGTACAGTTGAGCGGGAGAGCGGTACAGTCTGTGCAGATATTTTAAATGTATGAGGTGCAGGCGGTAGTTAGGGGACAGACGTTTGGTCTGCTTACAACAATACATCCAGACCTCCTGGGAGAGATCGATGCCCAGGTCCTCACTCCAGGCAGTACAGGCTCGATCAGCGGAAATCGAGGAAGCCGCCAGTGTAAGGGCATAAAGTCTGGAGACCATTTTACGGGGGGAGACAGAAGTGTATGCAAGGTCAAGGGCAGCCATTGAAGGAGGGGGCTGGGGGAACGTGGGGTGCAACTCCCGGCAGGCCGCTCTAAGTTGATAGTAGAGCAGGGTGTCCAAGGGGCCGGACCCAGCTGGAAGAGAAAAGAAGTCGCTGGCAGGATAGAGATCCGACAGCGTGGACAACCCCAGGCGAGTCGCGCATTTGACCATCCCGGCCATCTGTAGGGAAGGAAATACCAGGTTGTATGCGATGGGCATGGTGTTGGCGGAGAGCAAGCTGGAGCCGGAGTATCTCCGAAGACCGTCCCAAGCCCAGCGCAGGGTCTCCACCGTATCAATCTCTCCGCGCGGGGCTTAGCGGGGGTGAAGATAGCCGTCCAGAGCGGCAAGGGGGCCGCAAGGTCAGCCTCCACCGCCACGTGGGGCTGAAAGGGCATCGGATGCAGCCAGAAGTGAAGGAAGCTGGCTTGGGCACTGAGGGCGTATAATTTGAAATCCGGGGCACCCAGCCCACCACACGTTAAGGGGAGAGTGAGAATGTCATATGCAATTCTAGGCTGACGCCCAGCCCAGATAAGAGAGATGATGAGGGAGCGAAGTGTATGAAAAAAATGAGCCGTGAGAGGAATGGGGATATTCAGGAACAGGTATAGAAACTTCGGGAGCACCACCATCTTGGCGATGGCTATGCGTCCCGCCAAGGACAAAGGCAAGCGCCTCCAGAGGGGAATCTTAGTCTCCAGCCAGTCGACCGCCCAACCGAAATTTGTCCTCCAAAGTTCGTCCACGTTCCTGCTGAGCCAGACACCCAGATACCTAGTGGGTCCGGAAGCCCACACAAACGGATAGTCCAGGGTGAAGGGGACAGTGGCGTCCGTTAGAGGAAAGAGAATAGATTTACCCCAGTTAACCTGGATACCAGACAAGCCCCCGAAACGCACCACCTCGCGGACCATGGGGCCGAGATTTTCCTGAGGGTTGCGGACATAGAGTGTGACGTCATCCGCATACATGGAGATGACCAAGGCGCGAGCCGCGAAGCCGAGACCCCTCTGGGTATGATGCTGCCGGAGCCTAGCAGCGAGGGGCTCCATAGCTACAGCATAGAGCATGGGTGAGAGCAAGCACCCCTGCCTAGTGCTCCTAGAGACGGGGATGGGCTCCGAAATCTGACCGTTGATACGGAGGCGAGCCGTAGGGAGAGAATGGAGGAGATTGACTTTGCGCAAAAAAAACGGGCTGAAGCCTAAGCGAGGGAGGAGGTAGAAGAGGAAGGGCCACTCAAGAGTGTCAAAGGCTTTGGTAGCATCAAGAAGGGCAGCCACGGCCAGGAAAGCGGGGTTAATTTGGTGGAGAACAGCAAATATAGTCCGAAGATTATGCGATGTGGCATGGCCAGAGATGAATCCAGACTGGTCGGGGCGGGCTATCAGGGGCATAAGAGGAAGAAGGTGGGAGGCGAGTAGCTTGGCGAAAATCTTATTGTCGGTGTTGATGAGCGATAAGGGGCGGTAAGAGTCAAGGAGCTCTGGGGGCTTGTCCGGTTTCAAGAGCAGTGTCAACAGGGCCTCGCGAAGTGACGGAGGGAAATGGCCGCACTCGAAGGAGTCATTATACATAGCTGCAAGGTGCGGAACGAGAAGGGGCGCGTAGGCTTTGTAGAAGGATGCGGGTAGACCGTCGGAGCCCGGAGCCTTATCGCCAGGGAGACTGTTCATGGCGGCCAGGATCTCCTCTTTAGAAAAAGATTAGTCGAGGTACTCCCGATGACTGTTGCCCAGCCAGAGGAGCTCAAGAGTGTCAAAGTATTGGTCCAGGATATTGTGCGAAGGAACAAACCCAGCAGTGTAGAGTTGAGAATAAAAGGTGGTGAACCTGGTCACCACCTCGTCAGGAGAGGTTGTCCGTTCAGGACCTCCGTCCTGGAGCGCGGTGATATAAGAGGAAGCGTGAGGCCGACGCAGAAGATTGGCTAGAGTTTTACCCGGGCGATCCCCCTCGCCATAGCGACACGCCCTCGCCTCCCTACCTAGAAAGGAAAGTTCCCTATCAGCCTCATCGTTAAAGTCGGAAAGTTTGCCCCGGAGCTGCACGAGGGTGTCGGGAGAGGGGCTAAAAGAGTGTGAAGAGTCAAGAGCCCTAATTTCCCCCTCCAATCTTGCCAGGGCGCCGCGGATAGAGCGCAGTACACCAGCCTGTTTGGAAATGCATTCGCCATGAATCACCACCTTGAAACCCTCCCAGAGTGTGGAAGGGGAGTCCACAGTGCCGGCGTTAAGGTCAAAGTAGTTCGTGATGGCGGTTTGAATCTCATCGCGGAACACCGAATCGCGGAGCGCAATGGGAGGCAGCCGCCAGGCAAACGCGCGCCGCAAGGAGTGCGGGGGGAGCAAGCTAAGGCAGACGGGAGCGTGGTCAGAAAGGGTACGCACCATATGTTCTACAGAGGTATCCCATGCAAAGGCATCCTGAGTGGTGATCCAGAGGTCCAGGCGGGACCAGCAGCCGGAGGAGCCCGTGACGCATGTGCCCTCGCGCGCCTCATGGTGGGCATGCCGCCACGCATCAAGCAGTGAGTTGTCAGATAGTATGGAATGCAGAAGAATTGTGGCGCGCGGGTTCAGGGCGCGAGGCCCAGAGCGATCAAGGGTGGCAGATGGTGTAATATTGAAGGTGCCCCCCCACAGCAGCGCGGCAGGGCCCAAGGAGGAAATGAGTCACCAGACTTGTGCAAAAAAGTCAGGGTCATCAGAGTTGGGGCCATACACAGCTGCCAGGATCAGGGGTTGGGCTAGGAGAGTGCCATGCAGGATGACGAAGCACCCCTCAGGATCTGCAATGACCTGGGATGTGTGCCAGGGAAGCCCCTTGCGCATGAGAATGGATACCCCACGAGAATAACAGGAGTAGAAGGCGGAGTGAATTTCGCCCCAATGTCGAGAGTGAAGCCTAGCGGCGGTGGTGGGTAATAGGTGGGTTTCCTGAAGGAAACAGATATCAACCTTATGTCGGATAAGGTGGGCGTGTACTAAGCGGGCCTTCCGATGGTCATTAAGACCTCGTATGTTCCAGGTCCAGAGTGTAGTGGCCGTCATATTGCCATGTCAAGCAGGTGAGTGATGGATGGGGCCCGATGCAGGATAGGAATCAGATGTGATAGAGAAGGAATGTGCAGTACAAAAGACAGTGTGGCAAGTAACACGGTGCAGAAGAGGTCGTAAAACGAACATTGCATGCATACCTCTGTAGCAACTAAACAGAAACCCCATCCCCTTAACCCCCCACCTCCCACACCAACCCCCCAATCAGGTTGTGAGAACCCCCCTCCCTCCCACCCCAACAATCCCGTAAACAGAGCAAAAAAAAAAGGACCATGGGAGATCTCCCAGTGGGGACATGGGTCACCGGCAAACACCCCCGTCTCACGACAGGGTGGCTGGGCTAAACCATAAACCGGAATCAGTTAGCAAAGACATAAAGGAAAAATCAGCACACCAACGGTGATAATCAGCACCACGAACATCAAAAATAGAATGCAGAGCAGACAACAGCCACATATGTAATGGAAATAGGGTTGCAAGATTAGATTAATAGCATGCAATCAGTCATTGTCACTGAGGTTGGCAGCATTATCCGCAGACTGTGAGGAATGTGGCGAGCGTCGCCCAGCACAAATGTGTTTAGCATATTTGTGGGCCGATTTCGCATCCGTGAAAAAGTGTGCCTGGCCATCGTAAGAGATTTTAAGTTTTGGCCGGGTAGAGCATGGCGTATGGGATTTCTGCTTTCTGAAGAAGGCGCTTGGTAGGGAGGAATTCCTTGCGAGCAGCCTGAACTAGTGGGGTAAAGTCGGGGAAAATAGAAATGTTATTTCCCTGATAATGGATAGGACCGTGAGCCCTAGCTGCTTTGAGGATAGAATCTCGGTCCTGGTAGTTTAGGATGTGCGCGATGATGAATCTTGGAGTACCTCCAACAGGTGGCCGGGGACCCAAGGATCTGTGGGCTCTTTCTACTATGAAGACAGAGGATAAGGCCGAAGGAAATAAGTCACGCAACAGTGTCTCCACATAAAGCTCCATTTTGGGAATAGCAGTGGTCTCTGGCACACCGGAAATGCGGAGATTATTGCGTCTCGAGCGCGCTTCCAAGTCGTCATTCTTGGCTTGGATGACTGATAAATTCTTCTCCACACCAAGGAGGTGCCGTTTCGATTCAGTTTGAAATTCGGTGGCCTCAGTAACATGGTTGTCTAGTACATCTAGTCTGGTTTCATGAACATCAACCTGTCGCTTCACTGAGTCAAGCCTGGAAGTGAGTGCGTCTAGTTTAGTGTCCATGGATCTAAGGTTGGAACGGATGTCCAGCATTATAGAACGTAGATCTTCTTCCTGTGGATCGTTCTGTGGTTGGGACTCCGGGTCTGGCTCGGATGTAGAGTCCATCTTGCGAGTGTGGCGTTTGTTTTCAAAGTTAATTTTGGGCTGCTTTGGATCGTTCTTGCCCATAGTGGTTTCCGGGACTCAAAGCCTTTATCGTATAAACAGCTATGGGGCAATGTGGATGAGAGTTCCGGGCAGGAGGCGTAGCGGGGATACAGTGGAACCCCTGGCAGGGCGGACGCGCGCACCGGGTTCGGGGCCCCAAGAGGTACGAAGAGGCACAAACCCCGCAGCGTGGAGAATGGAAAGGGAGTGCGGGGCTGAGCCGGACAATGCACCCCGCGCCCCAGGCCAGTGCCCACTGTCACACCCCCCCCGGGCTCCAAAACACCCCCAGTACTCCGGCCCCGTCACCTCGCGTTCCACACGCTGCGCCCAGCACTCCCGCACCCAGTACAACTGACAAGCGCAAGAGGCCTATGGGCGAACGCGCATCAGCACAAGGCGCCAAGGTCAGCAAGCCCAGGTGGGCACTCACTGTGGGTATGGAAGAGATCCTGGACGGTCCAGATGGCAGCAGGTTGTCCACGAGGCCCTGGAACTCAGCATGCAGTCTAAAGAAGGAGTTCGCAGCCAGCCAGGCAGCGGGGCCCGAACTCCGCTGCCAAGGCCACGAAGAGGTCTGATGTCACACCGCACTCAAGAGTCCGCAGTCCCTTCGCAAGTCCTCACGTGGTTGTGGAAAGAGGGTGACTGAGCAGAGCGCAAATCAGCTCCAGTGCCAGCCCGCACTTGCGGCTCCCTCCAGGGCCCACTGCGACCGGAGCGCCCCCGAAGCAGGCTCCGCTAGGCAACAAAATCCAAAGGGACCCGATCTTAGGCCGAAACCGCGTGGGTCACCGAGGCCCGAGTCTGGGCCCCCGCAGCTCAAGCACCTCAGACGTACCACACAGCCAGGGCAAGAGAGGACGGTCGGGGGCCTCCGCTGGTTGCAGGTACGAATACGGCACAGGTTTGCATGCAATAAAGCTGTAGGGGGTCTGCACGCAATCGCTCCCCCCGTGCAGATGATGCAGAATCCAGGCCCCAGCGCAGGTCAGTGTATCCCCTCCGGGGCAGCCACAGGCATCCGGAGCAGGCAGCAGGCAGTCCAGGTAGCAAACTGGCAACTAGGCCGCAGCTTCGGGGCGGAGTAATGCCTCTGGTGCAGCACAAGGTCCGCGTGCACCGCAGCGGTTACACTCCGGGTAAACGAGTCGCGATCTCCGGGCACACCGCGGCAGCCACCAGCAACCCAGGGACGCGGCGGCGAAGCCCGCCCCCCTCGATGATGCGGCAGGGAGTCCGGGGATCTGCATAGATCGGCGGCGGGTTGTGTCGCGGGGACTGTGCCTGATTCAAAGGCCGCCAGACGCCATATTGCCAGCAGGCGATTCTTGGTCTTGGACTCTGCACATGCCCCAGGCGGTTCCGACGTTACCAAGCAGGTAGGCAAGGCACCACAGGTATGAGGCACATAAGCGGCAGCTTTCCAGGGTAACAGGAACCCGATTCACAGCAGGATGATGTAGGATAGAGAGCCCAGCCGGCGGAGCTCGCTCAGAAAGCGGCCATCTCGCTGCACGGCCAAGCCACACCCCCGTACATCTGGCCCTTAGACTTTTGGTCTAAGTTTACCTTTGTGAATCAGGCCCTTAGACTTTTGGTCTAAGTTTACTATTGTGAATCAGGCCCAGTATCTTTACGTCCACACTCGGGGCGGAATCTCCACCCTAGTGAGGAGATTTCACTCTGCACCCGGAGTGTACTCTCTGAGTGCGGACGTAAAGATACTACTCGTAACTTACCTTTGTGAATGCCGAAAGTCATAAACTTAGACTTTTGGTCTAAGTTTACCTTTGTGAATCGGGCCCAAAAAGTTTAGTTCTCCTGATCTGAAAATCATCATTTCATGAAGCGACATCCCATCTCTTCCACATACATGGCAACATTTTGAAATTAAAAAGGGAGATTTTAAAAATCAAACCGGGGGACTTCAATTAAATAACTTTATTCGCATTTGGTATATGCATAAAAGTACAGAATAAAATTTTCATAGTGCAAATTGATCGAAGATGAGTTTAAAATCAATTGATAATTAATTTTATGTTTTATCCTTTTAAAATAGCAATATTTGCAAGTAACCTTGTTACTAAAACTAACAACTATTCATTATAAGAAGAATTTGATACAACAGGCAGCTAAGATAACACCACCCCCATAAAAATTCCAATTAGCATATTTAAAACCTTACAGCAATTCATTTTCGAAAATTGGGGGAATGGTGGCAGTTAATAAAAATGGTCAAATAAAACAACTCCCCTATCTGTAGAGCATCTCCTAGTCCGAACAACTGAATGTAAAAATTTTGCAACCATGAAACAAATATATGGAGTTTCCAGGGAATTGATAACTGCAAAAGCTAAAGAGTGAGAATATAGGCTCAATTTTGTTATCAAGGGGAGGATATACTTTTTCCTTTCCATTTTATAAAAATAACAGAAGAATAAAATATGGGACATAGTTTGAGTAGACAGTCCATCACAAGGACATAGCGCCACATTTTTTAATGAATGTTCCTGTGCTGGGTATCCTACCATCAAGGGACAAAAATGTAACCTCATTCTTGTTAAAAGGTATTGATGCGTATTGTTAGTAACAAAGGAGAGATAAGAGTCATGGCCCATCGGCACTCTGGGCAGAGTATAGTAGTAAATAACCGTAACTTTGCTTTGGTTGCGATGCCATCTTTCTAGCTCGCATTTATTAAAGAAGGCCTCTCTCAGCTTAGTCTTGGAAAAAGCCAAACATTTATGGGGTGTTGTATACAAACAAGCTAAGCCCAAATCTGTGAGAGACTTCCTGACATATACTAGGCATTGGATACTATTGGCTCCGTCTAGGTTAATTACATCTTTTTTTACGGTTTGATTTAACCCAACCGTGTCCCTTTTCCAGATGCGCAACCATAAAAGAAGTGGGGCCAGTTTATTTGTGTCAGTAATAAAAGGGAGGGTAGGTTCTTTATGGGCGATCAGATTCGAACAGGCTGGTTTAACTGATAGCAATTTTTAGCAAACTTATCCTCCACTTTCTGCAGAGCACCCACATCAACTGTGCCCCATATTTCTGCGCCATAGGTGGCTATGGCTACCGATTTTGCCAAATATATTTCTAACATTTCTCTGATTGATTTTTTACCCAGTTTAGAGGCAAATTTCCACAGGGAGGCAATGCTTCTTTGCAACAAATTATTTCTGTTTGCAACCATGGCTGCCCAGTTAAGTTTGGAATCAAAGAAGAGGCCTAAATACATGAAGGACTCTACTCGCTCCAGCAATCTCCTGTCTAAATGAAATGAAATAGACTTTTGATTTCCCATTCCTGCTATCATAATATAGGTTTTCGATCTATTAACTAGCAAACCCAGTTCAGCCATAAAAGTTGAATAGGAGCCAATCAGGCGCTGTAAGGACAGGGGTGTCCTGGCCATCAGAACCGCATCATCTGCATAGAAGAGAGCGGGCAGCGGTAAGCCGCCCGCTGATGGAACATCTATGCACTGCGCGGTCAGAACTTCATTGCATTTGTTGGTGTACAGGGAAAATAAAAAGGGGGCAAGGACACATCCCTGGCGCACCCCCTTTTCAATTTTAAATGTTTCTGTAGATTCCCCCTGTTTACCAAACCTAACTACAGCCCCGCCTCTCTGTAGAGCGCCCTAATAAAAAGAATTATGGAGTTGTCCATGCCCATCGACTCCAAAAGAACCCACAATTTTGTATGGTCAACACAGTTGAAGGCCACGGACAAATCCAGAAAAACCATATAAAACTGGCCCTTTTTTGCGCAAACATACTTTGCTGCAAGTAAGGCCAGATTAAGTCCTTGGTCAAACGTTCCCCTCCCTTTTCTGAACCCATATCTCTGCTAAAACGTTATTGACCACTGCCCACTCCTCCAGTCTATTTAGGAGCAATCTCCCCATTAATTTCGCCGTGCTGTCCAGCAGAGAAATTGGGCGATAATTTGCTGGACTCATGGGATCCCCTTTCTTATATATGGGGATAATCACCGATTGTTTCCATGATACTGGAGGTCTCACTTTAGTGATAGCATTAAAAACTTGCGTCAGGAGCAGAGTCCATAAATTTTTACATACCAAGAAAATATCCAAAGGAACTCCGTCCGGCCCCGCTGCCTTTAAAACAGGCGATTGAGAAAGTGCGAGCTCAATTTCCTCTAACGAGAATTCCATCCCCCTTTGGGCAATCATTGAGTCCCCCAATTTTTTTGTAGCACTATCCTTCTCTACATTAAAGATACTCTGAAAGTGAGAGAGCCAAGTGGGTTCATCTATATGAGTATCAAGAGAGACGCCCCCCTGATCTTGCAGAAAAGGAGCGTTTCCCACCCTCCAAAAGGCCTTGCTGTCTTTACTCCTCGTTGCCTCACACAAATTGACCCACGCTTCTTCCCATAGCTCCTTTTTTCTCACCATTCTGGCTGTCTTATACTCAGCACGTAACTTCCTTATTAAATCTTTATTTCTGGGGTTTGTTTTAAGGGCTGTGCAAAGTTCTCTGGAGGCTTTTGAGCAATTAGTTTCGAACCACCTTGTCGTGGGTGAAGTATTTCTTTTGGCTGGGCGTGTAAGATTGGAGTTAATAGATGTTAAAATTATGTTAAATGCTATTACTAACTGATGACTGTCAGTGTTGGTATCTAAGCAGGATTCTATCTCAGGAAGTACCTCCTTTACAACCTTTGGGAGGAAGAGAATTGGGTCAGTTTTCTCCCACTTGAGAGTAAATCCATTTTTCCTACTCAGTATCGGTTTTGGGGCACATATAGATCTTGACTTAGCTGAAAACAGCCAAACAATACTAAAAAGGAGGAAAGCATGGCCCCTAAATCCTGTCAACTCTGCTCTAGAGGACTTAATACAACTCTTATGATTGGCCTGAGTAATTATAAAATCAATTGTTGATGTAACTCCAGAGCGTTGATAAGTAGGAAGGAATTGGCCTGTCATGCGGTCACAGGGATTGATTATTACTAAATCCCAAGTTAGTAATAGGCTGTTAAAAAAATATCCATAGTTATGATGCATAAAATGGACAAGCGACAAGTCATTAGAATCAGTTACCCCACAAAAAATACGCTGATCCGATTTACGGCAACAATGTACATTGAAATCCCCAGCCCGAATTAAAAAGACTGATCGCGGGTTATGTATTAATAAGGCTTCCAATATTCCCCCCAACTCTTCTATCACCTGTGTAGGTTTTTTAAAATTATTATTATAAAAATTAATCAATAACAAATCAATTTTCCCAAAGCATTCAGCCATAATAACATGAAAATGGGGAGAATTATTAATAAAATTCACCTTGCCTAGGGTGATCGTATTTGCAATGATTGTGAGTAGGCCCCCCTTGGATCTACCTGCTGCTGAAGGGACAGCTGGGGCAACATAGGAGCGATAGCCATTAACATACACAGGCTGCTCTGACCAGGTTTCCTGGAAACATATAATATCCTTATTCATTCACACTTTGTGCCAGCTATGATTATCTTTTTTATTTTCGTAACCCGCTATGTTCCAAGAAAGAAACTTTATGTCACTAGGGGACTCTTGTGGCAATCCGCCATCAATGCTGGAGAGAAAGGTATGGTGGGTTCAATTTATTGAGGCATGTCACTACTGTGTGAAACTAAACCAGCCAGCCGAACCCTCTCTACAGATGCCAATTCAGGAACCATTCGATCAGGGGTCAGTCAATCGCAAGACTCCATATCATCCAACAATGAATACCTGTTTGATAGAACAAGGGTATCAGTGGCCCCCTGCACAGACTTATGGCAAGAAATCACTGGAGGATAGCCCTGAATATTTTTAGTGTGACTGGAAACTAATTTGGGCCTATAAAAAAAGCCCAAAGAAACTGCATAGATCTGGGAATGGAGGGAAGGGGCAACCGGTAAACTCCCTAATAAGTCTCTTACTAACCATTCATTATCAAAGTTTAAAATGACGCAGTCATTATTAACTGTTTTTATATCAGACCCAATCCACTGCGTTCTTCTGGCCATTAACAAGTGATTATGGATAAATGACCTTTATTTGAATTTTGATTCAGCCACTGACGAGCCTTAGCCATCAACTGAAGTGAGGATTCATTTAAATTTGGGCGAAGTAAGGGGACATTCATTAAAATTAAAACATAAGGGCAAGCTGCGGGGGGGAGGTTCATGTATTGTTGGTTTAATCTACTTTGAGCCTGAATGGAAAGAAGATTTGTCTTGACATGTGGTTTTGCTGTATTATAAGAATGCCCCTTATCCGTTGTGTCTTGTATAGTCGCCTGTGTTGGAGAGCACCTGGGAGCTAAACCTATATGGGCAGTACCTATAGGAGCCCTACTAGAAACCAACTGATTGACTGCACAAGAGAGACCTACCGTAGTGGAGGTAGAGGGTGAATTAGCTAGCACACATCCAGGAATTGATTTTTACAATTAGTACACAGGCTATGTATTTCACAGTTATTATTTTTAGAAGCTGTACAGACTTCAAGGATAGCCATGGTTTTTGACTGAAGGCTAGAAGTGGCTAAACTGACACCAGAATCTACCACCGTTTGTTGTACCAATTTGGTCTGAATTAAGCCTTGTAAAATGCAGTCTATGGAGTCTAAGCAGGCATAAATTGGTTGTAAGAGTTGTTTAAAATTGTCAAGTAGGTTGTCACAGTCTAAAGGAGATGTAGAATTTAGATGTTGCTGGCCGTTCGTACAAGTTGAGCTCGCTGGCGTGGTGACCTTTCTAATCTTTGCTGGACACTTGGAAGGCAATATCGCATGGCCCCTTTTACGTTTCCCATTAAGGGAGGTAGGGGCTATTGATTTCCCTCTGTGTATAGTGGCGGGCTGTAAGTGTTCTGTGGGTGATTTAGATACCGCCAGCGGTTCTATAGAAGCAGCCCCATCTACTTTTGTTACACCCCCCTGTGTTAAAGAAGCAACAAGGTAGATGAATCCCTGCCCCTGCGCCCAACAAAAGTCTCCTTTCCGTAAGAGCAATTTCTTTTTCCAGTGCCGATGTAGCTTTGGCCAGAAAAGTATCTAGGGAAGTTACAGTTACCTCCTCCGTTGCTCCCGGCTTTTTCTTTCCCATGGTGGTCCTAGTGCTGGGGGCGTCGATGTTAGAGGGGGGGCCCAGCCCAGCCTCCTCCGGGCTACGACGGGCATGGACGGGCCCGCCCTTGGCCCGGGCTTTGCCCGGGCGCGGCCCAGGTGCGTCCCCGTGCACTTTCCGCGCTGCAGAACCTCACAGCGACCTTTATGCTGCTCCAGCAGCTCGAGTGGAGGAAGTGACGTCGGGCCTCACGGGGGGAGCTGGGAGTTGTGGTCTCTCTCCCTCCCGGTAAAGCAGAGTGCTCCTGCTCGTCAGTTTCTCATTCCATGCTGCGGAACCTCACAGCTACCTTTATGCTGCTCCAGCAGCTCGAGTGGAGGAAGTGACGTCGGGCCTCACGGGGGGAGCTGGGAGTTGTGGTCTCTCTCCCTCCCGGTAAAGCAGAGTGCTCCTGCTTGTCAGTTTTGCGTTCCGCGCTGCGGAACTTCACAGCGACCTTTATGCTTCTCCAGCAGCTCGAGTGGAGGAAGTGACAGCAGGCCTCACAGGGGGAGCTGGGAGTTGTGGTCTCTCTCCCTCCCAGTAAAGCAGAGTGCTCCTGGTCGTCAGTTTCGCGTTCGGCGCTGCGGAACCTCACAGCGACCTTTATGTAGCTCCAGCAGCTCGAGTGGAGGAAGTGACGTCGGGCCTCACGGGGGGAGTTGGGAGTTGTGGTCTCTCTCCCTCCCAGTAAAGCAGAGTGCTCCTGCTTGCCAGTTTCGCATTCCGCGCTGCGGAACCTCACAGCGGCCTTTATGCTGCTCCAGCAGCCCGAGTGGAGGAAGTGACATCGGGCCTCACAGGGTGAGTTGGGAGTTGTGGTCTCTCTCCCTCCCAGTAAGCCAGAGTGCTCCTGCTCGTCAGTTCGCGTTCTGCACTGCGGAACCTCACAGCGACCTTTACGCTGCTCCAGCAGCTCGAGTGGAGGAAGTGACGTCGGGCCTCACAGGTGGAGCTGGTAGTTGTGGTCTCTCTCCCTCCCGGTAAAGCAGAGTGCTCTTGCTCGTCAGTTTCGTGTTCCGCGCTTCGAAACCTCACAGTCACCTTTATGCTGCTCCAGCAGCTAGAGTGGAGAAAGTGACGTCGGGCCTCACGGGGGGAGCTGGGAGTTGTGGTCTCTCTCCCTCCCAGTAAAGCAGAGTGCTCCTGCTCGTCAGTTTCACGTTCCGGGGGACTTAATTTTCCCAATTGACCTACTTTGAAGCAAGGGAAATTTTAGGCGGGAGACAGCTAAAAGAAAGCTATTTTTGGATTAAACTATTTAGATTCTACTTGCTGATTTGAGTCTGTTGGCATGTGTGCCTCTAGCTACAAAAAATCTACGGCTTGGGGGAAGTTCTATCCCCATTATCATCCTAAATCCTCCTCATGAGTGAAGTGTAATAGGCAATTCGGTCAAAAACACACATTCTGGGTGAACCGGAAATTGCAAGACATGCAAAAACCCTTGTAATGTTTCTGTCCCTCTCCCCAACGAACTAGCAATCTTCTGTTATTTCAAAGACAAATGGCTCCTTGGCTGACATATCCGAATGGCAAGCACTTAACTTGCCAAGCTATTTGACCTGCTTACATTATACTTTTCTTTCAGCTTGTGACTGCCACGTTTCCAAATGTATTATCAGGCCTCCATAGTTCAAGCACCCATGTACAATCATTGGGCTTCAGAGCTCCAACTATACAGTGAGCAAACAGTTCAGGTCATTGTACCGAAGACTCTGTTTTGAGAGCCATAAAAGAGGCAGTGGCAGACACTGACAGCTGTAGTGTTATCTAAATATTAAGCTATGACTAATTAGCATTTGTATTGAAATGTTCCCCGGTGTTTGAACTGCCTGATCAGGTAAAGCAGCATGCTAATTGTACGTAAATGCAAGAACTTCTTTGTGTAAGAAAATGAAGTTTTCATTTTGAGACTGTCACTTCTCATTGAGGGAGGCAGTGTAACAGAGCGCAGTGTCAGCCCCTGCTTTGAAAGCGGCTAAGTCTCGTTCTGCCTGCTTCAGTCCTCTGTGGGGCTCTGAGACTGGAGCAGGGCGCACTGCGCACTGCGCATATCACATTCCAGTCAATCAACGAAACCTCGCCAGACACTCACCGTGTTCTGACTGGATAATAACGAAAAGCTAGCACATGAGCCATTTTGTATTCTCCTCGCTCTCTTTCATGTGCTGCTCTGTACATCCGCTGCTCAAGGGTGTGGAGTGTGTGAAGTACTATTATTCACCATGTCTATAATGAAGCATACTAATTCACCTTTAAAGTCATAGGCACGAACGAGGGCTTCATTTACACAGTGCAGATAATCACTGTGGTTATTTTCCCTAAATGTATATATAATCTTAGAAAGGCTTTGTAAATAGGGTTCAAAATAATGCAGCTGTGAATTCGGTTCATCCAGAACAAATCCAACCACCCACACCTAAATCACACAACTTGTCTAAAAACAGTGCATTAACTGAAAGACCGCAATACAAAAAACGGACTCACGTCACTTGTCAGAAGGAAATTAACAATCAAGGAAATGAGCAAACGCATGACCGCTAGGTTCACCGATCACAGATTCCCAGCAGAATGTTCCATACCCCATCAGGCAATGAGTACACCACAGTCCGTATGGGGTAAAAGGTCGCTTTATTTGGATAGGCATGCAGCTTACGTCATTTACAACAAATTTGATAAGGCCTCACTAATACAAAAATCAAGTCTAACACCCCCCGCCGCCCCTAATTTATTCCCCACGAAAACTTTTCCCAACATTGTTCCACCATACCTCCTCTCCAACCCCTTCGCTTCACCACCTGCGTTCTTCCTGCCTCATACCTCGGTCATCTGTTTTCCCTCTGTCCTAAGCTACTCTGACTGCCCCAACCCTTCCTGCCTGCCTCAATCGCGTCCAAATCTGCCACCAGGAAAAAACCCTGAACAGGCGTTTTTCCTGTCCCCCCCCATGCTTGTTTCTTGTGAGATATTATAAAAAAAAATAATAAGATGAATTAGCTATGAAAGTCATATTAGGACTAAAACCTTGGATTTACTAACTTTTTGGGATGCTTATGAAAAAACGTCACTGTTGCTGTAACAGTTAAATAAAATATTGCCCGCTGGCTATAAGCTAATGGTTCCAAAAAGTGGAAAAAAGCTGCTGTTTAACAGCTACCTTTCTAACACCAAGGGGCCGATTCCGATTTGGGCCGGAAAACGTACCGACCGACTCGGATCGGGAATCTATTCCGACCGACACGTACCGGTGCAGCCCGACCCGCCAAGTACGATGTAATGCATGCGATTTACGACCGACTCGCACGGAACCCAAGACGAACGACCAAACCGCACGGAAAACAGCTATCCGGCAGGAAAAAAAGGCGATTCGAACCGACCGACACGCACCAGGAAGGAACCCGAACGAAACGTACCCGCGAACTCCGACCCGCACAGTACGATGCAATGCGTGGAAAACCCGACCGAGTCGCACGGAGCCCAAGCCGTACGACCGACACGCATACAAAACAGCGAGCCGAAGCAACCCAATACACCGCGACCGACGCATACGCCGCACATAAAACACAGCAGAAATACAGCGTGAACGAGTCTCGCACGAGACCAACTGCAGCGTCCTACTCGGTCAGAAGAACGTCTCCTACATGCACAAAAAGTACAAAGGGAAAAACACACAAAAAAAGGGACAAACAAGCAATTACAAAGCCAATAAATACTGGGGCGGGACATGGAACAAAGACACACCCACAACTCCACCCATATAAAGGACACAAATCCCTACCATGATCCTTTGCAAATTCGAATTACCTGCCAGCACTCAACACCAACAGACAGCAACCACACACACACTCACAGCTCATCCATCACACAAGCCACACACCATCAGCACCTCAACAAATAGCACCCTCACATACACCCAGCAAAACCCACACTCACACACCCTCACTTGCACACCAACACACACATCACTCACCACCACCACCCATCACCATGCTCCCAAAGAAGATTCCAAAGTTCCTAGACAGTGAATTGGAAGTCCTGGTAGATGAGATCCTCAGGGTAGAGCCACAGCTGTTTGGTACACTGGTCCAACAGACCCCCATGTCGCAGAAAACCAAGATGTGGGAGAGGATCGTCGACAGGGTGAACGCACAATCACCATGTTTGCGCACAAAGGAAGACATCCAGAACAGGTGGTATGACGTGCGCAGGAGGGTCAGGGACCTACTGAAGAAGGACTACGCCTTGAGCCAACACACCGGCAGTGGCCCTCCTGCCAAACCTGTATACCTCAGGCCCTGGGAGGAGAAGGTGCGGGCCATCCTACCACCAGTGAGCATATATGGACTATCAAACATCCCAGAGCCTGGTGAGTACACAACAAATGTACACAATATTGTGTGACAATACACACACATCACTGTCAAGGGGACAGTCAAACCATGCACCCTTAGCAAATACACAGCAACCAAAAGATAATCATCCCAAGATGTGTATGTCAGTCAGATAAACACAATACATGCCATCTCATAGTGATATGTAACTGTGTCATTACATGTACAAACACAACAACAAATACATCTAGGCAGTGGCACAAATCTAACCAACAAACACAGTAAGATATGTAGCCACCACTACAACACCAACTCACAGGGAAGCTCACTGAAAGGAAGGAATTCTGTGTATGCTGGTCAAGTCAGTGTAGCCAATAGCATCATGGGAGTTGTAGTCACAGATATTGCCCACCCTCACAATACGCCCATCAACACCACTATGAACCATGCTCACATCACAGGGAGTGGAAAACAACTGACAAGATGGCTAACACTGGCTACTGCTGTGGGGAGCACAAGGCCCTGCTGGCAACTGTGCACCAACCAACAGCAGGACACCATTGACTGACATCCTGAAAGCAAACTTGCACTCCCTGCAATGGAAGCACGTTCCATGGTGGGATATCTGGCTGGGTGGGAAGGAGGACTGACAGCACTGACCATAGTTACCAGCAGCTCTTCTCACACCCCCCTAACACAAACTCCACACAACTCACCTGGGAAAATGCATTGCCTCACACTCTAAACAAATATCCCACAAAGAACCACCACCCTGGGGTATGCTGTGTGAAGCACAGGGACACACATGGGACTTGTAGCCAAACTAACCCCAGGATAACACTGTCAGCCATCTTGTCAGCACAGGCACACTACCCCACACGGAAGCAGAGTCAAAAGGAAGGAAGCATGGGCATGCTGGGAAGGGGGTGGAGGCAATAGCATGATGGGAGTGGTAGTCACAACTCAACATCCCCCACCCACATGGCCCAGCAAGCTCACATTCAAGCATGCATACCTCACAGGGAGTGGAAAAGAACTGACAAGATGGCTGACAATGGGTACTGCTGTGGGGAGCACAAGGCCATGCTGGAAACTGGGCACCAACAAACAACAGGACACCACTGACTGACATCCTGAGAGTCAACCTGAACCCACTGCAAGGGTGGCATGCTTCATGGTGGGATAACTGGGCTGGGGGGAGAAGGAGGGCCGGATGTCCACCAAATACAACCAATGCTGGCCATGTACACACCTCAACATTCATATTGAAATGCTCAAAGTATGCAGGACAATGTGCTACACCAATATCAACCTCTGACTGTGACAACTTAGGACAATGCAATGTACAGGCCCGCATCCAGAGGTACAGTCACAACTGTCAGGTGTGTGAACCATTGATGCCTGCAGAAACATAACATACATTGTGTGTGTCTCCCAAAAACAGGTGATGATGGGGACACAGCAGCAGACGCTGAGGAGTCCCTGTCCCAGGCTCCGGGGACACTGAGCTCACTGGTGTGAAACAGCCTCTGCCCTCCTCGGATGACAAAGACCTACCTGGCACCTCCGGAGTGAGTCATCATGCAGCACCAGCAGGACCACCAGCTGCACCCCCTGCACCCACCCCTCCAACAACTGCCAACACACAGACCACCCCTGCCGACACGGACAGACCAAGGACCACCACCACCAACAGCACACGGACCCCGGCCCAACATGGAGCAACGGACACCAACACCAGCAACAACCCCCAAGGGGGCCCAGGGTCACCTGTGCGTGCCACCGTAGGTCCTGCAAGTGTCGCCAGGGGTGGTGGGAGGGGTGGTAGACATAGGTCGCTGCTTGCAGAGGGGTCTGGACTGCATGATGACCCACAACTGGTACGCATAGCTGATGCGTACCAGACTAGCACCGGAGAGGTCAGCCAGGTAGTGGGGATCCTCAGGGACATTCAACAGCAGCAGGCTGCCCATCATGCCCGCTTGGACTCCCACATGTCCCGCATGGAGTCCAAGTGGGACACATTGCAAGAACTGACGGCGGTGCATAGGGACATATTACAATGCCTCCGCCAGATTTGCACCAACATGTCAACACCTCCCTGTGTGCCCACAACATCTGGTGCTGCACAGGGAGGGAGGATGACTCTGGCGGAGAGTCCCCTGCACCGCAGCAGCCTGCACTTGAGGGTCCCCCCCCAAAGAAGAGGGGTCGTCCGAGGAAGGGCGACTGAGAGGCCGATGGCCATGCACAACCCCCAGGAAGCCAACACCTGTTCTGGAAAATCACCTTTGTGCGCAAACTGTTCACCCTGTCGAATGCAACACAACTCTTCCACATGACATGGGGAGTTCAAGTTGGACCAATGTATCAGATGACTGTGGACTTTACTCTGGACATTTCTGCTACCAGGACTTCCAAATCATCTAGGAACTTTGGATTACAATCACAATGTACAGCACCCACCATCCTGTGCACTATACTCACACATGTATGTCAATAAACTCACTAATACACCATACTTGCCTCTGTTGTGATTCCAACGTTGTTTCTGTCATGGAGATGATGATCTGCGAAATGACACTGTGCATGCTAACTGCTACAGCAAGTACAACACCGGCATGTGAGTCATGGCGACGTGACACATATGAGGGAGACACACCACCAGGGCTACACAACACATACACACCAGGGCCATCTGACTCATCGCCTACACTGATGTTGCCAGGTATTACGGTGCAATGCACAGACACAACACCTATTCACAGTCTGTGCTAACTAGCCCTCTGGTGCAGTAAGCAAATGTCAGTCAGATGTGTGACCACAGACAACGCACATCACAAAGTGAAGCACAGGTTTATTACACATTTGCAACATGTTGTAACCACTACAGATGCAAGGTAATCCCACCTGGCAGTGGGCACACAGTCAACAAGTGTAGAAGAAAGGAAGTCCATGGGTGTGGCGCACATCACCTGTAGGGAAACGACAGCTACCACCCTGGAAGTTGATTCACGGTGTCGGGGGATCACAGTTGACCAAACAACTCTGAAAGTACCCTGTGAAGGACAGAAATGACACACAGTCAAAAGCACTGAAGAACAGGACAGAACTGCAATACTTATGCCGAATACATGTCACAAGATACCCACCCAGAACCAAGTTAGCATGTCAACACTGTTGGGGAGTACAGACTACCTGTAAGGACACATCGCTGCACGCATACAGTCATGTAGCACATGGACACACTCAAACAGCACCAGAGCACCACCAACACATATCATGCAAACTCACATCATTGACATGACATCTCCAGATACTCACATTCAGCTGAAGAAGTTGGTGATGAGCTGTGTGCGGACATCACGCTCATCATCATCATCATCACTTGCATCGTGGTCCAGGCCAGGATCCTCCACAGGTGGCGGATGTTGGTCATCGTCATCCAGGATGAGAGGCAACTCCTTCCGCACTGCCAGGTTGTGTAGCATGCAGTAGACGATGACAATCTTGCACACCTTTGCTGGGGCATATGGGAGGGCCCCTCCTGTCTTGTCCAGGCAGCGGAAGCGGCTCTTCAAAAGACCAAATGTCCTCTCAATCACTCTCCTGGTCCGACCATGTGCCTCATTGTAGCGCATCTGGGCTGGTGTCACAGGGTTCCTGAGGGGCGTCAGCAACCACGGCATGTTGGGGTATCCGGAGTCACCTACATACAGACAATTGCACATTAGCTGAGTTGGAAAAGAGGGTGGAATACTACATTGCAGAACACACACAATGGTACAAAGTCAGTACACACCGACAAGCCAGGCACGCTGGTTCCGCATCTGTGACATCATCCTCGGGATGCGACTACTCCTCATCACGTAGGCATCGTGTGCAGAACCGGGGAAACGGGCACACACGTGTGAGATGCTCATATCTGCAAGACATACCACCAGTGCATTGACCGAATGGTAATGTTTGCGGTTCCTGTATGCCTGCTCATGTGCCTGTGGTGGTACCAAAGCCACATGTGTCCCATCAATGGAGCCAATGACATGCGGCATCCTCCCCAGGGCATAGAAGTCACTCTTGACGTCAGTGAGTTGTTGACGTTTAGGGAAATAGATGTACTGGTTCAGGTATCTCAACATAGCCTCCAAAACATCGCGTAGCACACGGCTGAACATGGTCTGTGACATACCACCAGCAGATGCCACAGTGTGTTGAAAGGTACCGGTGGCAAAGAAGTGTAGTGCCGCCATCACCTTCACCTTGGGTGTCAGCGCTGTAGGGTATGTCCGGCCAGGTTGCAAATGTGGGGCCAACCACACCGTCAATTCCTCAATCAGCGGCCTGGTGAAGCGGTACCGTCGGATGCAGTCCCGTTCGACCATGGATGCAAGGTCAGGGAATGGTCGATGGACAGCTGGTGCCCTGCAGTGCATAGGTGAAGAAAGAAAGATTGTCAGTCACCCCACATATGTGGCATTGACCATACTCAATATCACATGATACATCATTATGAGACACAAGTACATGATGTGTGCTGTTCCGTAAGGACATGTATGGCACCTACATGGCCAACTTCTAACATCACAGTTCAACAAGTGTCGTCAACAAGTCCCAGGTTGTGCCATGGGATATCATTAGGCTGTGTCACAGTTCCCATGTACTGCTGTCACATTCCAAACACACACCACAGTGACATGTGAGGACAGATGTGCCCCAGGCATCACAGCTCATTGACAAGTAGATTCCCAGGGACCCTGTATTGCCACATGGACACTGGGATGACATGGTGCATCATGAATACACCACAGCAAAACAACTAGGACCCCCACAGGTAGTGGTCCCTTTTCCCTCTGCAGGACAGACATGGACGTCTGTGACACACACACGCACAACATCAAAGTTCATGCATGAACAACGTGGATGTGGAGACTGTCCCCCATTGTGCACATGGAATCAGAGACATTGTAAACACAACATGCACACAGACTATGGAGGGCCATCACTATTGTTGCAATGGGTCAGCCTGTGACGTACATACCGTCCCACATGGGACTCAGGGGGTATGTGACATGACATACACATACACAACCTTGAAATGTGACCATGCCACATGCTCTGAACTGAACAGTTGCACATCACAGTGGTCATGTGCACAACACACAAAGGATTCTGTCCCCATGAACACGTGCACAGCCTGGGAGTGGCTACCCACAAGTGCCACCCAAAAAACCACATGTTGACCCCCATACATGGAAAAGGTAATGCAGCCTTACATGCCTTAGGATACAGTGTGGACAGGCTGTGCTGTTGTAGGTGTGCCCCTGAGTCCCTGGAACGTAAATGTGGCTGGCATACGTTCATCTGTGACAGGCATGGTGACATATGCCAGTGACATGTACAGGGACGCGTTGTACAGCAATGGACCGATCTGTGCGCACGCATTGGCCATTGCATATGATGTGAGCGGGTCGCGTTGTACAGCAATGGACCGATCTGTGCGCACGCATTGGCCATTGCATACGATGTGAGCGGGTACGCGTTGCACAGCAATGGACCGATCGGTGCGCACCCATTGGCTATGGCCTGGCCTGGCAACGGACGCGTTTTCAAACCTTTAACGAGTCTGATGCTGTGAATTCAGTTGGTCACCCACAACAATGTTGCAAATTCATGGGTCTCATGAAGTTGAACTTTTGAAGGATGCTGTGGGCGTGTGTAAGTGGTGCAATTCCATGGATTGGCCAGATTCAGAAGATGCAAACGACTTGGACCTATCACTTTGGACACATGGGACAGTATCTGCCTCTGCAGTGTCTTGTGGATTGTTACCTGCCTTGTTATGTTGGCCTAGGCCTGGCTGCCATGCTGCTTTTCTTTGCGCACGTTACACTGAGCCGGGCCTTCCTCGCCCTTTGCTCGTGCCAAGTTCTTTTGCACTGTCTGCATTTTCTGTTGTTCACCTTTTTGGGCTCAGTCTGCACAAACATGTACAAGGTCGCATAACAATGTATTTTGGTTCTTCCTGATATGGCCAGTCTCGCGCACCCAGACATAACATTATGTGCAATTGCCATGAAGAATTTGGTATGCTTTTAATACTGTGGTTTACTAGCGCTTAACACACTTGGAGAAATCCCTTTCAGTGAGAAGAGCTATGATGTCCTGCTGATGTAATTCTGCATCTAGAGACTGAGGTATGGGGTTCGCTAGTCAAAGCCCAGAGGTCTTCTATTATTATAATAAACTATCTTACTGCAAGGGAGGGTGGTAATGTAATTTATACGTTTATCCACTGAGCTCCGAGATGCTTTCCCCGTTTGTATTCTATGGAATTGTAACCATGCTGCTTATATTAGTCATATGCATTATGCTATTAGTACTGACACGTGTACTGTACATTAGAGCACGTAAGTTGGAATAAACATTTTAACTCTATCCAGTGTCTCTTCCTACGCACCTTGTGGACAAGTACGAGTGAGTGACGAAAGAGTGTTCTTGCTTCTGTGAGTCCTGAGATAAAGATACCGTGTTCTGGGTTGTCCAAACATTAGTACTTGGGTGCTAATGGGATGCTAAGCTAGTTGGGTTGGGGTTTTTGGGTGCTACGGTATATGGTGGCAAACCACTGTATTCCGGGGTTCCATTTTCCTGTGCATAGCTCTGTGTATGTGCAGAAACCTTATGACATGGCGCGACCACCGTGGGGCAGCTTATCTGCGAGATGCTTGAGTAGTGCTTGTGCTTGTCCACAAACCCTCGCGTACGCTTCCGGAGGCGTATGTGACGGAGATACCTCCTATATTGAATGTTTTATAGGTTCTTTCAAGCTTGATATTATTAAAAAGGTTAGTTAACAGACCCATTTTTGTGCTCCCTGTTAGGTTGTCGAATATAATTGTTTAGTAATGGCTGGTGTGGCGATAGCTGCACATAGTCGAGGAGCACTCCGAGACCACTTAGCTGTGTATGGAGTGCCCGATACAGGGGTCGAGTTGGTCTTTGTGGTTCAAGCCGATCCGGCTTATCACTTTGAAGTGTTTTACACTTGGATCACTTTTGAAGCGGTGGATGCAGGTGATAAGCTGTTTCATGAATATAAACCCACCGCTATTCCTGCTGCCTATCGACCCTATACTGCTCTTGAAGTGCCTCTCACGGCTTGGCAGCACCGTGTTTGGTTTAATGGCGCCCTACCACAACCAACTACCGCAGTTCGTTTAGGCCCCTTGTCAATTCAGGGGCCACTTGGCCTGTATTGGCCGGGTATACCCCGCATCCAAATTATCTGGCATTACCGCTTGCGGAACTGCGCACTATGCATACCGAATTGGTGCGAGTGCATCGAGCCTTGGTGACATACGTTACAGGTAGCCTCCATGGAGCTGCTCCTGTAGTCGCAGGCCAACCAGCTATTGCAGCTGGAGTGACTATAAGTCCTGTCATGGTAAATTCTGTGATGGGCAAACGTCCACAAAATAAGGACGACTATCCTTATTGGCTTGCAGAAAAGTTCGATCAGATAGAAGCAGTGTTTCCACATACATCCCCAGTAGATAAACATCGCATCCTCACGATAAGTTTGCCAAAAGACATAATCCCCGATTTGACATCATGTGAAAACTGGGGTAAGGTATTCGCAGCAGTTTATTCAAAATGTTTTGGAAGTCCTTCCATGACGGTTCTACCCTCTGTAATTAAAAAGTACAGGATGAACATGGCCCTGAAGCGGCTGTGGAATTAGGGATGAGACTAGTGGGAGTGTTTGATGTAGTAGCTGAGCTGATCCTTGGAAATGTCAAGGGCGATGCTATGAACTTTCAAGTAGCGAATGCTTTGGCTTTGGTCCCAGAGTTGGACAGGCCTCGCGAATTACCGAAAATAATAGCCCGGGCTTATAAAACAATTGGAAGAAATAGCCTAGGCAACAAGCCTTTTGTAAAAATGCAAACTCAATCGCAAACACAAGTTATACAAACAAAAAGTGCATCTGAGAAAGATGATAAACCAGTCTTCACTAAAAAGAGTTGGAGACAGAAAAACAGGGTAAGCAACAAAAGAAGCCGGGTCGAGAGGCGCATCCCCAGTTTCGGTTTCTTCTGAACGTACTTATGATTTACGTGATAGGTCGAGGATTAAATCACCAGAAAGGTTTCAGAGCTCTGATACGCGTTCTCCTCGTTCTTCACAGGCCCAGACGTCGTCACAGGCTGGTGGAGGAGGACGGCAAGATAGAGGAAGGGGCCGAGAGGCTCCCCAGGAGCGAGACCAACCTCGACAACAAGTCAAGGGTAAAGCAGAAGACTTTCATCTTCCTCGACCGCAATTTCAGAAGAAAAAGGTTGCCGCTGTCACAGCGAAATATGCCTCAGACCGTGAGAACGAGACTCCAGAATTGGACGTGGGCAGTGACCCTCCTAGACAGCGCCGCGGAAGTTACCATAGTGCGGGAGGCGCTACGTCCTCATATGGAGGCGACAGCAACTGAAACATTCGTTACTGTAGAGACAGCTGACACGAGAGTGGCACTCCTGACAGACTATATAATATAGTCATACAAATTGAAGGTGACATACCGCGTGAAATAAAAGGGATTTTTGGGAAAATCTAACCTCTTCATATGACATTTTGTTAGCAGAGGTGGATTGGCCACCCCCATTCGTTTTAGCTGCACATAAAGGAGAGGAGGTAATCCTTCCAAGCTTTTCAAGGCATGTCCCAAAAGACAAAGCTGAAGCACTCGCAGCTGAGTGGGCTGTGTACCTGGCACCAGCGTTATACCGCAACCATGTCATAAGGTTTCTGCACATACACAGAGCTATGCACAGGAAAATGGAACCCCGGAATACAGTGGTTTGCCACCATATACCGTAGCACCCAAAAACCCCAACCCAACTAGCTTAGCATCCCATTAGCACCCAAGTACTAATGTTTGGACAACCCAGAACACGGTATCTTTATCTCAGGACTCGCAGAAGCAAGAACACTCTTTCGTCACTCACTCGTACTTGTCCACAAGGTGCGTAGGAAGAGACACTGGATAGTTTAAAATGTTTATTCCAACTTACGTGCTCTAATGTACAGTACACGTGTCAGTACTAATAGCATAATGCATATGACTAATATAAGCAGCATGGTTACAATTCCATAGAATACAAACGGGGAAAGCATCTCGGAGCTCAGTGGATAAACGTATAAATTACATTACCACCCTCCCCTTGCAGTAAGATAGTTTATTATAATAATAGAAGACCTCTGGGCTTTGACTAGCGAACCCCATACCTCAGTCTCTAGATGCAGAATTACATCAGCAGGACATCATAGCTCTTCTCACTGAAAGGGATTTCTCCAAGTGTGTTAAGCGCTAGTAAACCACAGTATTAAAAGCATACCAAATTCTTCATGGCAATTGCACATAATGTTATGTCTGGGTGCGCAAGACTGGCCATATCAGGAAGAACCAAAATACATTGTTATGCGACCTTGTACATGTTTGTGCAGACTGAGCCCAAAAAGGTGAACAACAGAAAATGCAGACAGTGCAAAAGAACTTGGCACGAGCAAAGGGCGAGGAAGGCCCGGCTCAGTGTAACGTGCGCAAAGAAAAGCAGCATGGCAGCCAGGCCTAGGCCAACATAACAAGGCAGGTAACAATCCACAAGACACCCTCCCTGGACAGTCCGGCGGCCAGGACAGAGGCCCATCAGAGGAGAAAAATAGCCGTCGGAGCACAGGGAGCGCCCAAACGGCGAAGGGCAGGTCAATCCATGAAAGTGAAAGTGCAGAAAAAAGCCATACCCTCCAAGAGTTCATCATTGGAATCGTCAAAAAACATAGATGCCATCCAATCCATGAGTTCAAAGAGCAGGAATGCTCCTCAGCAAAGGGAGCATCCAGAAGCAATGCGGGACAGCTTGCGTGATAATTGAAACAGCTTCGTTGTAGGAGATCCTGGGCAGCCGCCCAGATATCCCATTGCGCCAAAATCCCCAGTGCAGCCGCACGCGCCATACAGCCAGCGACGGAACAGTCCTGCTCATGGGCCTCTAAGGGACCCATCAACTGAACAAAATCCGGAACAGACAATGACGAATTGGAGAGGCAATAATCCAGAGTCCAGGTGAAAGGACAGCGGACACAAGTCATCACAGGTTGCACGCAAGTGAAATACGCAAAGCGAAACGAAAGAGTATATGACACACTCAGTGTCGCCAATGGCAAGACACCAAAACCGGCCAAAAGGCGCTCACGGAGCAGCTGGAGGCGTTCTGGATCGAGCAGGTCCCATCGGGAGCAGCCATTGCGCAGAAAGCAAATTAAGAGCAAGACACCAGCCGCTAAAGCGAGGATCAATGGGAAACCGCCAAAGACACTGGAAAAAATAGAATGTATGAAAGCCGGGATGACACCAAAAATAGTTTGGAAGGAGGACACCAAGCCCGACCCAACGACCTTAAAAAGTGTACTAGGCCTTCAGTGTTAGATGCGTTAAAAATACGATGTATTAACTCCCAAAATGTTGGGGGAGATTAGTGTTCAAAAGGGCCTGTATTTCACTGTGGGTACTCGCCACCTGGAGAATGAATGTCTCCCGGGCGGACGTGAGCATAACTTCCTCGTTTAATAATAGTGCCTTTATTCTGCTCAGTCTATTGAAATCTGCTTCCATGGTAGGGATGGAAGGCCAAATAGAGATATCAACCTTGCCATGAGGGGGAGGAAAAAGCACATTTTTGCAGCAGACAACCCTGTGCGAAACTGTTACAATGTAAGGAATGCCAGCCTGCAGGCCACAACAGTTTTCGTTATTTAAAAGTAAATAACTACCATTGGAAAGGAGAGTGAAAGTAGGTGAAATAACAGGAGCAGGAATACCTTTCAGCACACAAGCAAGATTAGGAGAGGAAACGCTACATGAGCCATGCAATTTAATGTGTTTACAAATAAGCGAATGACCCATAGTCGAGTCGCAGTACTCCCCGTGAGAAAGACTTCCTTGCCGTCCCGAAGGCATTTATACATGAAAGGCAAGGACCAGAGTTCATGCAGGAAAGCACTGCCCAATGGCCGGTAACGGCCCACAGGATAATGTTTCATGCACGAGTCAAATTCAAACAAGGAAAAAGGTAAGACGATAACCGCATGAACTAGCCATACAGCAGAATCGAGTTCTGCAACAGAGAACGGCAAAGGATCCACCTTTTCGATATGTAATAGAGTGTAAGTTGCATCTTTCATGGACATAAATTGCTGTTTGTCAGTTAAGTTAAAAGGTAGAAATAAGGCAGAGGTGTTCAAGAAATGCCAAGGCACTTTACCTAACTTAAGTGTTTGTAAAGTCCATGCAAACTGCATAACTGAGCGCAATTGATTCTGACCATGATATAACACAGAAACATCATCTTGTACAATATCAACAACAGAGGACACAATATTCTCTAAAGTGTAAATGCGAGAAGACAGGGTATTAATACTATTGTCAACAACAGCAAGCACCTTTTCCATATTTGCTTGATCTATTTCCCGAAGACGGGAAGCAGCTTCCATTTGTGATAGCTTCCAGAGTTCATTATACGTTTCATAAATGAATCTCTTAGGTCGGGGACCACGAGGTCCCAAAACAAAGTCGGACAGATCAATATTGCCTGTAAGGAGGGACAAATGTTGTTTAACAGAATCAAGGGACGAATGTTGCAGCCATTGTTTGCATAATTTACCAACAGAGTATGTAGTGACAGTACGGGCATCAGTAAACCTCGGATCAGGCCTATTCTGTGTGTAGCTAGCACCAGTATCATGAAAACGCATTTGACATGCATTAGATGATATAGGCCATACTAACCAGGGTGACTGAACCAGCTCAGAAACATTAAACGAATTATTTTGTAACATTGCCTGCAAGGACACGAGGGATAGATTGAATCGTGAGCTTTCATTTGGAAAACTCGACAGGGATGGTATTGATGGCGTATTCAATTGTTTAGTGGTTGCTAAGCCCCAACATGTAGTCTGATAGATGGAAGCATTTAGGAACATAATTTGGGTAGGGATGAGGCAAGCACGATGCAACGCCTCGGTTCCCTGTACCTGCCATGGCTTGGAGCCCCAAATAGATTTTAAATCCACTGTATTATCCCAGTACTCATAACCACCCACAGCTAGGGCACTCAGAAAGGAACCTGAATAAAGCAATTTGGTGTGTGTCAACATAATTTTCTGAGTTGATGTGTTATGAAGTCTAAAATAATAGGATGCAGGGTTCGACCGATTAAAATCAGTAAAATAATTAAACTTATTTCGAAGAGTTTGAGAGCTACCTGGCAAGGGGTTTGGACAATGTTCCCATTGGGTATAGTTAACAGAACTACGCAGGGCACTGGGCTTATGGAGAAAATGATTACCCCAATGTTGGTAACAATACAAATCGGCATAATTAGCAGAATTCATATATAAATCCTCAGCATTAAAAGATGCATAATATTTTAAATCGGCAAACAATGCTTCAACGGCATGCACATCCCAATCATCAGAATGAATATTATTTTGTACTACATCTCCCATCGAAACACGAAGGACATTAGGTACATTAATAATTTCCGTCGGACCATGGATTTGATAGTTCACTGCATCCCATACGATGCCATCAGCAACTGGGAAGGCTGAAATGTTCACAAATGTGTGGTCACGCTTCATGATGTGAGATGAGGAATGAGGAGCCAAAGTTCCAGAAACATAGTCTACAGCAGAGCGTTCAGGTAAATAGTGACCATTAATTAGTAGAAAAAACACTGTGACAAAGCCAATGGACATGAACAAAAATATCAAGAAAAGTACCAACCAGATGTATGTCCAGGGGGAATCAAAAAATTGTCTCTAAACCAGGATATAAAAATACTGAACTTGGATGGAACTTTTGAAGATGTGGAATCTGAATCAAAGGAATAACGAGTCGGGCTTAGTGGCGTTGTTGGTTGATGTGCCACCGATTCTGATGCAGGATAAGTATACTCGTCCTCGTCGATATTGGTGGAGAGTTGGGGATCAATCGTAGTTTCAGGCAAATCAACCATCTCAATTACAGCATCAGCGATCGTTCGTGCAGATGGACTATGAACATATGTCCGATAAATGGCAGGACAAGAGACCGCTGGTGTGACACTATTCAGGATCGGCCAGGCGCTGTAGCTTGACATTTTCAACTGAGATGTATCTGTCCTCTTTGCGACCAGGAAGCGGTGGTAAAATGACTGTACGTGTTCCCTGCAGGCCAAGAACTGGAACCGGTGCACGAAAAGAGGGGCCAAATTCTTTTGTTTTCAACCTTCTCTCGAACCAGTTCTCCAACTTTCGGAAGCCAGCCGGCTACCGGAATCTGCAACGCAGGATCTGTGGCTGAAGGCAAATGTGTAGTTGCAAGTTTGTCTCGGGCTTCTTGTAAGTCCTGTAACATAGCAGAATGGTTATCTACATCAAACTTGGCGGATTGCGCCGCGATGTCTGGACCCTCAAGGTCAGGCACAAACATTCTTATGCCAAAGAGCATTTCGTATGGGGTCCGCCCACCCAGAGGTCTTCTAGGGAGATTATTAAGTGCACGCTGAACGGTATACAAATGGGCCAGCCAGTTCCTGCCAGTACCTATAACCCTAGCTGTTAAGGATTGCTTTAAGTCACGGTTCATTCGTTCAACGATAGAGTTGCCCTCAGGCCTATACGGAGACGAAAATTTCACCCCGCACCCCAAGCGAAGCCATTGCATCCTTGTAAGCCCTAGAGGCAAACGCTGGACCTTGGTCCGAATGGAAAGGTGCTGCATGCGAAAATTCCCACAAAGACACGCAAATCCCTGATTACATTTCGGGCGTCAGCACTCCGTTGTGGCCAGACCCAGAGAAACCGTGTGCACGAGTCCACTGCCACTAAGATGTATTTATAGGCAGTGTCTGATGAGAATGGACCGCAGTGATCCAAGTAAACACACCCAAAGGGTCTGTTAGCAATGCAGAGCGGTGTTTGTGGTGGACGTGTTACCGTGGAAGGCTTAATCTGCTGACAAACGTCGCAAGAAAGCACAAAAGCACGAGTGTCTTTATATAACCCACGCCACCAATAACGCTGCTGCAAGATGGAAACCGTAGCTGATACACCTGCATGAGCAGAAGCCATGCCTTCGTGTGCAGCTGATATCAAGGCACTCCTGCGGTCCGCGTTGGGGATCAGCCGATCTCCAACGTCAGGTATAGTTACATAAGGAACCTGATCGGGACTTAATGTGTAAGAATACTTGGAAGGGAAACCTGTAGGGTAATTATTACCTTCCTTGGTTGCAGCAATAGCTGCTAATATTACAGGGTCTATTTTAGACATGGACCTGGTAACCGATGCTACTGAACACGTGACTACTGCTGAACGGGCAGCTTCATCTGCCAGATCGTTACCAATAGCGTGTGCGCCCACCCGCTGATGGCCTAAGGTGTGAACCACCTGTGTGAGGGGCAGACGTTGTTGCAATTCTGCCACTCGAACCCAAAGCATTTTATGCTTAATTGTGCTCCCCTTTGCGTCCTTGTAGTCGTTTTTCGACCAGAAAAACAGATTGTCATTGTAAGATTGTACACAGTAAAAAGAATCACATACAATAAGAGTGGTCTCATCCTGAGAAGCGAACTCAAGTGCAAGTAGCAATGCATGCAGCTCGGCCAATTGTGCGGTACTATCTCCAAGGGTGCGAGTATGCACTGCAGAGGATTTGAACTTTCCATCCACAAAGGAACCCGCAACAATAGCACATGCAGCTGAATAAGCGTGCTTGGACCCAGTGGCCGGTTGCGCCGAACCATCGGTGTAGATCACACATTTGTAATCCTCAAGCGGTAGTAAAAACAAAGGAGGAGGATGAACGAATTCATACTGCAAAAACTCCTGAGTCTGAAGAGAAGAATCAAAAACAAAAGTGACGTCCGAAGACGTCAAAGATGTAGCCCATTGTATCCAACGGGGATGCATTGCTTTTGAGTTCGGTACACTTGCCTTTGTTACTGCCTCCAGGGCAGGACAGGGTGTTACCACCAGAATCCGCTTACCCTGTGCCAGTGCGCGTTCTTTTAGAATCGCCATTTGCACTGCAGTCAGAACTTTTTCAACAGATGTAAAGCGCATTTCAGCGGAAGTGTACAGATGCGACTTGTATGCGATAGGTACTGTATCACCTTCATTAAAGGTTAAATAGGTGAATCCCACCGCCCCCGGAATTATTCTAATCACCAGGTTTGTGTGGTTATCACGAGTCAAAAGATATTTAGACTCCAAAAGGTCTGTCTGCAAAGACTGCAGAATTGAGGTATGCTCAGGCAGCCAGCAAGACCTTGAATAAGTAGGTTGTATCAAAGCATACAAGGGCTTGATACGCTGGGCATATTCGGGAATGTAAGTACGCCCGAAATTCAAGAAACCCAGCAAAGACTGAAGTTACTTCAGAGTATTTGGGGGGCACAAATGTGCACATTATTCCAAGAAATGGGGGGCTAAGCCCTTACCTTCGGTATTGAGCTCATAGCCCAAGAACAGAACGGTAAATTCAGCAATGTGTGACTTAGCAAAGTTAAATTTGTAACCCTGCTCCGCAAATTCAAGAATAATGCGGTCCACACGGGACAGATGCTGATATAACTCGTCGTCTGTCAGATAGATGTCATCAACGTACGAACATGCGTCTTGATCAATGTCATTTAACAAAGAAACAACACGGGCGGCGAATATACCCGGACAATTTTTATAGCCCATGGGTAATCGCCGGAACTGGAATAATTTACCACCGGAAGTGAATGCGGTCCATTGACCACTCTCCGGGGCTAGGTTGTGCGTGTAGAAACCGTTTGAAAGGTCAAGTGTCGTTTTGTATTTTTTACGAACAAGACTGTCTACAAGCGCAGAACTGTGTGTATTTTGCACCGCAAAGTTCCGACAATGAGTATTTAAATGCCGGTAATCCAAAACTAAGTGGTACGATCCATCGGGTTTAGAAACCACGAAAAGGGGATTGTTCATAGGTGATACGCATGGTTCAATTACTCCCTGATATTCCAACTGTGTCAGAATTTCGGAGACGGGGCCTTTGCTGGCTGTTCCCCTGAGAGCTCACTTGCCTGCACTACATGCTCCAGGACGACATCTGCCACCACCACTGCTGCTGTATCTGCATCCTCTGGATCCTGCAATGGCACGTACTGTGCAGAGAGCCCCAGCCTTCAGCACTGAGGAGAACCAGGCCCTGCTGGACAGCCTCCTACCACAGTACAGCAAGCTGTATGGGAAACCAGGGGAGCAGGTGAGTGTGCTGTCCACTGCCTTACTAAATGTGCATGTTGTCTGACTGGCAAGACTTACAGTGTGCACGCCACTGGCTAGCAGGCTCACTGAGTAGTTGTCACCCCCCATAGTGTGTAGTTACATGCACTGAACAGGTATAGTGCAGTGACAGTGCATTTAAACAAGGTTTTACTTCCCAGGCAATGATACCATGTAGTAACTGCTGGCAAACTGTTCATAGCCATCGTTGCACTGCCTGTGTACATCATGTGCCCCTGTGATTGAGACATGTATATCCAACTGTGTAATGCACGGATATGTTGCATGTGTAGTAATGGCCTTGTCACTTTGTCATCCTCACAGGTTGATGCCCACCAGAAGCAGAAAATATGGCTGACCATCGTCCGGGCAGTGAGATCCGTTGGGGACTACAAGCGCCGGATCCGCAACTGCCAGAAGAGGTGGCAGGACCTTCGGGGCTGGACCCGGAGGATCGCACGGGTCCAGCTGAAGCTGTCGCCTCCTCGCAGGAGGGGCGGACACCGGACCCTGACCCCCACATGCTCAGGATCCTGGCGGTGGTCTTCCCTGATCTGGATGGGCAGCTGAAGGCCAGAGAGCAGCAAGGAGGGGGTGAGTCCATGACTGCATTGTGAACTTTGTCTGCCATGCTATGTGCCCTCCTCTGGCCTGGTTAAACTTCCACAGTACATCAGTCATGTGGTCCAGGACCCATGTCCCTCAATTGTGCACTGCCCACTCCTCATCTGATACCCAGGTGTGGCCCTTACAGTCAGGGAATTGTGTCACTTGGGTACTGTGTCCTTGCATTTTGCTTAGCTCAAGGTGGGGGACAGCATTTGTTCCCCTAACTCTGTGGTGGGCATTATGGGTGGGTCCATTGCTTACACAATGCCTGTGTTCTGACATGTAATCTGCGTGTTACTTTGATATGTGGTCCAATCGCAGCTCCTGCCAAGGCTACTAGATCGTCTAGGCTCTCACCATCCGCCCCTTGGTTCACGGAGGCTCTTAGGGTGACTAGGAGCAGCTGTAAATGACTGGAGCGGCAGTGGAGGTCAGGCTACAGCGAGTATGCCAAGAACATCTATAGAAACGCTTTAAAAGAATTCCACAGCATGATTAGGGTAGCTAGAAGAGAGTATTTGGCGGATTGTATTTATAAGGCTGATAACTCGACTAAGGAGGTGTTTAAAGTGGTCAAATCCTTCCTGAAACCTAGAGCTGTGGAGTCCACTGTGCAACCCTCACTCGCTTTATGCGAAAGTATTTCCATCTTTTTGACGATAAAATTCAGGAAGTGTATAAATCTTTCTCAGGGCGGTCAGAAACGGAGAAATGTGACAAGAGGGCAGTTAGAGTCACTGAACCGTCTTTGATGTCGTTTTCCAGCATTTCCCAACAGGATGCCATGTCAGAAATTGTGAGGTGTAAGTCGGGGGCACCTGATGACCCTTGTCCCCCAACACTATGGAAAGTGCTGGCCCACTCCTTGTCACACACTCTGATGCACATCTGGAACGCCTCCCTGTCGACGGGTACTTTTCCAGATGTCTGGAAACACGCTACTCTCCTACCGCTAAGAAAAAAACCGAATGGGGATCCTGGGGATCTGACCAATTATAGAACCATCTCTTTGCTGCCAGCTCCGGCTAAGATGTTGGAAAAATTGGTGCAGAGGCAATTGTTTAGTTTTATCGAAAAGGAGGGCATCCTGCATGATACCCAATCTGGTTTCAGGTCGGGATTTAGCACTGAGACGGCCCTCCTGAAGGTGGCAGAACTAGTTAGACAGGCTGCAGATTCAGGGGCCTCCGCGATGCTGGTGCTCCTGGATCTGTCTGCCGCTTTCGACACCGTTGACCATACCTTGCTGTCAGAGAGACTGTTGGATAGTGGTATTAGAGGCTCGGCCCTGGCATGGTTGAAATCCTATTTGGAGAATCGCACTCAGAGGGTTGCGCTTCAACCTTTTTATCCAAGCCAAAACAGCTCTGGTGTGGAGTCCCTCAGGGGTCAGCACTCAGCCCTCTTCTGTTCAATGTGTACCTGGCTCCTCTGTTTACCCTGATAGCCAATTGGGGGATAAAAGCGATCTCCTACGCAGACGATACACAATTGGTTTTACTTTCAAAGAGCAGACCGTGGCTGCCTTTGAGAGCTTCAAGGGTTGCCTGAGAGACATAGCGTGTTGGATGAACAACAACAAACTCAGGCTTAATGCAGGAAAGACAGAGGTGTTGTTTTTCGGGAAAGAGCCACCCCCAGCTTCGGATCTCTGGTGGCCTACCGAAATGGGTCCCCCTCCCTCACCGGCAGATTGTATAAAAATCTAGGTGTCAAGTGGAGTCTGACCTTTCCTTCTCGGCTCAGATACGTCAGGTGACTGCCACCTGTTTCTGTCAACTGAGGAATTTGAAGACATTTTTCAATCTGCTTCCAGAGGAGTGTCGGAAAAACATAGTACATGCTGTAGTGACTTCCAGGCTAGACTATGCAAATGGCCTCTATCTGGGTCAGCCAGAGTATCTGATTAAACGCCTGCAGATAGTGCAAAATGCGGCTGCGAGACTAATTAGGCGAGTGCCGCTTTCGCGAGCATGTCTCTCCGCATTTAAAAGCACTACACTGGCTTCCAGTGAGGAAAAGAATCAAATTCAAGGCCTTGACTCTGGCGTTCCGTGCTATGCATGGCAACTGCCCCATCTACTTGAAACACAGACTACGTGGTTACCAACAGTCTAGAACCTTGAGGTCCAATTCCCAAAATCTACTGTGTATCCCCGCTTTAAAAAGGCACGTATGGGTGGCAGATCTTTACGCTCGGGGCTGCAAAACTGTGGAACTCCCTGCCGAACAATCTCCGCACTATCGATACTGAGCCCCTTTTCAGGAAAATGGTGAAAACCTGGCTTTTTAAGGCAGACTGAGGGCTCATGACTTGGCCCTGAGCGGTCCAATGCTGTATTACTTTCCGCTTAGCGCCGGGACACCTCTGTTTGAGGTAGCTGTCGCGCTTTACAAGTGTCTGTATTATTATTATTATTAATTGCTGAGCTGATCCACCACATGTGCCTGGGGTATTTGGCACACACCCATGCTGCGGGTGTGAACAATGTTTGGGCCTCAGGAGTATGTATATCAAGTGTGTCACACATACTTAGCCACCTGCCTACTGTCCAGGGCTCATCCCTCATTCACGTGGGGCAGGACAGTCATGCCTACTCCAGGCCATACAATACACTCTGTACTCCCACTCCTGTGTATCAGCTGACACGTTGTGCTCAGTGATATGTCCCCTCAGGTGTCTGCCTCTGTGTCATTGTGCTGTGGCTTCGTTGTCAGGACTACTGGGGTGTTTCTCGGTTGGGGCTCAGCATGCCACCGGAGATGTGACCATAGGAGACGATACTTGTGTGACACATAGGTGTTTGATCACTTGACCGTGCAGACTGGGATATGCGAATGTGAAGTTCAGGCAGCTGGCTCCCATTCACAGCAGATTGTGAGGTGCTCAGGTTCCGAGGGTTGTGTTACAGGTCTCCCATATGTCCAATTGGTATGACGTGGGCAAATAAGAGTTCAGATGATGTGGTGTGTGGGGGATGGACATGTGCACTTGTTCAGCTCCAGGACTTGCATTCCCCATGACCTAGGATTGTGACACAGTGCAGACTGTTGTTGTCTGGCTGCCCTTTCCATGTGACTGGAGACAGTGATGTATGACTTAGCAGGCATGCCTGTGCCATGGCATGAAACTTCCAATGAGTGATCCTGCAGGGGAGTGACATGTGCTACATGCACCCCATTGTGGCAATGACTATCAGGACATGGGTGCATCATGGTGTCTGGTGCTGGTATGCATCCCATGCATTTCAAAATTGACTCTGGCCATCCCTTTATCCGGACATCTGTACTGACTCAGTGGCAAGAGTTGTGATGTGTGCATGTTCACATACTTCACCGTGTTCTCTGCACTGTCCAACTACTGTGTAGGTGGTGCATGTGTCCACACTGGGGTATTGCCATCCGACAGACACCAGACAGATGGGTGCAAGGCCAGGAGGGATGTGAGTGCCATGGTTGACCATCAGACTGACAATTGGCTTCTCCTACTCTGTTTGGGCACTTTTGGCAGTGTTCAACTAAGGATGCCAGGGCTTGGTCTGTAATGTGCTGTACTTACTGTGGTGTGTGCGGTCGGTGCAGGTGACTGATGTTTGTCTGTTTCCCTATTGTTTGCAGATACATCCACGGCCACAGGAGGGGACAGCTCCACGGACCAGGAGGAGCCGCAGAGCCAGACTGGGTCAGCAGCCGAGGAGTGGTCGGAGGGACCCAGTGGCACGGAGGGCGAGGGGAGCCACACCGAGGAGTCCTCAGCAGCATCCACCTCAGCTGAGGTCCACAGCAGCTCGGAGGATGACTCCCTTGTGGAGGCGGGTGTCAGCAGCCACCACACCCCAGCTAGTGTTGAGGTCCCCGCCACCACCACCACCACCACCACCACCCTCCCATCGGCTCCCATTCCAGAGGTCCGTGGAGGCTCCCGTGTTCGGGAGCATGTCTCCTTCATGCCAGGCACCGTACCCCCTGCCCCTGTGTCCCCTGCTGCCCTGAGTGAGGAGTCTGTGTACCTCCTTCGCCAGCTCCATGTAGTGCAGACAGCAATGCTGAGTGTCCTCCATGCCCACACCACTCTGTTGACTCAGCTGGTGTCGTTCATGGAGGGCATCTCATCGGGCATGTCTGCCCTACAGAGGAGCAATAGGTCCATGGACTCCTCCCTGACGGCAGCAGTGTCCCTCCTCCGACAGTCCCTCACACCTCCTACCTCTGCCCCATCCACACTCCCCAGCACCCTACCTGTCCCAAGCACACACACACCGGCACAGGCACACACCAGCACAGACACAAGCAGCACACAGACACACACGCCAAAATCCAGACGCACACGCATGCACAGTCAGGGGACTGAAACCACACTCACAGGGGATGGGGCCCAGGCACACACACACGCATCCACGAGCACTGCGCAGTCCTCAGATACCTCTCCCTCCAAGGCCCCTTCCCTTGCCTCACCTGCAACCCCACCTACACAGCGGATCTTCCTCTCTGACCTAGGCCTCTTCCCTCCAATACAGCTGATCCAGCATTCAGGGGGAAGAGGAAGCCCACTCCACACAGAGGGGAGTGCCCTCGCCCCCGGACACCCTCCCCCAGGCGCAGACAGACTGAGGCCCCCATCCGCAAGTCCCCCCGGACCCGGAAGAGCAAGACCCCTCCGCCGCCCTGCAGCTCAAGCACCAAGTCTCCTTCCTCCATCCCTCAGGCCCCCACTTAACAGGTGCCCCCACCACACCCTACCCCAGGTTCCCCCACCCACAGATACACCATCCCCAAAATGATCCGGCCTTCTCCCCCAGCCACTTGCTCTTCCAGCACCACACCCCCCTCTGCACATGTCTGTGCCACTGGTGTGGAGACGGTGTCCTCCCCCTCTGTCCTGCCCACCTTACCTGAACCCCATTCTCCTCCCCTGGAGATAGGCACTGCAGTGGAGTCCACTACCACCCCGTCTGACTTGGGCACTGCAGTGGGGAACCTGTCCACTCCATCTGCACGGCCCACTGCAGTCGTGCCAGCACCCACACCATCTGAGTCATGCCCCCAGTTGTGCCGGCACACACCATGTCAGACACCTCCACTGCAGTTGTCAGTGACTCTCCAGCACTTACCACCCCTTCCCTGCCTCCTTCTGGTGAGCCCTGATCCTGTCCCTGCGGTGCCTGGCCTGCCCCCCGTATGCCCCTCCTAGGGGATTGTCCCTGGTGTGTAGCAGTGCAGGCATGCGAAGGGTGACATCTGGCACTGTCACCCTGTTTGGACTCATATTATGGACTGGCCATTGGCCTTTGTTATATATTTTCTTTCACTTCTCTCACCCAAATGCTGAATAAAGCAACTTTCTGTTCTCTAGTTGTTTTGCTTCTGATGTACATGTTGTTGATGATGCTAACCGTGCCCTTGCTGCAGTGATGCTGATTTTTGGTCTCATGAAAATGAAGTGTTACTGTGCAGGAACCCATGTGGTCCACGGGGAATGTGTCCTATCCTGTAGTGTATCCATGTCATCCTTTGCAGCATATGAGGGTGTCATGTTTCCAAGATTTGGCAATGGGAATTCCTAGGTTTTATTTGCAATATCACATCTGTGGCTTACAGCCCTGCACATCTGTTGTGCTTGCCATTGTTCAATTAGTCTACTTCCCTGACCGTGTGGCCATCTCCACTGGACATGCAAGTTTGGGCATCAATGGGGAAGGACTCCTCTGTGTTATCAGTGCAACTTGCTATACATGTGTGTTGGATCTGTGCTGATGATTTCGGTGACTCTCCCATGACCAGGCGGATATGACGGGAGCCTTCATTTGGTGCTAATTGTTGACTGTGTGACCAAGTGTTCTGCTGACATGATGGAGCCCTAATGAGGCAACGTATGGCACAGCTTTCCTCACACAGGAGTGGAGTCCCCTCATGGCAGTGTGTAATCCTGTGACATTGCCTGAGCCCAAGGTGTGTTTTGTGTGAGCATGTCTGTGTGTGTTCACTTCCATGTTGCTGGGCATGCTGGGATCCCTAGTGATGTTCCTGTTTGTGATGCTTGCTGAGTTGACCTATGTTCCCCCAAAGTCTTCTCCCTGGGTTCTCTGTGATGTGGGTGCATGGCACATTACTGGTCATCAGGGTGTCACCCATAGGTGTGTTTGCTGTCAGGGCTGAGTTTGTGGGCAAACGCAGATGGGACACAGTCAGGATTTCCCTTGGCACTTGTTGTTTACACCTGTCATGTAATTTCCAGTTTGTGTTAGCTTTCAGTGATTGTGACACGTTGTGTGTGTGACTGCTGGCACTCCTCAGGGTCAGGGATGCAATGTTGGAAGTTGTCTATGTGTGTTCTTTGTGGGTGACCTGGCTTCTTCATTGGTGTGTGACTGTGGCCGGGATCCCATTGGTTGGTGTGGTATTGCCGTCATGTCCATGTACAGCGTACTGTGCAGTGTGTCAGACATTCAGGAGTCTTGTTGACTGGCCATGTGTGATGGGTTTCTGCACCTTAGTTCCCACCACCACCCCTGGGATTGTCATCGGTGCATGTGCAATGTCACCAGTGCATGTGATCTTCACTGCTGCACATTGGAGGTCGAGGTGTGTGGTGTTGAGTGTGTGCAGATGAGAGTTGTTGCCCGGCTAGGCCCCTGACTCCATGTTGGCCTTGGCTGACTGGCCGTGCTGATTGATTTGTGCTTGTGTAGGTGTGATGGTAGTTTGTTGCTCAGGACACATGACTGTGGTTCACAGTGTGAACGACATATAACTTTGTCATCACAGTGGGATTCTCATGCAGCCCAGGGTCACCACATTGTGGGGACCCTGGGGGTAGTGCTGTGGTGTGTCTCTGTCTTGCTGTATTAGTTGCTGTTCCTACATGCTTGTGTGACATGTGTGATTTGTGCTCCCTCTCATCTAACAATGCCTGATTGCCCACATAGGGGATTTGGATCCATGAGTTACTTTTGTGTGGCACTGTATGCGCATCTGTGTAATTGGTATTCAGGCCTCATCATGTGTTGTGTGGTTGCCTGGGGACACTGGCACCCCCCCCCCCTCACCTGTTGTGTTTGATGTGCAGTGTGGGGCTGCCTGTTTGTGTTTGTGCATCTGCAACACTGCATTGGCATATCTTTAGTGTGCCATTGGCTGTATGTTGTTTGGTGGGTTTCACCTGCTGTCCCTGGGACTCCTAGGTCATCGGTCAGCACAATGATCATGGTTTGTGTGTCCCATTGCTGCCATGGTATGGTATCTGTTCACCTCACATCTACAGTCTCCACAGGATGTCTACATTTGTGTGCCCATTGGAGCAGATATGTGTTCTGCATTATGATGGTCACTTCTGTCATTGTGTTATTGATGAATGTTGACAGTGTCATCCCCCATGGGTGATGTTTGTCTGCACATGGCCAAAGGTATGTCTTATTTGCACTGCACTGTTTGCCTCACCCAATATATGTTGCTATGGGACACAAACACTACTTTGCCACTGATGTGTTTGTTGTTCTGTGACCAGGATTCAGCCATGCTGTTTGGCAGTTGCAGCTTTTTCCATGGCCACACTTACCTTATAGTCACTGTGATGATGGGTGTTTGGACCCCATTGCCACAGTGGTCATGGTCTGCTTGCATTGTGGAGGCCACACACATTTATGTGTGACACATGTGATAGGGGGTCACATTGTATGTTCAAAGTCATGTTCAGTGTTGTAGGCATTTGACACAGTCTACACACGCTTGTCATGGTGTTGGGGGGATGTCTTTTTCTTGCATTCCTTATGTTGGAGTGTGCTGGTTGTGTCATGCATTACCCCTCCTATGAGTGGGGGTGGTGTTGGTGGTAGGCATCCAGCCCCCCATGGGTAGGGGTGGTAGTAGTGGGCATCCAGCCCCCCATGGGTAGGGGTGGTAGTAGTGGGCATCCAGCCCCCCATGGGTAGGGGTGGTAGTAGTGGTAGGCATCCAGCCCCCCCATGGGTAGGGGTGGTAGTGTGGTAGGCATCCAGCCCCCCATTAGTAGGGGTGGTAGTGGTGGGCATCCATCCCCCCATGGGTAGGGGTGGTAATAGTGGTAGGCATCCAGCCCCCCATGGGTAGGGGTGGTAGTAGTGGTAGGCATCCAGCCCCCCATGGGTAGGGGTGGTAGTAGTGGTAGGCATCCAGCCCCCCCAAGGGTAGGGGTGGTAGTGTGGTAGGCATCCAGCCCCCATTAGTAGGGGTGGTAGTGGTGGGCATCCAGCCCCCATGGGTAGGGGTGGTAGTAGTGGTAGGCATCCAGCCCCCATTAGTAGGGGTGGTAGTGGTGGGCATCCAGCCCCCATGGGTAGGGGTGGAAGCAGTGGGCATCCAGCCCCCCATGGGTAGGGGTGGTAGTAGTGGTAGGCATCCAGCCCCCCATGGGTAGGGGTGGTAGTGTGGTAGGCATCCAGCCCCCCATTAGTAGGGGTGGTAGTGGTGGGCATCCAGCCCCCATGGGTAGGGGTGGTAGTAGTGGTAGGCATCCAGCCCCCATGGGTAGAGGTGGCAGTAGTGGTAGGCATCCAGCCCCCCATGGGTAGGGGTGGTAGTAGTGGTAGGCATCCAGCCCCCCATTAGTAGGGGTGGTAGTGGTGGGCATCCAGCCCCCCATGGGTAGGGGTGGTAGTAGTGGTAGGCATCCAGCCCCCCATGGGTAGGGGTGGTAGTAGTGGTAGGCATCCAGCCCCCCATGGGTAGAGGTGGTGTTAGTGATTGGCATCCAGGCCCCTATGTGTGTATATGGCATTGGTGATAGCCATCCCGCCCCTATGGTGTTGCTGTTGCTGGTGTAAGTAATTTCTGCATCCCTATGTGTGTGTGTTATATGTCGGGTACGTGTGGTTTGTTTGTGTGGTGGGTGTCTGACTTACCTTCTGCGCCGTACGCGTCCGTACTCAGTTCCGGTAATAGATGTAGAGTATTGGTAGGATCTGCACGATGGGATTCATGGTTGGTTCGTCTCGTTCGTCTTTGTCGTTGCTTCGACTCGTACTCGTGGCTGGCGTGTTCGTCTCGTAGCCGTGGATCGTCTTGTGGCGCGAATCGGAGCTTATGTGTGCCTCTCCCGGATGCTTTGACATGCTGTGCGTAGCGACGGGTTCGGCGCGTACGGAGTGTGCATCGTACTAGTCCGGCCGGACGGGGCTGCATTTTGGCTTCCGTGCGACTCGATTCTGCGTTTCCGGATCAGGCTCGGTCGGAGAACAGGACCTGGATTGGGTGAGTGCGACTGGGTCGGGATCTGGGCAGTTATGCGCATCGTACTTGCTCGTTCGGACGTATGTACGAATCGGTCGGGAAACACGCATTCGCACAGGTTTTTTCCCGGGCGAATAGTGTTAGGTGCGCCGCCGACCGGGATCGGAATCGACCCCCAAGTGTTCAAACCCAGCATATCTGACAACTTCTCTTTAATATTTAGCAAATATAACTCATTCCCTATGAAGGAAAGATGGACCCCATCTGGACAGAAAAACTGGAAATCATCCTTTGTGATATCAATATGGGCCAGCCAATTTATTACGTTAATACTGCAAAAACGGTGAAGTTCTCTATTTACTTTCCTTCTGGCTCTGTCTACAGCCATAAACTTCTCCGCTCCCCTCCAAACCCTTCTAGGCACTAGAGCAGTCAGCATTAAGTTTGTGTTAGGCCAGGATGTGATTATTAATTCTAAATCTGCTTTCATTGCTATCAACAACCCAAGACCTGAAAGTTGAACAATATCGTTTTTGTCTAAATGAATAAGTAACATTTTTGGGCATCTCCTTGATAAACGCAGCTAGCTTAAATATGGCATCAATTGACCCCATTTCATACCACCTTTGCCCCACCAATCGATTTTAATATCATCAAAACTAAAACCAAGGTTTTGTCCATAATGATTTCTCTCAGCTTGTTTTGCTGCCCATTTTATAAAAGAATGTCCAACGATCCAAACGTTTGCAATGGATGCAGATGGCCCCAACAAACTACCTAAAAGAGAAAAAATGTTAGAAAATATAATAAAATTATAAATCTTCTAACTCTCTAACATATTTCAAACAACAATTGGAAGACCAGCGGCCAAAACTTTTTAATTGCTTTAAAGAGACACCCCTCCATGCTGCCTCTGAAGCAGCGCCTATTCTGAAGGAATGAGTACCAAAATTATTAGGATTATTACCAAAAGAGCTTAATGCTTTTCTTAATACTGACAAAATCTGTGATGCTTTTAAGCGAGAGCCATCTTGATGTCTGAAAATAAAATCGGATGAAGAGCCACGTACTGCTCTAAATTCAAACCCAGCTTTCACCGGGCATAGCGGGCCGCCCACCTTCCGCAATACCACTGTAGCTCCTTTACCCCTTTGATCTGTCTTTCATTTTTCCAACAAAATCTGTAGGGATAGCTTGGTTATTAAAACGTCTGAAATTTTTAGACCTTCAATATCGGATCTTCCCAGTAACTCTGAGATCCTGAAGGCTCCAAAAATAACCAACCATACACAACTTGAACAATGAGAACTTAAAATTCGAATAGCAAATTTGTGGTAAAGTTTGAATGATATTGAATAACAATTTCAAAGATATGGGTTCTCTCACAAACTGTCCCCTCTTCTTCATTTTTGCCCAGCCTTGCAACATTCTCCTACCCAGTTCCCCAGCTGATTGTTCGTAACCCCAAAGGCACTTACCATAAAAAGAGAGTCCTGCTAGTTTGCCAGCAATTGTAGTAGCGGAAATATTTCGTTCTATGTTGACCATTATGAACCTAAGAGCGTCCTCCCTACGTCTTTCCCAACCTATTTCTTTGCCGACTCTAAATGAAGCGCCTAAGTCTAAAAATTCAGACCATGCTCTTCTATAAGCAGTTCTTGTACTAGGAGCTTGGGAGTTTTCTACAAGATATTGTATTTTTAGTCTGCTAGGTCCCATACCTCCTGAGGAATCTGGGTTTTCACTGGGTCTGCTCCGGGTGCCAAACCATGGAATCTCAGCCACTGGGAACTAGGTAACGCATCTGCTATATTATTATCTGTTCCTGGTACTTGTTTAACCTTAAAAACTATATTGTACATAAGGCAACCTAACATGAATCTTTGTAACAACTATAGAAGAAGTCTGTCTTTAGCCATATGACCATTCACTAGATCGACAACAGTCTTATTATCAACGTGAAAAATTAAAGTTTTGTTTGATAACTTCTTACCCCATACCGCTAATGCCACAAGCAGAGGAGAAAATTCGAAAAAGGCTATACTTCTTCTTTCAGAAATCCATTTTGATGGCCACTTTTCTGCACACCATTTTCCTTCCCAAAAGAGCCCGAAACCATTGGCCCCTGACGCATCCGAAAAAAATTGAATTTACCATATAAAGTCCTCATCAAGAGACCAAATTATAATACCATTGAAAGCTCTCAAGAACATTAACCAAACTTCGAAATCTGCTCTCATGGCTGCTGAAACTCTAATCCTGTGGTGAGGCAAGGTGACCCCCGACATGGCAAAACCTAATCTTCTACAAAAAGATCTACCAGCCTTCACCACTCAGCAAGCAAAGTTCAAATGTCCCAACAGACATCGCATTTCACACAGCGTTAATTTAGGGGATAACTTGACATCCAGAAACTCCACCATTTCCTTCACTTTCTTAACGGGTAGCCTTGTCTCCATCTTGACTGTGTCTATTTCAATACCTAGGAAGACCAAGTAATTCGAAGGGCCTTCGGTCTTTTCGTCTGCCAGAGGTATGCCCAAATCTTTTGCCAATGACTTAAAAACTGAAGAGCTCTGCTACATTGCTGAGTGCCAGCTGCACCAATAAAAAGGAAGTCATCTAGATAATGCGTTACTTGAACATGACCTGACCTGAAAACGAAACACCATTGAATAAAAGAGCTAAACTCTTCAAAGAGATTGCAAGAAACTGCACATCCCATAGGCAGCACATTGTCTACAAAAAATTGTTTTTCAAAACGAATACCTAACAACAAGAAATCTAGAAGGTGTACAGGTAACAACCGAAAAACAGACTTAATGTCGCATTTCGCCAACTCAGAATTCGATCCTACCTTCCTTACCAGATCTAGCGCTACATCGATTGACGCAAACTGAACCATGGTATCCTCCTTAGCTATAAAGTCATTAACCGATAAACCTTGAGGCCATGACAAATGCTGAATCATGCGAAATTCACCTGCCGTTTTCTTGGGCACAACTCCTAATGGTGAAACAATAAGATCTGGTAGCGGCCATGTAGAAAATGGACCTGCCGTCCTCCCTTCTGCAACTTCTGACAAAAGTTTTTGTTTAATAACCTGTGGGAATTCTTTGGCTGATTTTAAATGTTTAGCAAACCTACGGCAACGGGGTCCTTGATATCCCAGTCTGAAGCCTTCTTTAAACCCCCATTCTAGTCTGGCTGCCTTATCCCTTAATGGATAGAATTTCAACCAATAGCATAACTTCTGTATATCAATTGGGGTAAAAGCCCTTGTAATTAGGCTGGAATGAATTTCCTCTTCCTCTGCCTTGCCCAAAATTCCCCCAGTTTGATTGTTTCCCAAAACACTGTAATATAGCATGTTTGCCTCCACATTTAGAACATTTGTGCTTGTATCTGCAGGGATTCTTTTGGCAGTACCCCCTGTTAAAATTCCAGCATGCTCCTGAATATGCTGATTGTGGTTGGACCCAATTACCCACCCCTCCCGAGGTGGGTCTGCCAAGAAAAAGCTGATGGGACACAGCAAGTCCGTTCGCTGTATACATAGTAGGAGGGGGCCTCTGGGGATACATCCACTGTAACCATAGTTAATTATCTACCTCCCCCCAGGGTTTTTCAGGAATAAGGACCAGCCTAGCTCTAAATTCTTCATCGTAATGGAGCCAGGCAAAACCCCTAAATTCTGTGTGAGCCTTCCTAATAGTGTCTAAATATTTCAAAATAGACACCGATCTGTCTGGAAACTTTTCGCAGTAAACACTTGCAAAAATTAGAAAAGCTTATGTCCATGTATCTATAATTGTGGGTACCCTTGGCCTCTTAGCTAGTTCCCAAGTTTCTTCCCTAGATCCCTCTTTTGATTGAATTTCTCTGTGGAGAAGTTTAAAAACGTCCACGAATTCCCTTTTCCAGATTTTCTCCTTTGTTTTTTTACTCAAATGGGAACCTAAAGGCATAGATAAACCCATATAAGGAAGCCTTTTAAGCCTTCTGATTTTGATTTTTCTTCTTTTTACTACCGCTTGCCTTGTGATTACATTTAGAATAATTTGAGTCTGATAACTCGCCCTTCATCTTGTCTTTCTTGCTTGACACTTCCTTCACAGACAAAACATCAGTTTTTTCACAGTTAGAACAGCCATCAGTCCCCACGCCCTTATCTTCAACCATCACATCGGATGTTTTCCGTTTTTTAGCAAATGATTTTCTACAACAGTCGCCAAATAGCTTCTCACCTGTTCCGAAAAACCTGTCCCAATCCGACATCTTCTTCCTTCTGTCCCCCTCTTGGCATCTTTTGCGCCCCGTAACATCAAACCAGGCATCCTCAGTGTCTTTTTCCTGAAAAATATGAGCTTTGGACAGCTTTTTAGAGACCCCCCCTGTAAGCTTTGAAAGTCCCCGGCCAGGATCCAATGTCGTTATCATCTCCAATTTCCCCCTTTTCCAAAATCAAATGCGTCGTCATCGCCTAACACCCCTTCAAATTGAACATTCTTTTTTTTTAATAAATATTTGTATTAACATTTTTCCTGTTAACACAAACACAATTTACTCTTTCAAGCAGTTGATTAAATATCATCTTTACATAGTCATCTACAGTCACTAGCACATATAACATTGATGCATTTTCTAACGGTGCGTACTTCTCAGATACCCAGTGTCTCAGTCCCATCTCTATTCCCTTCTGCACTGCCCTGTTGGGTGGGTTACAAACCCTCCTCCGAGAGACCATAGTATTGTATCCATGGGTTCCAGATTTTCTTAAACTTCTTTGGACAACCACGGGCTATGTATGTGGTTTTTTCCCCTGACATGTACATGTCCATTCCCTTTTTCCACTCACTCAACGTGGGCCGCTGTGCCGTCCCCCATTTGCGCGCCAGATCTCGCTTGGCGACTACTAAACCCAGGTTGACCAGTATTAATTTTTTCCTGGGGAAATCAACATCTGTGGATATACCTAGTAGCACAAATTTGGGGTCCATGGGTATCTTGTCCCCTAATACTTCCTCTAGCTCCTTCAGTACTATTCCCCAGTATTCCTGTATTTCTCGGCATTCCCAGATCGTATGAATGTATGTGCCAGTCTCGTGGATGCATCTGAGGCAGTGAGGCGTTTTGGCCCTTCCCATTTTATGTAGGCGATGCCTATCATAGTATATCCTATGTAGAACCTTAAACTGGATGAAGCGGAGTCGCAACTTAATAGCCACTTCTCGCGGGTGCATCAATGCTGTTTCCCAATCAAGATTGTCCATGACTCCTAGTTCTAGTTCCCATTTCGCCCTTACTTTTATGAGAGTGTCTGGCTTATTATTTATGATAGTTCGGTATGTCCAGGAGACCGCTTTTTCGCTAATTTCCCCCATAAGGAGTCTTCCCTCCAATGGGGCACACTCCGGGAGATCCCCCATGTCAATTCTCTGCGCCTGCCATGCGTGAGCCAACTGCATGTATTTGTAGTGCTGCTTCTGATTCAGATCGTATTCTTTTTGGAGATGCTGGAAGGTGGCCAGCTCCTTACTTATGTCTTTGATTTTAGATATACCCAACAGATCCCATTTCTTGAACCCTTTTAATTTAACAAATTCACGGAGTCTCCCCCCTTCCCAGAGTGGAGTCTCTCTAGTTACTTTGTTGCTTCACTTCATCTGTTTCCCTGCTCTTTTCCAGGCGGATATCACCACCTGCGTGGATGGTAATTCTTGGCTCCCTTACCATCGTAGAGGTAGTGTGTGTGGGGGCGCGTCTCAAACTGTGTACGTTCTAGTGTGTATGTGGGGAGGTCTCCCGGCATGTGCTCCCAGTCGTTTATTACAATTAAGTGGGCCTCCTAATAATATGCCCTGATATCTGGTAGTGATATACCCCCGTTATATTGGTTACGTTGCAATGTGGCGAGTGCCACTCTGGGGGTCCCCCCATCCCAGAGGAATGTCCTCAGTGGCTCATCCATCTTGACAAAAACCTCCTCTGGGAATGCGTGGTACGTGTTCTGAAGTATATATAAGAATTTCGGCAGTGTTATCATTTTATATAGCGCCGCCTTCCCGAGGAGTGTGAAAGGCAATGTTTTCCATCGTTCTATGTCGCTAATGAATTCTGTGAGGACTCTGTATAAATTTTGGTTCAGAGTCTCCAATCGATTTATAGAAACGTAAATACCTAAGTATTTTATCCCCTCCTGTTCTACTTTGAGCTGCCCCATGCTATCATGGAGTTCAAGGATCTGGGTTGCTGGGTAAAGACATGATTTCTCCCAATTAATTTTGTAACCTGCATGTTCTCCATACCGTCCAAAGGCATCTAAGATACTGGGGAGAGTGATCCTGGGATTAGTGACGTACAAGAGGATATCATCTGCATACAAAGATATGCGTTCATCTGAGGTCCCAATCTCGTTTCCCCGAAAACCAGTCATATCTCGGTGTGCCCGAATTACGCACGCAAGGGGCTCTAGTACCAGGGCAAAGAGGAGTGGGGACAGGGGACATCCCTGTCTTGTGCCACGCCTGATAGCGAACTCTCCGGAGGATGCCCCATTGACCCGCACCGGGCCACCGGCTTCTCATAGAGAATAGCTATCCACTGCCTAAATTTGGGGCCAAAACCAAATTTCTCGAGGGTCGACATAAGAAAGGGCCAATGGACCATGTCAAATGCTTTTTCTGCATCTAACGACAGTATTAAATGTGGGTCTGGCCTGGTTTTAACACTTTCTAGCCAGTTATGTAGCCTTCGCAGGTTTAACCTAGTTGACCTCATGGGCATGAAACTGATCTCGATGAATGAGATGAGATATGACCCTTGTAAGTCTGCTGGTTAATATACAGGCGAGAATCTTAGTCTCCGTGTTTAAAAGTGAGATGGGTCGGTAGGAGCTGCACCTTTCTGGTGGCTTGCCTATTTTGTGTATTACCACTATTGTGGCCGTCTGGAGGTCCCTAGGAAGGATGCCCACTTCTTGTGTTTCTAAAAACAAATTCAGGAGGTGGGGACTTAGCAGGTCTGCATTCTGCTTGTATAGCTCTGACAGTAACCCATTTGGACCCGGAGCTTTCCCGGGTTTAAGGTAACTAATGGCTTCTCTGATTTCTGTAAGTGTTATATCTTCTTCTAGTGTTTGGGCTTCATTGTCATCTAATACGGGAACTTCTATCTCAGCTAGATATCTTTCTATTTGCGTTGTCTCAGCTAGGGGGTGTTTCAGGTAGAAGTCCTCGTAGTAACGGGCGAAAGCCTTTGCTATTTCACTGGGCGTGGAGTAGATTTGACCATCTTCTGCCTCTATTTGAGTTACCCACCTGGCCTCTATTTCTTTCTTGCTAAGCCACGCGAGCCACCTACCCGCCCTATCCCCGACATCATATAAATGCCGGTACATGGCTTGGGTAGCATTTTGCGCATCTCTCTGGGCAAGGGCCCGGCTATCCTATCGGAGCACTTGCATCCTTCGTATGAGCGAGGGATCTTCACCATTCGAGGCCTGCTCCTCCAGTTGAAGGAGTTTGGATTCAATTTCAGTTATTTCTTCTATTTCTTTACCTTTTTTATGCGCTATTATATTCTGGGCTCTATCTCTTAGAACCGTTTTATAGGCCTCCCAAAGTGTTATGGCCGACTGTACGGTGCCCATATTTTCTTTAAAGTAAATGTCAGTGTCAACTTTAAGTTCCTGTGCGACCCTAGGGTCTTTAAGTTCCCAGGCATTGAGCTTCCATCCTTCTCTGTTATGGTGTCTGCCCCTACCCACCGTGAGCCAGAGAGGCGAGTGATCCGAGAGGCCTCTGGCCAGATAGTCCACCTTTTGAGTATCTGCTACTTCCCCCGCCGGGGCAAAGACATAGCGGTCGATTCCGATTCGGGCCACAAAACGTACCGACCGACTCGGAGCAGGAATAAATTCCGACCGACACGTACCGGTGCAGCCCGAACCGCAAAGTACGATGAGAAGCGTGCAAAACCCGACCGACTCGTACGGAAGACAAGCCGAACGACCGAGCCGCGCGGAAAACAGCAATCCGGCCGGAAAAACACGCGAATCGAACCGACCGACACGCACCCGGAACAATCCCGAACGAAAAGTACCCGCAAACTCCTACCCGCCAAGTACGATGCAACGCGTGGAAAACACGACCGAGTCGCACGGAGGACAAGCCGTACGACCGACACGCATACAAAACTGCGAGCCGAAGCAACCCAAAACACCGCGACCGACGCGTACGCAGCATAGAAAACAGCACAAACACAGCGTGAACGAATCAGATAAACACAACACATGCCATCTCATAGTGACATGTAACTGTGTCATCACATGTACAAACACAACTACAACTACAGCTGGGCAGTGGCACAAATATAACTAACAAACACATCCAGACATGTAGCCACCACTACAACACCACCACACAGTGAAGCCCACTGAAAGGAAGGAATACTGTGTATGCTGGGCAAGTCAGTGTAGCCAATAGCATCATGGGAGTCGTAGTCACAGATATTGCCCACCCTCACAATGCGCACATCAACACCACCATGAACCATGCTCACATCACAGGGAGTGGAAAACAACTGACAAGATGGCTGACACTGGCTACTGCTGTGGGGAGCACAAGGTCCTGCTGGCAACTGTGCACCAACCAACAGCAGGACACCACTGACTGACATCTTGCCATTGCTCTCACACTCACACACAGTGAAGTCCACCCAAAAGCAAGTAAGTATGGGCAAGCTGGGAAGTGGGGTGGAGGCAATAGCATGATGGGAGTGGTAGTCACAGATATCGGTCACCCCCACAACTGTCCCATCAACACCACCCTGAACCATGCGCACATCACAGGGAGTGGAAAACAACTGACAAGATGGCTGACACTGGCTACTGCTGTGGGGAGCACAAGGCCCTGCTGGCAACTGTGCACCAACCAACAGCAGGACACCACTGACTGACATTCTGAAAGACAACTTGCACTCCCTGCAATGGAAGCACGTTCCATGGTGGGATATCTGGCTGGGTGGGAAGGAGGACTCACAGCCCTGACCATAGTTACCAGCAGCGTTTCTCACACACACCCCTAACACAAACTCCACATAACTCACCTGGGAGAATGCATTGCCACACACTCCAATCAAATATCCCACAAAGAACCACAACCCTGGGTCATGCTGAGTGAAGCACAGGGACACACATGGGACTTGTAGCAAAACTAACCCCAGGATAACACTGTCAGCCATCTTGTCAGCACAGGCACACAACCCCACAGGGAAGCAGAGTCAAAGGGAAGGAAGCATGGGCATGCTGGGAAGGGGGGGTGGAGGCAATAGCATGATGGGAGTGGTAGTCACAGCTCAACATCCCCCACCCACATGGCCTAGCAAGCTCACACTCAAGCATGCACACCCCACAGAGAGTGGAAAGCCCCATCAAAGATGTCTGACACTGGTGCTCTGTTGTGGGGAGCACAAGGCCATACTGGGAACTGGCCACCAACTAACAGCAGGACACCACTGTCAGCCATCTTGCCATTGCACTCACATTCACACACAGTGAAGTCCACCCAAAAGCAAGTAAGTATGGGCATGCTGGGAAGTGGGGTGGAGGCAATAGCATGATGGGAGTGGTAGTCACAGCTCAACATCCCCCACCCACATGGCCCAGCAAGCTCACACTCAAGCATGCACACCCCACAGAGAGTGGAAAGCCCCATCAAAGATGTCTGACACTGGTGCTCTGTTGTGGGGAGCACAAGGCCATGCTGGGAACTGGCCACCAACTAACAGCAGGACACCACTGTCAGCCATCTTGCCATTGCTCTCACACTCACACACAGTGAATTCCACCCAAAAGCAAGTAAGTATGGGCATGCTGGGAAGTGGGGTGGAGGCAATAGCATGATGGGAGTGGTAGTCACAGATATTGGTCACCCCACAACTGTCCCATCAACACCACCCTGAACCATGCGCACATCACAGGGAGTGGAAAACTACTGACAAGATGGCTGACACTGGCTACTGCTGTGGGGAGCACAAGGCCCTGCTGGCAACTGTGCACCAACCAACAGCAGGACACCACTGACTGACATCCTGAAAGACAACTTGCACTCCCTGCAATGGAAGCACGTTCCATGGTGGAATATCTGGCTGGGTGGGAAGGAGGGCCGGATGTCAACCAAATACAACCAATGCAGACCATGTACACACCCCAACATTCACATAGAAAAGCCCAAATAATGCAGGACAATGTGCTACACCAATATCAACCCCTGACTGTGACAACTTAGGAGAATGCAATGTACAGGCCCGCATCCAGAGGCACAGTCACAACTGTCAGGTGTGTCAACCATTGATGCCTGCAGAAACATAACATACATTGTGTGTGTCTCCCAAAAACAGGTGATGATGGGGACACAGCAGCAGACGCTGAGGAGTCCCCGTCCCAGGCTCAAGAGGATACGGAGCTCACTGGTGTGGAACAGCCTCTGCCCTCCTCGGATGAAGAAGACCCACCTGGCACCTCCGGAGCAAGTCATCATGCAGCACCAGCAGGACCACCAGCTGCACCCCTGCACCCACCCCTCCAACGACTGTCAACACACATACCACCCCTGCCGACATGGACAGACCAAGGAGCACCACCACCACCAGCACAGGGACCCTGGACCAACGTGGGGCCATGGACACCAACACCACCAACAACCCCCAAGGGGGCCCAGGGTCACCTGTGCGTGCCACCTCAGGTACTGCACGAGTCGCCAGGGGTGGTGGGAGGGGTGGGAGACATAGGTCGCTGCTCGCAAAGGGGTCTGGACTGCATGATGACCCACAACTGGCACGCATAGCCGATGCGTACCAGTCCAGCACCGGAGAGCTCAGCCAGGTAGTGGGGCTCCTCAGGGACATTAAACAGCAGCAGGCTGCCCATCATGCCCGCTTGGACTCACACATGTCCCGCGTGGAGTCCAAGTGGGACACACTGCAAGAGATGACGGCGGTGCATAGGGATATATTACAATGCCTCCGCCAGATGAGCAGCAACCAGTCAACACCTCCCTGTGTGCCTTTAACATCTGGTGCTGAAACAACTGCAACTGCCACAGGGAGGCAGGATGACTCTGGCCGAGAGTCCCCTGCACCGCAGCAGCCTGCACTTGAGGGTCCCCCCCCAAAGAAGAGGGGTCGTCCAAGGAAGGACAACTGAGAGGCTGATGGCCATGCACAACCCCCAGGAAGCCAACACATGTTCTGGATAATCACCTTTGTGTGCAAACTGTTCACCATGTTGACTGCAACACAACTCCCCCACATGACATGGGGAGTACAAGTTGGACCAATGTCTCAGATGGCTGTGGACTTGATACAGGACATTTCTGCTACCAGGACTTCCAATTCATCTAGGAACTTTGGATTGCAATCAAAATGTACAGCACTCACCATCCTGTGCACTATTCACACACATGTATGACAATAAACACACTAATACACCATACCTGCCTCAGTCGTGATTCCAACGTGGTTTCTGTCGTGGAGATGATGACCAGCGAAATTACACTGTGCATGCTAACTGCTACAGCAAGTACAACACAGGCATGTGAGTCATGGCAACGTGACACATATGAGGGAGACACACCACCAGGGCAACACAACAAATACACACCTAGGCCATCTGACTCACTGCCTACACTGATGTTGCCAGGAAATACGGCGCAATGCACAGACACAACACCTATTCACAGTCTTAGTCAACTAGCCCACTGGTGCAGTAAGCAAATGTCAGTCAAATGTGTGACCACAGACAACGCACATCACAAAGTGAAGCACAGGTTTATTACACATTTGCAACATGTTGTAACCACTACAGATGCAAGGTAATCCCACCTGGCAGCGGGCACACAGTCAACAAGTGTAGAAGGAAGGAAGTCCATGGGTGTGGCGCACATCACCTGTAGGGACACGACAGCTACCACCCTGGAAGTCGAATCACGGTGTCGGGGATCACAGTTGACCAAACAACTCTGAAAGTACCCTGTGAAGGACAGAAATGACACACAGTCAAAAGCACTGAAGAACAGGACAGAACTGCAATACACATGCCCAATACATGTCACAAGATACCCACCCAGAACCAAGTTAGCATGTCAACACTGTTGGGAAGTACAGACTACCTGTAAGGACACATCGCTACACGCATACAGTCATGTAGCCCATGGACACACTCAAACAGCACCAGAGCACCACCAACACATATCATGCAAACTCACATCTTTGACATGACATCTCTGGATACTCACATTCAGCTGAAGAAGTTGGTGATGAGCTGTGTGCGGACATCACCATCATCATCATCATCATCACTGGCATCGTGGTCCAGGCCAGGATCCTCCACAGGTGGCGGACGTTGGTCATCGTCATCCAGGATGAGAGGCAACTCCTTCCGCACTGCCAGGTTGTGTAGCATGCAGCAGACGATGACAATCTTGCACACCTTTGCTGGGGCATATGGGAGGGACCCTCCTGTCTTGTCCAGGCAGCGAAAGCAGCTCTTCAGGAGACCAAATGTCCGCTCAATCACTCTCCTGGTCCGACTATGTGCCTCATTGTAGCGCATCTGGGCTGGTGTCACAGGGTTCCTGAGGGGCGTCAGCAACCACGCCATGTTGGGGTATCCGGAGTCACCTACATACAGACAATTGCACATTAGCTGAGTTGGAAAAGAGGGTGGAACACTACATTGCAGAACACACACAATGGTACAAAGTCAGTACACACCAACAAGCCAGGCACGCTGGTTCCGCATCTGTGACATCATCCTCGGGATGCGACTACTCCTCATCACGTAGGCATCGTGTGCAGAACCGGGGAAATGGGCACACACGTGTGAGATGCTCATATCAGCAAGACAGACCACCAGTGCATTGACCGAGTGGTAGTGTTTGTGGTTCCTGTATGCCTGCTCTTGGGCCTGTGGTGGTACCAAAGCCACATGTGTCCCATCAATGGAGCCAATGACATGCGGCATCCTCCCCAGGGCATAGAAGTCACTCTTCACATCAGTGAGTTGTTGGAGTCTAGGGAAATAGATGTACTGGTTCAGGTATATCAACATAGCCTCCAAAACATCACGGAGCACACGGCTGAACATGGTCTGTGACATCCCACCAGCAGTCGCCCCAGTGTGTTGAAAGGTACCGGTGGCAAAGAAGTGTAGGGCTGCCATCACCTTCACCTTGGGGGTCAGCGCTGTAGGGTACGGCCGGCCAGGTTGCAAATGTGGTGCCAAGCGCACTGCCAAATCCTTAATCAGCTGCCTGGTGAAGCGGTACCGTCGGATGCTGTCACGTTCCACCATCGTTGCCAGGTCAGGGAATGGTCTATGGACAGCGGGTGCCCTGCAGTGCATAGGTGAAGAAAGAAAGATTGTCAGTCACCCCACATATGTGGCATTGAACACACTCAATATCACATGATACATCATTATGAGGCACAAGTACATGATGTGTGCAGTTCCGTAAGGACATGTATGGCACATACATGGCCAACATCTAACATCACCGTTCAACAAGTGGCATCAATAAGTCCCAGGTTGTGCCATTGGATATCATGAGGCCGTGTCACAGTTCCCATCTCCTGCTGCCACGTTACAAACACACCCACAGTGACATGTGAGGACAGATGTGCCCCAGGCATCACAGCTCAACGACAGGTAGATTCCCAGGGACCCTGTATTGCCACATGGACACTGGCATGACATGGTGTATCATGTATACACCACAGCAAAACAACCATGACCCCCACAGGTAGTGGTCCCTGTTGCCTCGGCAGGACAGACATGGACGTCTGTGACACACACACGCACAACATCAAAGTCCATGCACAAACAACGTGGATGTGGAGACTCTCCCATTGTGCACATGAAATCAGAGACATTGTAAACACAACATGCACACAGACTGTGGAGGACCATCACTATTGTGCCAATGGGTCACCCTGGGTTTAACATACCGTCCCACATGGGACTCAGGGGGTATGTGACATGACATACACATACACCACCGTGAAATGTGACCATGCCACATGCTCAGATATGAACAGTTGCACATCACAGTGGTCATGTACACGAAACACCAAGGATCCTGTCCCCATGAACACGTGCACAGCCTGGGGGTGACACCCACAGAACAACATGTTCACCCCCATACACGGAATAGGTAATGCAGCCTTACATGCCTTAGGATACAGTTTGGACAGGCTGTGGTGTTGTAGGTGTGCCCCTCACTCCCTGGGAAGTATATGTGGCTGGCATATGTTCACCTGTGACAGGCATGGTGACATATGCCAGTGACTTGACAGGGACGCGTTGGACAGCAATGGACCGATCGGTGCGCACACATTGGCCATTGCATTCAATGTGTGCTGGTACGCGTTGTATTCGCAATACGCGTTGGACAGCAATGGACTGATCGGTGCGCACACATTGGCCATTGCATTCAATGTGTGCTGGTACGAGTTGTATTCGCAATACGCATTGGACAGCAATGGTCTGATCGGTGCGCACACATTGGCCATTGCATTCAATGTGTGCTGGTACGCGTTGTAACCTGGGTACGCGTTGAACAGCAATGGACCGATCGGTGTGCCCAGCCAGCCCATTGCATTCAATGTGTGCGGGTACGCGTTGTATCCTAGGTACGCGTTGAACAGCAATGGACCGATCGGTGTGCCCGGCCGGCCCATTGCATTCAATGTGTGCGGGTACGCGTTGTATCCTGGGTACGCGTTGAACAGCAATGGACCGATCGGTGTGCCCGGCCGGCCCATTGCATTCAATGTGTGCGGTGCAGCGTTGTATCCTGGGTACGCGTTGAACAGCAATGGACCGATCGGTGTGCCCGGCCGGCCCATTGCATTCAATGTGTGCGGGTACGCGTTGTAACCTGGGTACGCGTTGAACGGCAATGGACCGATCGGTGTGCCCGGCCGGCCCATTGCATTCAATGTGTGCGGGTACGCGTTGTATCCTGGGTACGCGTTGAACAGCAATGGACCGATCGGTGCGCACCCATTGGCTATGGCCTGGCCTGGCAACGGACGTGTTTTCAAATTTTGAACGAGTCTGATGCTGTAAATTCAGTTGGTCACCCACAACAATGTTGCAAATTCATGGGTGTCATGAAGTTGAACTTTTGAAGGATGCTGTGGGCGTGTGTAAGTGGTGCAATTCCATGGATTGGCCAGATTCAGAAGATGCAAACGACTTGGACCTATCACTTTGGACACATGGGACAGTATCTGCCTCTGCAGCACACATATAATGCTGGCTGTTCCCCTGAGAGCTCACTTGCCTGCACTAAATACTCCAGGACGACATCTGCCACCACCACTGCTGCTGTATCTGCCCCCTCTGGACCCTGCAATGGCACGTACTGTGGAGAGAGCCCCAGCCTTCAGCACTGAGGAGAACCAGGCCCTGCTGGACAGCCTCCTGCCACAGTACAGCAAGCTGTATGGGAAAGCAGGGGAGCAGGTGAGTGTTCTGTCCACTGCCTTCCAAAATGTGCATGTTGTCTGACTAGCAAGGCTAACAGTCTGCACGCCACTGGCTTGCAGGCTCACTGAGTAGTTGTCACCCCCCATAGTGTGTAGTTACATGCACTGGACAGGTATAGTGCAGTGACAGTGCATTTAAACAAGGTTTTACTTCCCAGGCAATGATACCATGTAGTAACTGCTGGCATACTGTCCATGGCCATCGTTGCACTGCATGTACATCATGTGCCCCTGTGATTGAGACATGTATATACAACTGTGTAATGCACGGATATGTTGCATGTGTAGTAATGACATTCTCACTTTGTCATCCTCACAGGTTGATGCCTACCAGAAGCAGCAGATATGGCTGACCATCGTCCGGGCAGTGAGAACCGTGGGGGTCTACAAGCGCCGGATCCGCAACTGCCAGAAGAGGTGGCAGGACCTTTGGGGCTGGACCCGGAGGATTGCACGGGTCCAGCTGAAGCTGTCGCCTCTGTAGGAGAGTAGGATCTGCTTCACATGGGTACCCCCACTTTTTGCTGATGCTTCACTGGTTTTCGACATTAGTCTGGCTGGGGCCCTGCTATTCAGAACCCCAGCCTAGCTGTTTCCTCTTTAAAAGGGTCTCCATGTGCCTTAGGCACATCACTGATTGGGATCTGGAGTGCCCTTGTAAGTCCCTAGTATATGGTATACTATGTACCAAGGGCATAGGTACCTCAGAGGCCTGCCAGGGGCTGCAGCATGTATTATGCCACCCCTGGTAGGCCATCCAAACTGACACCACAGGTCTGCTACTGCAGCCTGGGTAAGGTGGTGCATGCACCCCTTGCTGTGGTATAGGTTACCTATATCACTAAATGCATACACACATATAAACCTATAAGTCACTCCTAAGGCAGGCCTTACCAATCCTAAAGGCAGAGTGCATGGTTCCTATGTGAGAGGGTGCCCCTGCATGAGCAGGGCCCCTCTGCAGCGTTCGGAGACCATCTCTGATGCTGTTTGTAGTGCAGCCTGACCATATACTCTTAAACGCATTATATCCTCGCGGTAAAATGCTAACTATGGAATGGCTGCACCTAAACATGTCGTGTTTGGTGTCAAACATCTTGGAATACTACCCCCCGCCAATCCTGGCGGCGGGGGTAGCATTCCACCCTTCTAGAGGGAAAGGCATGTTAACTCTGACGAGTCCGGTAACTTCTTTCCAGAGCCCTGGCATCACAGAATGGATGCTGCTGCCACAGACACGAGTCTGGCCTCCTGCTGCTGGACGAAACTCCGGCAGGGAGGCCTGGACAATAGGTTTCCTGTCCCAGGGAGGTGTGACCACCTCCCCAGACAGGACAATGTGTATTGGGGCTGGGCGGGAGCACTTTCGGGTGCTTTGAAGTCCTGCACTGGGGGCACATTTGGTGTCCCTGTGCATACCCCAGTTCAAACCGGATCAGGGGCTTGCAGCCCCTGCTTTGGCACGAACTGGACAAAGGGAAAGGGTGTAGCCACCCTCTGCCCTGACCCACCCATAGGTGGGGCCACAGAGTAGTCCATCCCCTATTTTTAGAATAAAGGTAGGAACCCAGTCCCTAGGACTTTAGATATACCTGGACGAAACTCTGAAACAGAATCCTGGACCTTCGACGCTCTACTCACGATTAGAGGACTGAAGAATCTCCCTTGGGGTCAAGGAGTGACTCCCCTGCTTGGCAGGCACCAAAGAAGCATCTGTCCGGTTCACATCACTGAAGCTCCCGTCGGACGCCGAAGTCATCGCATCACCAGAGGTGGATTCTCAGACTTCCCCGAGGCTACCCTGAGTCCCCAGCAAAGCTGAGGCCCGTGGCTATCGTGGGTGACTTGAGACCGTGACCCCTGGACACCGAGCACATTTGCAAGTGCACCATCTTCTGGGTCTCCCAGGAAGTCGTGCTTTGGGCTCCTAGTAGCCCTAGCCTCCAGCACCACCTGCACCGAAGATCACTGGCCCCCACTCCACGAGTGTCCTGTAAGCCAGCTCCACATGCGGCGTCACGAGGCTCCTTCGCGGTCGCTAGCCCGTTGGCTAGTAGCCCTTAACGAAGGCCAATCTTTTCTTTACTTGGCAGTCTGGTTGCTCCAGGCCTGCCCTCACTTACCCTCGCTGGGTGAGTTCCCCAGACCTTGCTGGTCTGCATCATCGACGATCTACATCTTACTCGAGACTTGCCGTTGCCAAGGCTTGTTGGGTCCAATCTGGTCGCCGACCCCTCTGCACTCGACAGACATCAAGCAACAGCCCGAATCCTGCTCCTGTTCGCCGACATCACCTCCCGGACCTCGTGGCTGAAGAGTCAAGACGACCGTCATCGAACCTGAAGCACTCGACATCGGTGGGCATCTGTCCATCGCCTCCCTGGTCACTGGCTAGTGACCCAGACTCTGTCCCCTCTGCTTTCAGGTTCTTCAGAACTCCGATCCACTCTTGGATCCACCCGGACACTTTTCTCCTGGTCGCCAGCAGCACTTTGCAGCAGATCGCCATAAGAACCGACGACGAAACCCGACCCCGAAAGGCACCTATGCACCCGGCTTCCCTGGGTGAGGTAACACGAGTACTCCGGTGCTCCCGTGGGTAGAGACTCTTCAAAGTCCTAGATCTCAAAGGGTTTTGTCCTAGTCCTCTTTAAAGTGTCCCTTTCCTCTATTTTCCCGATCCCGACTTTCTCCATAGAAGTTAACGGCGTATCGCGGTTGTGTATTTACACTGCACGCGTCTCCCGTGGGTCCCCTGTGTCACTACCTTGGGTGGTTCCTTGTGGTCCAAGCACTTCTAGAGGCTCTAGGCCTAGTGTCTAGTTCAGTCGTGGTTCGCATACCACTTTATTGGTATATGGTTTGGTACGCCCCTAGGGCCCAAACGTGTATTTGTGCTATTACTGTGATTTAAGATCTTATAACCTATGTACTTCGAACTCTAGCCTCATAAAGAGACTAGAGGGGTGTGTTTAGTAATAAATACATATATTTTGAATATATACCTGGTGTGGTGCTCTTTCATTTGGTCACTCAAGAGATTATAGACTGGTAAAACAAGCTGCTTTACATTCCTTCAAGACTTAGCCTGAAGGCTGCTCTCCATAGCTACCACTAGGATAGCTTTCAATAAGGTTGTCTTTAACCTACCTACCATAAGAGTCGATTTGGACTGGTGCACGGTGCCCACTATAATTAGTGGACAGCATATGCCAGGCCAACTTCTCACAGCCTCCTCGCAGGAGGGGCGGACACCGGACCCTGACCCCCACATGCTCAGGATCCTGGCGGTGGTCTTCCCTGATCTGGATGGGCAGCTGAAGGCCAGAGAGCAGCAAGGAGGGGGTGAGTCCATGACTGCATTGTGAACTATATCTGCCATGCTATGTGCCCTCCTCTGGCCTGGTTAAACTTCCACAGTACATCAGCATGTGGTCCAGGACCCATGTCCCTCTATTGTGCACTGCCCACACCTCATCTGATACCCAGGTGTGGCCCTTACAGTCAGGGAATTGTGTCACTTGGGTACTGTGTCCTTGCAGTTTGCTTGACTCAAGGTGGGGGACAGCATCTGTTTCCCTAACTCTGTGGTGGGCATCATGGGTGGGTCCATTGCTTATACAATGCCTGTGTTCTGACATGTAATCTGCGTGTTACTTTGATATGTGGTCCAATTGCTGAGCTGATCCACCACATGTGCCTGGGGTATCTGGCACACACCCATGCTGCGGGTGGGAACAATGTTTGGGCCCCAGGAGTGTGTATATTACGTGTGTCACACATACTTAGCCAGCTGCCTACTGTCCAGGGCTCATCCCTCATTCATGTGGGGCAGGACAGTCATGCCTACTCCAGGCCATACAATACACTCTGTACTCCCACTCCCGTGTATCAGCTGACACGTTGTGCTCAGTGATTTGTCCCCTCAGGTGTCTGCCTCTGTGTCAGTGTGCTGTGGCTTCGTTGTCAGGACTGCTGGGGTGTTTCTCGGTTGGGGCTCAGCATGCCACCGGAGATGTGACCGTAGGGGACGATACTTGTGTGACACATAGGTGTTTGATCACCTGACCGTGCAGACTGGGGTATGCGAATGTGAAGTTCAGGCAGCTGTCTCCCATTCACAGCAGATTGTGAGGTGCTCAGGTTCAGAGGGTTGTGTTACAGGTCTCCCATATGTCCAATCGGTATGACCTGGACAGATAAGGGTTCAGATGATGTGGTGTGTGGGGGATGTACATGTGCACTTGTTCAGCTCCAGGACTTGCATTCCCCATGACCTTGGATTGTGACACAGTGCAGACTGTTGTTGTCTGGCTGCCCTGCCCATGTGACTGGAGACAGTGATGTATGACTTAGCAGGCATGCCTGTGCCATGGCATGAAACTTCCAATGAGTGATCCTGCAGGGGAGTGACATGTGCTACATGCACACCATTGTGGCAGTGGCTATCAGGACATGGGTGCATCATGGTGTCTGTCGCTGGTATGCATCACATGCATTTCCTATTTGACTCTGGGCATCCCTTTCATCCGGACACCTGTACTGACTCAGTGGCAAGAGTTATGATGTGCGCATGTTCACATGCTTAACCGGGTTCTCTGCACTGTCCAACTACTGTGTAGGTGGTGCATGTGTCCACACTGGGGTATTGCCATCCAACAGACAGATGGGTTCAAGGCCAGGTGGGATGTGAGTGCCATGGTTGACCATCAGACTGACAATTGGCTTCTCCTGTTCTGTTTGGGCACTTTTAGCAAAGTTCAACTAAGGATGCCAGGGCTTGCTCTGTAATGTGCTGTACTAACTGTGGTGTGTGCGTTCGGTGCAGGTGACTGATGTCTGTCTGTTTCCCTATTGATTGCAGATACATTCACGGCCACAGGAGGGGACAGCTCCACGGACCAGTAGGAGCCGCAGAGCCAGACTGGGTCAGTAGCCGAGGAGTGGTCGGAGGGACCCAGTGGCACGGAGGGCGAGGGGATCAACACCGAGGAGTCCTCAGCACCATCCACCTCAGCTGAGGACCACAGCAGCTCAGAGGATGACTCCCTTATGGAGGCGGGTGTCAGCAGCCACCACACCCCAGCTAGTGTTGCTGTCCCCGCCACCACCACCGCCCTCCCATCGGCTTCCATTCCCGAGGTCCGTGGAGGCTCCCATGTTCGGGAGCATGTCTCCTTCGGGCCAGGCACCGCACCCTCTGCCCCTGTGTCCCCTGCTGCCCTGAGTGAGGAGTCTGTGTACCTCCTTCGCCAGCTCCATGTAGGGCAGACAGCGATGCTGAGTGTCCTCCATGCCCACACCACTCTGTTGACTCAGCTGGTGTCGTTCATGGAGGGCATCTCATCGGGCATGTCTGCCCTACAGAGGGGCAATAGGTCCATGGACTCCTCCCTGACGGCAGCAGTGTCCCTCCTCCGACAGTCCCTCACCCCTCCTGCCTCTGCCCCATCCACACTCCCCAGCACCTTACCTGTCCCAAGCACACACACACCGGCACAGGCACACACCAGCACAGACACGAGCAGCACACAGACACACACGCCACTAACAAGACGCACACGCACGCACAGTCAGGGGACTGAAACTACACTCACAGGGGATGGGGCCCAGGCACACACACACGCATACACGAGCACTGCGCAGTCCTCAGTTGCCTCTCCCTCCAAAGCCCCCTCCCTTGCCTCACCTGCAACCCCAAAGACACAGCGGCTCTTCCTCAGTGACCTCGGCCTCTTCCCCTCCGATCCAGCTGATACAGCATTCAGGGGGAAGAGGAAGCCCACCCACACAGAGCGGAGTGCCCCTCACCCCCGGACACCCTCCCCCAGGTGCAGACCGACTGACGCCCCCACCCGCAAGTCCCCCCGGACCCGGAAGAGCAACACCCCACCGCCGCCCTGCAGCTCAGGCACCAAGTCTCCTTCCTCCATCCCTCAGGCCCCCACTCCACAGGTGCCCCCACCACACCCTGCCCCAGGTTCCCCCACCCACAGATACACCATCCCCAAAAGGATCAGGCCTTCTCCCCCTGCCACTTGCTCTTCCGGCCCCCCCCCGCTGCGCTTGTCTGTGCCACTGGTGTGGTGAGGGTGTCCTCCCCCTCTGTCCTGCCCACCTTACCTGATCCCCACTACCACCCTGTCTGTCTTGGGCACTGCAGTGGCGAACCTGTCCACTCAATCTGCACGGTCCACTGCAGTGGTGTCGGCACCCACACCATCTGAGTCATGCCCCCCAGTTGTGCCGGCACACACCATGTCAGACACCTCCACTGCAGTTGTCAGTGGCTCTCCAGCACCCACCACCCCTTCCCTGCCTCCTTCTGGTGAGCCCTGATCCTGTCCCTGCGGTGCCTGGTCTGCCCCCCCTTATGCCCCTCCGAGGGGATTGTCCCTTGTGTGTAGCAGTGCAGGCATGCATAGGGTGACATCTGCCACTGTCACCCTGTTTTGACTTTCAGAATGGACTGGCCATTGGCCTTTATTTCTTTTTTTCTGGACTTTAACTTTTGAACCCACATATGCTGAATAAAGCTACTTTCTGTTCTCTAGTGGTTTTGCTTCTGATGTACATGATGTTAATGATGCTAACCGTGCCCTTGCTGCAGTGATGGTGATTTTTGGTCTCATGAAAATGAAGTGTTACTCTGCAGGAACCCATGTGGTCCACGGGTAATGTGTCCTATCCTGTAATGTATCCATGTCATCCTTAGCAGCATATGAAGGTGTCATGTTTTCAATATTTGGCAATGGGATTTCCTACTTACATTAGCAATGTCACATCTGTGGCTTCCACCCCTGCACATCTGTTGTGCTTGCCATTGTTCAATTAGTCTACTTCCCTGACCGTGTGGCCATCTTCACTGGACATGCAGGTTTAGGCATCAATGGGGAAGGACTCATCTGTGTTGTCAGTGCAACTTGCTATACATGTGTGTTGGATCTGTGCTGATGATTTCGTTGACACTCCCATGACCAGGCTGGTGTGACAGGAGCCTTCATTTGGTGCTAATTGTTGACTGTGTGACCAAGTGTTCTGCTGACATGATGGAGCCCTACTGAGGCGACATATGGCACAGCTTTCCTCACACAGGAGTGGAGTCCCCTCATGGCAGTGTGTGCTCCTGTGACATCGCCTGAGCCCAAGGTGTGTGTTGTATGAGCATGTCTGTGTGTTCACTTCCATTTTGCTGTGCATGCTGGGATCCCTAGTGATGTTCCTGTTTGTGATGCTTGCTGAGTTGACCTATGTTCCCCCAAAGTCTTCTCCCTGGGTTCTCTGTGATGTGGGTGCATGGCACATTACTGGTCATCAGGGTGTCACCCATAGGTGTGTTTGCTGTCAGGGCTGAGTTTGTGGGCAGACGCTGATAGGTCACAGTCAGGATTCCCCTTGGCACTTGTTGTTTACACCTGTCATGTGATTTCCGGTTTGTGTTAGCTTTCATTGGTTGTGACACGTTGTGTGTGTGACTGCTGGCACTCCTCAGGGTCAGGGCTGCAATGTTGGTAGTTGTCTATGTGTGTTCTTTGTGGGTGACCTTGGCTTCTTCATTGGTGTGTGACTGTGGCTGGGATCCCATTGGTTGGTGTGGTATTGCCGTCATGTCCATGTACAGCGTAGTGTGCAGTGTGTCAGACATTCAGGAGTCTTGTTGAGTGGCCATGTGTGATGTGTTTCTGCACCTTGGTTCCCGCCACCCCCGCTGGGATTGTCATGGGTGCATGTGCAATGTCACCAGTGCATGTGAGCTTCACTGCTGCACATTGTTGGAGGTCGAGGTGTTGAGTGTGTGCAGATGAGAGTTGTTGCCCGGCTAGACCCCTGCCTCCATGTTGGCCTTGGCTTACTGGCCGTGCTGATTGATTTGTGCTTGTGTAGGTGTGATGGTAGTTTGTTGCTCAGGACACATGACTGTGGTTCACAGTGTGAACGACATCTAGCTTTGTCATCACAGTGGGATTGTAATGCAGCCCAGGGTCACCACATTGTGGGGGCCCTGGGGGTAGTGCTGTGGTGTCTCTGTGTCTTGCTGTGTCAGTTGCTGTTCCTACATGCTTGTGTGACATGTGTGATTTGTGCTCCCTCTCATCTGACAATGCCTGATTGCCCACATAGGGGATTTGGATCCATGAGTTACCTTTGTGTGGCACTGTATGCACATCTGTGTAATTGGTATTCAGGCCTCCTCATGTGTTGTGTGGTTGCCTGGGGACACTGGTACCCCCCCTCACCTGTTGTGTTTGATGTGCAGTGTGGGTCTGCCTGTTTGTGTATCTGCACCACTGCATTGGCATATCTTTAGTGTGCCATTGGCTGTATGTTGTTTGGTGTGTTTCCCCTGCTGTCCCTGGGACTCCTAGGTCATCAGTCAGCACAATGATCATTGTTTGTGTGTCCCATTGCTGCCATGGTATGGTATCTGTTCACCTCACATCTACAGTCTCCACAGGGTATCTGCATTTGTGTGCCCATTGGTGCAAATATGTGGGTCTGCATTCTGATGGTCGCTTCTGTCATTGTGTCATTGATGAATGTTGACAGTGTCAGCCCCCATGGGTGATTTTTGTCTGCACATGGCCAAAGGTATGTCTTATTTGCACTGCACTGTTTGCCTCCCCCAATCTATGTTGCTATGGGACACAAGCACTACTTTGCCACTGATGTGTTTGTTGTTCTGTGACCAGGAATCATCCATGCAGTTTGGCAGTTGCAGCTTTTTCTTTGTCAACACTTACATATTGGTCACTGTGATGATGGGGGTTTGGACCCCATTGCCCCAATGTTCAAAATGTGCTTCAGCTATGGACCCCACACTTACATTTTGGTCACTGTGATGATGGGGGTATGGACCCCATTGCCACAATGTTCAATATGTGCTTCAGCTATGGACCCCACACTTACATTTTGGTCACTGTGATGATGGGGGTATGGACCCCATTGCCACAATGTTCAATATGTGCTTCAGCTATGGACCCCACACTTACATTTTGGTCACTGTGATGATGGGGGTTTGGACCCCATTGCCACAATGTTCTAAATGTGCTTCAGCTATGGACCCCACACTTACATTTTGGTCACTGTGATGATGGGGGTATGGACCCCATTGCCACAATGTTCAATATGTGCTTCAGCTATGGACCCCACACTTACATTTTGGTCACTATGATGATGGGGGTTTGGACCCCATTGCCACTATGGTCATGGTCTGCTTGCATTGTGGGGGCCACACACATTTATGTGTGGCACATGTGATAGGGGGTCACATTGTATGTTCAAAGTCATGTTCAGTGTTGTAGGCATTTGACACAGTCTACACACGCTTGTCATGGTGTTGGCGGGGATGTCTTTATGTTGCATTGTTTATGTTGGTGTGTGCTTGTTATGTCATGTATTAGCCATCCGGTGAGTGGGGGTGTTGTTGGTGGTAGGCAACCAGCCCCCCATGGGTAGAGGTGGTAGTAGTGGTAGGCATCTGGCACGCCCTGGGTAAGGGTGGTAGTAGTGACAGGCATCCAGCCCACAATGGGTAAAGGTGGTAGTAGTGGTAGGCATCTGGTACCCCCTGGGTAAGGGTGGTAGTAGTGGTAGGCATCTGGCACCCCCTGGGTAAGGGTGGTAGTAGTGGTAGGCATCCAGCCCCCCATGGGTAAGGGTGGTAGGCATCTGGCACCCCCTGGGTAAGGGTGGTAGTCGTGACAGGCATCCAGCCCCCCATGGGTAGAGGTGGTAGTAGTGGTAGGCATCTGGCACCCCCTGGGTAAGGGTGGTAGTAGTGGTAGGCATCTGGCACCCCATGGGTAAATGTGGTAGTAGTGACAGGCATCCAGCCCCCCATGGGTAGAGGTGGTAGTAGTGGTAGGCATCTGGCACCCCCTGGGTAAGGGTGGTAGTAGTGGTAGGCATCCAGCCCCCCATGGGTAAGGGTGGTAGTAGTGGTAGGCATCTGGCACCCCCTGTGTCAGGGTGGTAGTAGTGACAGGCATCCAGCCCCCCATGGGTAGAGGTGGTAGTAGTGGTAGGCATCTGGCACCCCCTGGGTAAGGGTGGTAGTAGTGGTAGGCATCCAGCCCCCCATGGGTAAGGGTGGTAGTAGTGGTAGGCATCTGGCACCCCCTGGGTAGAGGTGGTAGTAGTGGTAGGCATCTGGTACCCCCTGGGTAAGGGTGGTAGTAGTGGTAGGCATCTGGCACCCCATGGGTAAGGGTGGTAGTAGTGACAGGCATCCAGCCCTCCACGGGTAGAGGTGGTAGTAGTGGTAGGCATCTGGCACCCCCTGGGTAAGGGTGGTAGTAGTGACAGGCATCCATCCCTCCATGGGTAGAGGTGGTAGTAGTGGTAGGCATCTGGCAACCCCTGGGTAGAGGTGGTAGTAGTGGTAGGCATCTGGCACCCCCTGGGTAAGGGTGGTAGTAGTGGTAGGCATCTGGCACCCCATGGGTAAGGGTGGTAGTAGTGACAGGCATCCAGCCCCCCATGGGTAGAGGTGGTAGTAGTGGTAGGCATCTGGCACCCCCTGGGTAGAGGTGGTAGTAGTGGTAGGCATCTGGCACCCCCTGGGTAAGGGTGGTAGTAGTGACAGGCATCCAGCCCCCCATGGGTAAGGGTGGTAGTAATGACAGGCATCCAGCCCCCCATGGGTAGAGGTGGTAGTAGTGGTAGGCATCTGGCACCCCCTGGGTAAGGGTGGTAGTAGTGGTAGGCATCTGGCACCCCATGGGTAAGTGTGGTAGTAGTGACAGGCATCCAGCCCCCCATGGGTAGAGGTGGTAGTAGTGGTAGGCATCTGGCACCCTCTGGGTAAGGGTGGTAGTAGTGGTAGGCATCCAGACCCCCATGGGTAAGGGTGGTAGTATTGGTAGGCATCTGGCACCCCTGGGTAAGGGTGGTAGTAGTGACAGGCATCCAGCCCCCCATGGGTAGAGGTGGTAGTAGTGGTAGGCATCTGGCACCCCTGGGTAAGGGTGGTAGTAGTGGTAGGCATCCAGCCCCCCATGGGTAAGGGTGGTAGTAGTGGTAGGCATCTGGCACCCCTGGGTAAGGGTGGTAGTAGTGACAGGCATCCAGCCCCCCATGGGTAGAGGTGGTAGTAGTGGTAGGCATCTGGCACCCCTGGGTAAGGGTGGTAGTAGTGACAGGCATCCAGCCCCCATGGGTAGAGGTGGTAGTAGTGGTATCATCTGGCACCCCCTGGGCAGAGGTGGTGGTAGTAGTGGTAGGCATCTTGCACCCCCTGGGTAAGGGTGGTAGTAGTGGTAGGCATCTGGCACCCCATGGGTAAGGGTGCTAGTAGTGACAGGCATCCAGCCCCCCATGGGTAGAGGTGGTAGTAGTGATAGGCATCTGGCACCCCCTGGGTAGAGGTGGTAGTAGTGTTAGGCATCTGGCACCCCCTGGGTAAGGGTGGTAGTAGTGGTAGGCATCCATCCCCCATGCGTAAGGGTGGTAGTAGTGACAGGCATCCAGCCCCCCATGGGTAGAGGTGGTAGTAGTGGTAGGCATCTGACACCCCATGGGTAAGGGTGGTAGTAGTGACAGGCACCCAGCCCCCCATGGGTAGAGGTGGTAGTAGTGGTAGGCATCTGGCACCCCCTGGGTAGAGGTGGTAGTAGTGGTAGGCATCTGGCACCCCCTGGGTAAGGGTGGTAGTAGTGACAGGCATCCAGCCCCCCATGGGTAAGGGTGGTAGTAGTGACAGGCATCCAGCCCCCCATGGGTAGAGGTGGTAGTAGTGGTAGGCATCTGGCACCCCCTGGGTAAGGGTGGTAGTAGTGGTAGGCATCTGGCACCCCATGGGTAAGGGTGGTAGTAGTGACATGCATCCAGCCCCCCATGGGTAGAGGTGGTAGTAGTGGTAGACATCTGGCACCCCTTGGGTAAGGGTGGTAGTAGTGGTAGGCATCCAGCCCCCCATGGATAAGGGTGGTAGTGGTGGTAGGCATCTGGCACCCCCTGGGTAAGGGTGGAGGTAGTGACAGGCATCCAGCCCCCCATGGGTAGAGGTGGTAGTAGTGGTAGGCATCTGGCACCCCTGGGTAAGGGTGGTAGTAGTGGTAGGCATCCAGCCCCCCATGGGTAAGGGTGGTAGTAGTGGTAGGCATCTGGCACCCCATGGGTAAGGGTGGTAGTAGTGACATGCATCCAGCCCCCATGGGTAGAGGTGGTAGTAGTGGTAGACATCTGGCACCCCTTGGGTAAGGGTGGTAGTAGTGGTAGGCATCCAGCCCCCATGGATAAGGGTGGTAGTGGTGGTAGGCATCTGGCACCCCCTGGGTAAGGGTGGTAGTAGTGACAGGCATCCAGCCCCCCATGGGTAGAGGTGGTAGTAGTGGTAGGCATCTGGCACCCCATGGGTAAGGGTGGTAGTAGTGACAGGCATCCAGCCCCCCATGGGTAGAGGTGGTAGTAGTGGTAGGCATCTGGCACCCCCTGGGTAGAGGTGGTAGTAGTGGTAGGCATCTGGCACCCCCTGGGTAAGGGTGGTAGTAGTGACAGGCATCCAGCCCCCCATGGGTAAGGGTGGTAGTAATGACAGGCATCCAGCCCCCCATGGGTAGAGGTGGTAGTAGTGGTAGGCATCTGGCACCCCCTGGGTAAGGGTGGTAGTAGTGGTAGGCATCTGGCACCCCATGGGTAAGTGTGGTAGTAGTGACAGGCATCCAGCCCCCCATGGGTAGAGGTGGTAGTAGTGGTAGGCATCTGGCACCCTCTGGGTAAGGGTGGTAGTAGTGGTAGGCATCCAGCCCCCATGGGTAAGGGTGGTAGTAGTGGTAGGCATCTGGCACCCCTGGGTAAGGGTGGTAGTAGTGACAGGCATCCAGCCCCCATGGGTAGAGGTGGTAGTAGTGGTAGGCATCTGGCACCCCCTGGTTAAGGGTGGTAGTAGTGGTAGGCATCCAGCCCCCCATGGGTAAGGGTGGTAGTAGTGGTAGGCATCTGGCACCACCTGGGTAAGGGTGGTAGTAGTGACAGGCATCCAGCCCCCATGGGTAGAGGTGGTAGTAGTGGTAGGCATCTGGCACCCCTGGGTAAGGGTGGTAGTAGTGACAGGCATCCAGCCCCCATGGGTAGAGGTGGTAGTAGTGGTAGGCATCTTGCACCCCCTGTGTAAGGGTGGTAGTAGTGGTAGGCATCTGGCACCCCATGGGTAAGGGTGCTAGTAGTGACAGGCATCCAGCCCCCCATGGGTAGAGGTGGTAGTAGTGATAGGCATCTGGCACCCCCTGGGTAGAGGTGGTAGTAGTGGTAGGCATCTGGCACCCCCTGGGTAAGGGTGGTAGTAGTGGTAGGCATCCATCCCCCCATGGGTAAGGGTGGTAGTAGTGGTAGGCATCTGGCACCCCCTGGGTAAGGGCGGTAGTAGTGACAGGCATCCAGCCCCCCATGGGTAGAGGTGGTAGTAGTGGTAGGCATCTGACACCCCATGGGTAAGGGTGGTAGTAGTGACAGGCACCCAGCCCCCCATGGGTAGAGGTGGTAGTAGTGGTAGGCATCTGGCACCCCCTGGGTAGAGGTGGTAGTAGTGGTAGGCATCTGGCACCCCCAGGGTAAGGGTGGTAGTAGTGACAGGCATCCAGCCCCCCATGGGTAAGGGTGGTAGTAGTGACAGGCATCCAGCCCCCATGGGTAGAGGTGGTAGTAGTGGGAGGCATCTGGCACCCCCTGGGTAAGTGTGGTAGTAGTGGTAGGCATCTGGCACCCCATGGGTAAGGGTGGTAGTAGTGACATGCATCCAGCCCCCCATGGGTAGAGGTGGTAGTAGTGGTAGACATCTGGCACCCCCTGGGTAAGGGTGGTAGTAGTGGTAGGCATCCAGCCCCCCATGGGTAAGGGTGGTAGTGGTGGTAGGCATCTGGCACCCCCTGGGTAAGGGTGGTAGTAGTGACAGGCATCCAGCCCCCATGGGTAGTGGTGGTAGTAGTGGTAGGCATCTGGCACCCCCTGGGTAAGGGTGGTAGTAGTGGTAGGCATCCAGCCCCCCATGGGTAAGGGTGGTAATAGTGGTAGGCATCTGGCACCCCCTGGGTAAGGGTGGTAGTAGTGACAGGCATCCAGCCCCCCATGGGTAGAGGTGGTAGTAGTGGTAGGCATCTGGCACCCCCTGGGTAAGGGTGGTAGTAGTGACAGGCATTCAGCCCCCCATGGGTAGAGGTGGTAGTAGTGGTAGGCATCTGGCACCCCCTGGGTAGAGGTGGTAGTAGTGGTAGGCATCTGGCACCCCCTGGGTAAGGGTGGTAGTAGTGGTAGGCATCTGGCACCCCATGGGTAAGGGTGGTAGTAGTGACAGGCATCCAGCCCCCATGGGTAGAGGTGGTAGTAGTGGTAGGCATCTGGCACCCCTGGGTAGAGGTGGTAGTAGTGGTAGGCATCTGGCACCCCCTGGGTAAGGGTGGTAGTAGTGGTAGGCATCCAGCCCCCCAGGTAAGGGTGGTAGTAGTGGTAGGCATCTGGCACCCCCTGGGTAAGGGTGGTAGTAGTGACAGGCATCCAGCCCCCCATGGGTAGAGGTGGTAGTAGTGGTAGGCATCTGGCACCCCTGGGTAGAGGTGGTAGTAGTGGTAGGCATCTGGCACCCCCTGGGTAAGGGTGGTAGTAGTGGTAGGCATCCAGCCCCCCATGGGTAAGGGTGGTAGTAGTAGTAGGCATCTGGCACCCCCTGGTTAAGGGTGGTAGTAGTGACAGGCATCCAGCCCCCATGGGTAGAGGTGGTAGTAGTGGTAGGCATCTGGCACCCCTGGGTAGAGGTGGTAGTAGTGGTAGGCATCTGGCACCCCTGGGTAAGGGTGGTAGTAGTGGTAGGCATCCAGCCCCCCATGGGTAAGGGTGGTAGTAGTGGTAGGCATCTGGCACCCCTGGGTAAGGGTGGTAGTAGTGACAGGCATCCAGCCCCCATGGGTAGAGGTGGTAGTAGTGGTAGGCATCTGGCACCCCTGGGTAGAGGTGGTAGTAGTGGTAGGCATCTGGCACCCCTGGGTAAGGGTGGTAGTAGTGGTAGGCATCCAGCCCCCCATGGGTAGAGGTGGTAGTAGTGGTAGGCATCTGGCACCCCCTGGGTTGAGGTGGTAGTGGTGGTAGGCATCCGGGCCTCTATGTGTATATGTGGCATTGGTGATGGCCATCCCGCCCCTATGGTGCTGCTGTTGCTGGTGTAAGTAATTTCTGCATCCCTCTGTGTGTGTGTGATGTGTCAGGTACGTGTAGTTTGTTTTTGTGGTTGGTGTCTGACTTACCTTCTGCGCCGTACACGTCCGTGCCTGTTCCGGTAGTAGATGTAGAATATTGGTAGGATCGGCACGATGGGATTCATGGTTGGTTCGTCTCGTTCGTCTTTCTCGTTGCTTCGCCTCGTCCTCGTCGCTGGCGTGTGCGTCTCGTAGCCGTGGATCGTGTTGTGGCACGAATCGGAGATTATGTGCGCCTCTCCCGGATGCTTTGACGTGCCGTGCTTAGCGACAGGTTCGGCACGTACGGGAAGCGCATCGTACTTGTCCGGCCGGACGGGGCTGCATTTTGGCTTCCGTGCGACTCGATTCTGCGTTTACGGATCCGGCTCGGTCGGGGAACAGGACCTGGATTGGGTGAGTACGACTGGGTCGGAATCTATGCTGTTATGCGCATCGTACTTGCTCGTTCGGAATAATGTGCGGTTCGGTCGGGAAACAGGCATTCGCATGGCTTTTTCCCGACCGAATGCTGTTAGGTGCGCCTCCGACCGAGATCGGAATCGGCCCCATAGTCTATTCTGGAGAAGACTTTATGTGCGCCTGAATAAAAAGAATATGCCTTGGTATGCGGGTGTCGTCTGCGCCATACGTCTGTTAACGCTAGCGTGTCTATAAATCGTTTAAGTTGTGTGGCTTTGGGGCTACCTATAGTCACCGTGGTGCGATCCAACAAGGGGTCTAAGACATCGTTAAAGTCTCCCCCTATTAAGTGAGTGCTAGAGCCCGCCTCCAAAAGGATGTCTCTAAGTTTCCCCAGCGTCTGTTTCTGTAACCTCGGTGGTGCATAAACACTAATCAGGGTGATGTCTGTCCTGTTCCATATACCCTTTACTGCCACATATGTCCCGCTAGGGTCCACCCATGTGCGCTCAACTCTGAAAGGCGGGGATTTCCTGACAAGGATCGCGACCCCTCTCGCACCGGTGGAAAAGCCTGCATGTGCCAGTGTCTTATATGCCCCTCTGCCCAGAAATCCGCATTGAGTCCCTTTCAGGTGTGTTTCCTGAAGGAATATTACCTCGTGTTTCAATCTTTTTATGTAGGCCGACACTAGGCCTCTCTTCACTTTGTTTCCTAACCCATTAACGTTCCAGGACAGGACTAAGTATGTATCGCTATTGTGCACTGTCATGTTGCATCTGTAAATGTCGGGTGATCTCGTTGAGGGCAATACCGGTGCCTTTTTGACTTTCAATGTATTGCTTGAAATAGATGCTACCTAGTCTTAACACTAACTTAACTTTCTGATTCTCCATATCCCAACTCCCTACCCTCCCCTGCCCCCCCCCACACTCTCCCCCCCTGCCCACGCAGCTACCCCTATGGGCCAAAATGACCAACCGTGTCGTGGATGGATTGGAGAGGTCTGTCGCCCACCCGCCTTAGAACCCAGAAAAAATCCTAGTCTCCCATCTCCCCGGTTGCCTATCAGTGTTACCACACCTAGAGATGGCTATGAGGCGCCTCCGCGTCTCTACGTCTTACTCAAAAGCCTCTATTTATCAAAGGGAAAGAGGAGGCACTACGTTAAAGAAAAGGAAACAACACTATACAATTCAAACTAAAGTCAAAAATCCGAATTACTACTAAAGGAAAAGAAAAACACAAACACTCAAACAAGGGGGGGGGGAACTCCTCACCCGCTTACTGTCCCTTCTGCCCCCGGACGGCCCGAAAGAGTTTCTCAATCTTCATTCCCACTTTGCCGGGAGGGAGGTGCTACTTCATGTGCCGTTCTGTCTACGTTTGGTTCCTCAAGGAGGGTAATGTCCTGCAGCAGCGGGTGAGCACTGTCTGAGTCAGATGAAATTTCTTGGTCTGTGTGTTCTGAGGTGGCTTGCTGCGATAGTCCTGGTTTATAAGTCCGCTGTCTTACTTTACTTCTTGGACGAGCATCCTCAGAGTCTGTAGCATGAAGTATCGCGCTGGTGGCTTTCCTACTGCGGTATGGTGTTGCCTTGGCGGGATCTCCTGAACGGCCAGTATTAATCTTCTGTTTCAGCCTTTGCGATCTAGGCTTGTTACCTGTGTGGGGCCCTCTTCCGGAGGATGTTGCTTGTTGCCCCAGTGTCCTCTTGAGGGGGTGTTCCTCCATCCAATGCCATGCTTCCTCTGGAGTTTGAAAGAAGAGCGTTCTGAATTGATATATTACTTTTAATTTGGCTGGAAAGAGTAGCATATATTGTATCTTGAAGTTCTGCAATTTTTCCTTCACCGAATCAAATGTCTTACATTGTTTTTGCACCTCTCTGGAATAGTCTGGGAACACCATTATTTTGGTGTTCTCAATTCGGACTTCTCCGATTTGCCTCATTTCTCTAAGTATGAGATCCCAATCTTGGTAATTTAGAAAACGTGCAATCATGGGCCTTGGCGGTGCCCCAGTAGGGGGTTTTTGTCCCGGTATTCTGTGGGCCCTCTCGATCACAAAGCAGGAGGAGAATCGCGCATTAGGGAGGGAGTCCACCAACCATTTGTGCAGGAAGGCTCCTGCGTCTGAGCCTTCTATTGCCTCCAGAAAGCCGATGAAGCGTAAATTATTTCAACGGGCTCGGTTTTCTGTGTCGTAGACCCTCCAAGCCACCTCCTTCATGGCTGTGTTCAAAGCCGCAACCTCTTTGCTGCGGGTATGTGAGGTGTCTTCCACTTCTGAGATTCGTTGTTCAGCTTGCGTGACTTTTTCGGAAATATTACGGAGATCCTGGCGCAGTAGGTTGACATTGATCCGTATTTCGTCGATCTTACCTTCCAGTGCTTCCCTGGAGGATTGAATTTCTTGAAGCAGTATGTTGTTGTCCGGTACGGCTGTCGCGGCCTCTGCTTGTGTCCCTGGGGCGTTCAATACCTTTGTGAACTTGTCCATCTTCCCTTGCTTTTGCAATTTGGGATCTTTATCTTTTGCCATCTGTTAGCTCTGATCAGCGCTGCTGTGGGCAGGGGTCAGGACTACGGCACTGTCGTTTCAGCGTTAAATTAGCTAGGTTCCTCTCCGTGTATTGCCTGGGCTTATCCCAGGCCCCCCTCCCCTACAGTCACCACCCAACCATACTCCTCTCAGGGTTTTGTAGTCCAGTCCCCTCTTGAGGTTGCGCGGATGCCCTCACTCACCGGTCTCCAGCCTACTTGGGCCGACCGCCTGACTGGGTTCCCCGTCTGAGTCTCCGGAGATAGTTCACACTTTTGCGATATTGGGCAGTCTATCGCCGACTCACCGATGGACCTAGGTTCACCACCCAGCTCTTGTTTCCTGGTCTCCTGTGCTGGGTGTGCCGCCGGGTGTCTTTCATGCCTCGGTGAGTTCTGGGCCTCCAGGGGCCTGCACTGGACCTTGGGGGACTCCTCATACCTACTGCCCAACTGCGAGGAAACTGGGGGGGGAGGGGAGAGGATGTCTTCAGCAATCAGTGCATCTCGCACAATGCCCCTAATTTCTCCATACACTGGAGGTTGCACACTGTCCTGGTGTATCTCGCATGGCGGAGAGGGAGAACCTAGCAGGGCCCAGTCACGCACCTCTTCAATTTCGGGCTATCGGAGCCTCTTATCGTTTCCTCACCCGTGTCCAGCAACAGTCTTAGCTGCCTGGAGAGAGACACGCGCTGGGCCGCTCTTCTGCCCGGGCCCCGCTCACCTCTATCAGCAGCTCTCCCTCTCTTCCCACTGCAGGCCTTTAGGAGCTTCACCTTTCAGGGATGGCTGATGTCCGCAGTTGTATTTCTCGATATACCGGGTGGTTCACATGGCACCGCGCTCCCGGAATCTCCATGCCCGTGCTCCGGAGGGCCGCTCTTTGCTCCCCCTCACTACGGGTGCGCCACCTGCACCACCCGGGGTCGGGATCCTCCAAAGTCGTTGTTTGAAGGCGCTCATCGGGAGGCCAGGGACGTCTCTCCCAGCGCCGTGTACTGCACCGCAGGCCCGGGTGTGTCTCCAGCAGTGCCTCGGTCACCGTCCTCACCGCTGTCTCTCACGCCGCCGCGTTCGGCCTGGAACCAACCATGCACGCCTCGGGTGCTCCGGCGTCTCTGTTTTTTACTTTTGCGGGGCTCGCTGCCTCCCAGCGCTCTAAGCGCGATGGCCTGAGGCCGCGGTGCTCCGCCATTGTAGTTTACAGTGCCGCTCCTTCTCATCCCCTCTCTGCGGCATTCTTCCTCTGCACGACTCCAAATTAGTTTTTTTTCCGGCTATGCCTTGATTCACTCCTCCCTGCCGGCGGTTGCTGGGGTCAGGATTGCATGTGGCAAAAAGAATATCGACAGGATTATTGTCGGGCCATCGGAGCGCCAAACGGACACGTCTAGTCCACCATGCTGCTGGCCACGCCCTCCAAATTGAACATTCTTAACACCCCGCTAGTGCCTGGATGTTCCCCGTCCCCCACCCCACCATCATAAACCCTCCAATTTACAGCCCTTTTTAATTGTGAAATTCGAGGTTCTTCCAACGACGCAGGAAAGACCACATCAAAATCTTCCCTTTCATCATCCAATACAACGCAGGACGTTTTTGACCTGCCCCTCGGTTTTTTACTGCACTTTCCGTCCTTCTGCAGCATTATCCCTGCGTTGGCCTGCAAGTCGCCATAACTTGCTGACTCTGGAACGCCTGTTTCAGCTGACGATGTCAAGATATTTCCGTTGACTTCATCCTGAACCCACACCCATTTCCCAGGACCCTCAGGAACCTGCCCCACTTTAGAGGACGTAGCCTGCTTCCTAACAACCTCAGACTTCAGCATCAATATATCTTTATCCTGACTGACATTACAAGATTGAACGCCCCTGACTGACTGCAGACTTAAATGCTTATCTTTGCCTTTTAAGGATGGTGCACTGCTTTGTACCTTATTGTGCATTAACAAAATGTCACCATCCTCACTAGAAATCATAGGGGACAAAGACCTCTCCCCTGGAGGACTTGGTAAACTTTGTGACAAATTTAATCTTGTGCCACAAATTGGTATATTTTTCTTCAATTGACATTCATATAGAGACAGACTTTGCTCCAAGTTAACAGTTCCTGACAAAAAGGAACCACTAAGAGGCGTTAACGTTGGGTTTTTATCAAAGGACTCCTCCTCTTTAATAAAACTGGCTCCTTTAAGGGATTTCTCTCTCCCCATGAGCCTGCCTCTCAACGTGCGTGTGCCCGACCTGCCCCTCCCTCTCCTCACAACTGAAGAAGAGAGCTGCCGGATGGAGGTAAGGGGAGCTGCCTCAGAAGCATTGTATTTTAAAGCTAGACTGTCTGTATTTTCAGTAGTTGCTAGTGGGGAGCTGTCACTTGAAGAGCAGGTAATAACAACAGCGGACACGCCGTCAGCCGATGCTCTCTTTTTACGCTCCAAGCCCGTCCATGCTTGCGACAGGACACCGGGCATAAGTAAATTCTCCCGCCCGCCTCGCATATTAGCCTCAGGGCCTCCCTCACCGAAGTGGCTGATTCAGCCATAGGGACAGCGAAAATTACTTAATTAATATTATGTCTCACACAACGACAAAAACAAGCCTCCTACCTCAAAGCCCCACTCGCCTGACTAAGAACGCAACGCTCTAACCGCCGCGTTCCAAGGCAGGCGCCTCACCCGCACCAATCAGCTGCCGGCTGTGGACCGCACCAAAAGCCTGAAGCTGCCCAGGGGTGAACCAAAAGCCCGAAGCTGCCCGGGGGTGGACATTCATGAATGCCACCACTAGGAGCCCTCATTCAAACCACCATACAACACAGCAGATACAACACTGCCACTTCACATGAAGAGCTCATGTACCTACACCCACTTCTCAAACCTCAGAATTCTGTAACCCAACAATCTGTCATCCATTTCCACCTCAGGCTACAACCAGACTACTCCCCAACTCATTCCTACACATATGCTCTATACCTCGGCTCTTCTTCCCATACTAGACCACAACTCATTAAAGTACCATCACATCAAGAGAAAATAGATGTAACAACCAAAATGTTTACTTTTCAATGCAAGATCTATGAATAAAAACTCTTCAATATATTTGTTCTACTCTCAGAAACAACTGCAGACCTCACCATCATTACAGAAACATGGCTCAGCGAAGACTCCACACCCACATGCCACAAACCCATCCCACCACCTGAATTCGGCACAAACAAATATTGTATTGACAAAATTGGAAGAGGCCTGGAATTCATCCATGGAAAATCCCTAAAAATAATATACATCAACATTTTCACCATGAAAGACTGCAAAACCTTGATAACAAGATGTCTCCCCAATTCAGTACCAGCCAACAGTGAGGACTTCACCCTCCAATAAATTCTTTCTAGCTCAACTCACTACACTGGACACAATCTGGACATCGTATTTGCTCCCCTGAGACAGGCCACAGTAACAGACAACTTCCCTGTAATCTGGAGCAACCTCAACATCATTACCTTCAGGATCCACATACCTATCAATAACAATACTTCAAAGGCAGCAACTACCATCAACAACAAAAGCACATACAGACAATGGAAAAAATATACCTCTAAAAATCCGATTTACATCTCATAATAAACACCCAACAATATGCAACCTCAAAACATATTCACCTTATTATTTTGGATCTTCACTGCATTGGACAACCAGGCACCGATCAATGCTACAGCCATGCTTAACTACAAAAACTAAATCACTGAGAATAATCACAACATCGAAAGAATAAAAACACCACTCAACAGACACAAGTGGAGCAAATTAAGATGTGAAATAGACAAAATCATACTACACCCCTATAACAGTCAACAGATGAGTCATCAGAACTAGAAAAAGAAAACAATATTCCACAGGCATACTTGAAGATGGCTCCCAGTTGGAGGAACTCCACAGGAATCTACAGAACTCTGCAATCCAGAGTGAATATAGCACGTTACAACGGGTGCATTCACAACGTCGTAGTTTACAACGCGGTTGTTACAACGACCACGTTGTAACCACTCGTGTCATTACATCGCAAGTCGTAACAATGACTTGCTGTAGGGGGCACGCTGGACTTAGGAATAGTATTAATTACTATTCCTACTCCAGTTTGTGCAACAGCAGGGAAGGTGTTGGATTTAAAATCCAACACATTCCCTGGTGTTGTACGCCCCCTACAGCAAGTCGTTGTTACGACTTGCGATGTAATGGCACGCGTGGTAACAACGCGGTCATTGTAATGACCGCATTGTGTTTACAGCGTTGTAACCGCTGTTTCCCATCCAGAGTGCCACAACACAGAAACCCCACCATCGCAAGCCTACCATGGGCAATATTTTCATGGAATTGATCTAAAAAAATTAAAAGGTTAGAAAATTACATTAAAGAGAGCACAGCTAACACTCCCCGACATATGACTCAACCACCATACAGTGGGACAAAGGCAGTCTTCCACTACTTAATACTTTTAATACCCTCTCAGAAAGGAATTCTATGACAGAATCATCGTAAGCACACCACCAGGGTCACTTTCAGTGTCAGCACCTTAAAAATCTTTAAAGATGTTCTTCACACAACTGTTATAAATACTGAACACATGGCAGTTCTCATTTTGTTGGGCTGTTTTAATTCCTGCATTTCATTGCCTCCAGTCAACTTTTCTTTATCTCTAATAGAAAGTATGAAGTTACAAGTGCACTCGCAAAAATGCTGATATCATTATGGCCGTCCACTCTGTAGACTGACATGTTTTTGTTTATATTAATGAGTGTGGTCATTACAGTATAGCCCCTTAGAATATAAGCTTATTGTTTACAAAGATGGATGCTTAATGTCAACATGTGGATAGAGCTGCTGTATTTTGCACCATGTTAGTTTAGTCTTGCAGCAGTCTTAGTGCCTCCAAACGATGTGGTATTTCGAAAACATGGAATTAAATCAATGGTCAAATAGATAAACACAAGGTTTGGACATTTATTAGCAGAGGTGTTTGTGCTAGAATAAACGCCAGAGGTCACACCAGATTGCCGAAGCAGCCATCCTCAAATAGAAAGTTGATTTCAGAAGCTGTGTTCACCTAGAGCATATATTTTTCCATAGCAGAACTCTGGTAAGGAATAGCTGAAGCAAGCTATTCAAAGGTATGATGTGCGATCCGTCCTAAGAAACTAAAACTCAAAAGGAATGCCTAACTGTCTTTACTTTTGCATTCTCTGTGGTTATCATTCATTATTATTCACTAGACTGAGGAAGTAAACCTTTTAAATTACATGTGCCAGTTTCTTAGTGCTATCTTTGAGTGTGTTATTTATAAATGAAAGATTGCTTGAATTACCATTGTGCCCCTGAACTCTTCTTCCAGGTCTGATAGTTTCCAGAAAACACTGTCTTCTCAGGATTGCTCAGCCAGATCTTGTTAGGGCTGAAGTCCAGCTGGCATTCTAATCAATGTTGGTGCATTGAACTGAGTCCTTGCATCAGAGGATTAGAAATATGAACCCTGCAGCTCTGCCCTCCTCCTCCAAGGTTTTGTATCATCGCCTTTGCAAGGGACGCAGCTAGAAGCTTACTCAACAGGTCCTTGGAACTAGGTTCTTTCCCACTCAAGTTTAAAACCTCCTGCATTAGATCAACACTCAAAAAGAAAAACCTTGACCCATCAGATCCAGCAAACTGAAGACCGAATAGCCCAATAGCCAAATGCTTGTTCCAAGGTAAAACAGTTGAGACAGTATCATTTTCTCAACTTTCCAAGTTTACAAAGGAAAATTACTTGATGTCAGACCCAAAAATCTAGATGCAGGCCAGGTAGATGCACAGAGTCAGCCCTCTTATCCATTTGCCCTGACCTAAAAATCGCAGTAGACAAGAATGGAGTGGCCATCGTATTGCTTCTAGACTTACCAGCAGCAACTGACGCTATTCCAGACCAATGCTAGAGAAATAAGTTTATTGTGTGATTATTTAAAACCTTAACAATATAGCACATTGGACATGCTTAAAACATTTTTTTTAAAACAATTGTGGCTATCTTATTATTAATACGATTGTTTAAAGGCGACTGCTATTGAGTCAAAGTGCACAGTGCATTGAGATTAGTGGAGCTTGAGTACCATATGTCCATCATGATCTTGTGATATCAGAGAAAATAAAATGCGTATTTTGCAGTCAGCAGACATTTCATAGAGGATCAATTGCCATTAAGTCAAAGTGCACAGTGCATTGAGATTGATAGGACTTGAGTACCATATGTCCATCACAATCTTGTAGTATCAAAAGAATAAAATCGTGTTTTACAGTCAGCAGTCATTGCATAAAAGATCATGTGGTAAAACCAGATGCCATGTGCATTTTATTAATCAGCGATCATCGCTGCACTTAAGTGGGTTGTTTTAAGATGATCCTGCACCGCCTTAAAGTATTTGCCAATTCGGGCCAGATCCGAGGGGACCGTAGTGGTAAATATCCAGGTCGTGGCATCACTACAGGTCCTTAGGCCATTAATTAGAAAGAGTGGCTTTAATAACATCTGCCTGGGAAAGAGTAGCGACGGGCAGCAGCAAAGTAAGTGGGGGAAAGATTCAAGTTTGTAACCACACAGCCTGCACTTCACTATATTGGAGAGGATCGACCAGTTTTGGTTAAAGTCTCTTTAATTTGTAGTGTCATCAACCTCGCAACCAAAATTTGAGTGATGCACGCTTTCCAAATTGAACGACTAAGGTATAGCTGTGGCTTCAGGCCGACCTGGTGTTTGTTGTCATACGAGACTACCAGGGCTTGTGAGAATGAGATAGTCTTGATATTTTCCACATCAGCAAGTTTCGAAAGGAATCTTGTCTGTTTCTTCAGTATGTTTTTCACCGCCAAGTGAGGAATCGATGGAGGATTTAATACACTTAGGTCAAAGTTCAAAGTTCAAATTACTTTATTCGGCTAGGACCATATCCATAAAAGCACAATCATATTACAACAGATTAAAAATACACAACTTCATGTCAAGGATAAAACAAATTCAATAAAACATTAGTCACAAGTGCAAGATATATTTAAAAAACACATACAGCAAGTTTCAAGAAGGAGCCCACCCAGTTCATAATAACCATTTTAAAACCAGTGCAAAACGCATTCTTGATAAGGTGCACATCATGTTGCGGGCCCGTACAGCAATTCTCAAAAAAGTGTCAACTCGAAAAACTAATTCATTATCTTCCAGTTTAAGTATGTTCCTATATGCATCTTCTAAATGAATAGGCAAGGTTTTTTTTTTAAACGGTATTAAAAGCCATTTTCCATATTTTATATAAAACTTACAGAAGAATAAAAAATGTAATATCGTTTGACCACTCCGACCGTTGCACGGGCATGGCAAGGAGTCTAGGTTGGCGTTGTACCCAAGAGGAAAACAGAGCAAGAATTTTACTGTGCCAGCCCTTAAATGGAAAAGGAGTCCCCTCTCCCAACGACATACAGGTTTTGTGAGGTAACTAGGCGGCAAGTACGAGGAGTGCTCAATGGTCATAAAATTTGCAACAGTAGGTTTCCCAGACTTCCTATCAAGTCTTGCCTTGCTATAAAGTGTGTATAATGCCGTCCTAAGGGCTTTTTTTTGTACAGTATCAGTTTCGTTTGGGCTTGAAAAAAGCCAGCCATAATTAACACTACTTAAACTCTAGCTCACCGCGGCAAGCCACGGAATATCCGTCCCCTTCTCACAATTGAGGCAGACTCCTATTATCTCTCTTGTGAGGGACGCTGCTGGGTTTTTCCATATAGCTAACCAAAATAGAGCAGGGCGGGCCTTTGTAAAATCTTCAATGTAGTGTAATTTCAATTCACTATGGCAAACATAATGAGAGGTGGAGATCGGTACACCCAATCGTTTCCGGCAAAATCTGTTTTCCTCGCACTGGATACTGTAGCTTTTTGAGATGCCCCAGGCCTCTGCGTCATAGGTAGCTGTAGGTATGCACTGAGATTTACAAAAAATTAAAATTGCTAAAATGGCCCCTGTCCTCTTTGGCCGGGGGAGACTGAGGATCGAATTAGTAGCCTTTAAGAACTTATTCTTACAAAACACCACATGATCAGACCAGGTGTCGTTCGCAGCAAAGACCAACCCTAGATAGGAAAACGTGCTAGTGCATTGTAACTTTCGGTGGCCCACAGATATAGAGTTTATGGAATGTTTTCTCGGCCCACAAGACATTATAAAAGATTTTTTTAAATTAGTGCACAGGTCTAGACTGGCCATAAAATCAACAAAACCCCGCACTAGGATGCGTAAAGCATTGGGTGTGCGGCCTATTAAGATGCATCATCAGCGTATAATAACACAGGGGGTGTATTGCCATTAACTCTAGGAACATCATTGGTGAGCGCGGTCAATGATTTATACAAATTATTAATATATATGATTAAAAGGAGAGGGGCCAAGACACATCCCTGCCTCACCCCTCTACAAACATTGATGTCGTCGGAAACCTCGCCACCATTGTTGATCCTAACCCGGGCCTTCAGGTCTTTATGTAAATAGGCTAAAAAATGTACTAGGACCTCATCTAAACCGTATTCTAAGAGAATGGACCATAATCATGACCGGTTAAAAAAATCAAAAGCTGAGGTCAGGTCCATGAAGGTTAGGTATATTGGAGATCGCTGTGCTATGGTATATTTCCCAATGATTAAATTAAGATTTAAGCATTGTTCATTTGTGCCTATTTTGCTCCTAAACCCCAGTTGACATGATTCTAAAATGCGATTTTCCTCAGTCCATGTTTTAATCTTATTATATAAAACTCTGCCTGGATTTTCAAGGTGTTATCTATCAAGGAGATCGGTCTATAGCAGCTGGGTTGGGAGCGATCACCCTTTTAAAAATCGGGACAATAATACTTGTTGACCATGAGCTTGGTAGCCGAGCATTAGTTAGATTATTAAAAACATTTAACAAAAGCGGCGCCCAAAAATCAGGCTTGTGCTTAATAAGATCAATGGGTAACCCATCAGGACCTGGAGCTTTATTACCCAGGCTCTGTTGGATGGCTTCCTCGACTACAGATAGTAATATTAATATCCCAGTGGGGGCCCTATGCTCAAGGAGATCTTCATCTTGTACTGGGGCTGTATAAATCATGGAAAAATGGGCTTCCCATGCCTCACTGGTTATATTACAGCTTATCGGGGTCAGTAACTGTCCCATTGATCTCAAATCCTTGACGGCGGCCCAGAATGTGTTCCCATTCTTTAGGCTAGCGGCATTAGCAAGAGCATCCCAGCGATCTGTTAGTAATTCTTCCTTCCTTTTAGAGATAGCTAACTTGTACTTCTGCCTAAGGGATTTAATGAGTGGATGGCACCTCGGGTTGGTCGACAAGGCCTTGCGTAGCTGTCTGTTAGTCACTGAACACTCGTGATTAAACCATCTTGGACCGCGTTGTACAACGGTAGTGGGTTTCGATAGTATGGATTTTATGGCCTCACAAAGTTTAATAAAAGCACTGATTACCTCGGGATTAGGGTCCTGTACTGACAGACAGGAATCGATGATGCTCAGATTGTCCATTACCATCGTACGGAACAAGTCAGTATTATTGACACCCCGCCAGACAAATCTTAAGTTGTCTGTTGAGTGTGTGAGATTCCTGGCACCACATTCAGTTTTATATGTTGGCCTGGGGGACAATCTCAGCACTGTTTTGATCTGGTTGTGATCACCATAGATAGTAGCGACAACTTCAGCTTTCAGTAAACAGTCCTCGAGGGCATGGGAAATGAAAACATAATCAATGGTGGAGGCACTACCCCTCACTCTAAATGTCTGCTCGGGGGGTTATTATCATTTCTACGGCAGCAATATCCATAACATTGATTAGATTATGGTTGTTCAGATGTTCCATTAGTTCCTCGCCCCTATAGCAAGTTTGCCCTCTGCTACTGGTCCTTATAACAGCAATGTTTTTACTAGGTAGCTTAGCATTGAAATCACCTCCCAGACAGATACCACATATTTTGTCGAATCCATTACAATGCTGTCGGGTGGTGACAAATTCAAATAGGTTAATAAAATTTGCATTTGGTATGGACTGAAAATCGTTGTTATAAAAATTAATTAAATAAATAGAAACACCCCTTTTGTATAATAATGCTTGGAATTTGTCACTTTTTGTGCTTAAGACCTTAACACTACCTCCTGCAGCGATGTTTACCCAGATCGATAGGCCGCCCGAAGGTCGACCAAATTTAGGAATAGGGACTACAGTGTTGTAACATTCAAAACCGTCAATATATAAATCTTGGGTGGCCCAGGTCTCTTGAAACATAAGAATGTCCTGCTGTCTTACCAGTTTTAGCCAGTCAGGTTGGTGCATTTTTGACTGTAAGCCGGCCACGTTCCAGCTTCATATGCTCAAATCTGAATTAGCGAGAGCCTTGGTTAGAACAGCATGGTCATATGTCTCGATTGTGGGTGGCGGGGATACAGACATGTGGTCAGCACCATTAGGCTCCAGTAGTGACGGTAGTCAATCCTGGGTGTCCAAGTCAGACAAAGCCAAAAACCTGTTGTGTGCAATCGGGAAGGCAGGCTCGTTTATAGGGGGCCCAAGACTTGGTTTGTAGAAATAACGCAAAGGTAATGACCAAATATAGGTGCTGTTGGTGGTTGTGGTCTCGATTCTCAACAAGGATCTTACCATGGATGGTCTGCTGAAGTTGATCACAATACAGTCTCCTTCTATATTCTTTGGTGAGGCACCAACCCACCCTACTCTTCGTACCATAATGATGTCACTCATTACTGACAAGTTAAACCTCCTATTCTTAGATAGCCAATCCACGCATTTATTACGCAGTTGGACCCAAGATTCCCTCTGGTCCCTCTTAAGAGTTGGTACTCCTGACAACACCAGTACATTGCTACTTGGTTTGCCTGGCTTTGGTTGCTCACCAACCGATCTATTAGTAGGTTCCGGCATAGGAATAGGGGGCACGTTCGGGGAGACTCATCCGCAGGTGATAGGCCGTTATTGGTGGAAGAAAAATTAGGTACTACATTCACCTTAGGTTTGAAGCAATCCCTAACTTGTCTGCATATTCTGCACGAGCTGCCAGCCAAGGGGCCAGTGGAGAGAGAAGTGGCAGTGGCAGTGGGAGATGGGTTGATAGTGGGAGGTACGCTAGAGATGGAAATAGACACAGCCCCCCAGGCTGTCTTTAGCCATTGGCTAAACTTATTCATAAGTGTGTCCAGATGATCTAAGCATTCCCAAAGAGGTGTAAATTTCATATCTATCATCTCATTAATTCGTATGGAAACGGTATTAATAACAGTATTAATACAAATAACCCCCAAGTCCCCAAAGTCAGGTGCAACAGGAGCCACTTCAGTCTGTGTACAGGTGTAGCGGCTCGACTTCCCATTTGGCGCTGCATCTGAAATGCTAACACTCGACGATGACTGCATCCATGCAGACAAGCAAGTGCGAGATGAACTGGTGCGGGGGGGTTGTTTCCTTTTGGAACAAACAGGCTTCCCAGTCTTCCTCTTACGTTTCGCGGCTGGAATTGCCACAGTTGTTTGGGTGCCCATGGTTGACTGAGTCTCGACTGTATCACGCCCTCTTGGGCTCCCACTGAGGAGCGATGTGTTATTGGGGCCACACCTCTGATGCTGGGAAGTACACAATACGGTGGTGGGTTCAGGAGCAGGATCAGTTGTAACCCCTCTAGTATGAGACCGTTCGGTAAACCCTCACTTCCCAAGGACATTCGGCGCTCAGTTAATTCAATCTCGCCCGTTAAAAGCTGCCCACGCCCTCTTCTCGCACCAGGAGGCGCACAAAAGGTGCTCAGGGCTCCCGCCGCGGTGCCTCTAGGGGGCTGTGGTCCCCCCCCACAAAGGTTCAGGTGCGGTCTTGCAATGACGGGCTCCCGTGCTGCGGGAGCCCTGAGCAGCTTTTGTGCGCCTCCTGGCACGAGAAGAGGGTGTGGGCGGCTCCTGCCACGGTGCCTGGTGGGGGCTGTTGTCCCCCCACGAAGGTACAGGTGCGGTCTTGCAATGACGGGCTCCCATGCCACAGGAGACCCGAGCAGCTTTTGTGCGTTTCCTGGCACGAGAAGAGGGCGTGGGTGGCTCCTGCCGTGGTGCCTGGCGGGGGCTGTTGTCCCCCCCACGAAGGTTCAGGTGCGGCCTTGCAATGACAGGCTCCCGTGCCGTGGGAGCCCTGAGCAGATTTTCTGCATTTCCTGGCGCAAGAAGAGGGTGTGGGCGGCTCCTGCTGTTTTGCCTGGCGGGGACTGTGGTCCCCCCACGAAGGTTCAGGTGCGGTCTTGCAATGATGAGGTCCCACGCCGCGGGAACCCCGAGCAGCTTTTGTGCGCCTCCAGGCACGAGTAGACGGCATGGGCGGCTCCTGCTGCGGTGCCTGGCGGGGGCTGTGATTCCCCCTCGAATGTTCAGTTGCGGTCTTGCAATGACGGGCTCCAGCACCGCGGGAGCCCCGAGCAGCTTTTGTGCACCTCCTGGCGTGAGAAGAAGGCGTGGGCGGCTCCTGCTGCGGTGCCTGGTGGGGGCTGTGGTCCCCTCCATGAAGGTTCAGGTGAGGTCTTGCAATGCGGACTTAGGTCAATTTGGAGGGTATCTGCTGAGGCCATTAAATATGTTCCCCAGGGGCTATTTTTGGTATGGAATATGTTTTGAAGGATAAACTTCAAGGTGCCTGGCGTGGCCGAAATGCATATATGGTAGTATTTCATTATAGAACCCATGTTGGTCAAGTTTAGGGCCTCTATGCCAAATTCCAGTCTTACCAGCGATCCCCTGGTGTAATATGGCAGCCAAAACACTCTTTTGTGGGCTTTTAGATGTAATTTTTCCATGCTTTTGATGAAAAGTCCTGGGAAAGCCTCACTACCATAAGTGATGGCAGATGGTAATGTTGCCCTGAGTGCTTTTCGAATTGGTGCTGAAAAAGGGCTTTCGAGGGAGGAATTCAATTGGCACAATGTGGTGATAATTAGTGCGGCTTTATCTTTGAGGTGATTCAGATGCGTTTTAGGTCCCCCTTTTACCGACAACCAAATACCCAAATAATTGTTATTTTTAAGGGACCAAGTGACCAGTAACAATTGGTTTTCTTACGCGTCCTTCCAAACGAGACCACTTTTGTTTTTGAATTATTAACTACCATCTTGTTTGTCATGTTGTAGGTATGGAGGGCGTTAAGGGCTCTCTGAATCCCTATTTTTGAGTTATCAAGAAGAACTATGTCATCAGCATACTGTAATATCGTAATCTTGGTTGTTCCTATTTTTGGGGGAATTAAGTTTGCGTGATTCAGTGATGCGGACATATCTGCCGTATATAGGTTGAAGAGCATTGGGGCTAGGACACATCCTTGTTTTAGGCCTTGATTGGTGTTAATCTTTTTTGATAAAGCAGTGGCCGACAACTTGACCTCACCCAAGTTGATGAATAGAGTGCAATGATCGCATTGAGCAGATCACTTGGAATGCCCCACGCCTGGAGTTTACTCCATAGAATGCCCCTGTCCACCAGGTCAAATGCCGATGAGTAGTCCACGAAGCATGCATAAAGAGCTTGTGTTTTCTGAGTGTTTGCCTGGTGGATGAGGTATGAGAGGGTAATTATATTGTCCAGTGTGGAAGAGTTTGCTCTAAATCCTGTTTGACAGAACGGAATTATTGTATTTGTAGTGTCCCATACCTCCAGAACTTTTAGAATGACTGAGGCATATATCTTGGCCTCTATGTCCAAAAGGGCGATAGTTGGCGGGATTTTGTTTATCGCCCTTTTTGAAAATTGGGTGCAGTATTGACCCTCTCCAGCTGTCGGGAATTTGACAGAGGGTAAGGCATGAGCCGAATAGTGGGGAGAGTATCGCCGACCACAATGCTTGATCGTCTTTGAACAATTGGGCTGGAAGCCCATTTGGGCCTGGTGCACCTGATGCTCTCATTTTACGTATGGCTTCTTTGATCATATTGATCATGGGCTTTTTGTCGCTTTCTTTTCGATCTTCCGCTGGATTTAAGTTTTCTGGTGAGAATAAGGGGGCACTTGAGTGCTCAGTTGTATACAAATTCTTTACGTGCAGAACCCATGTGGGTTCATCAATGACATTGGTTCTGTTGGTATCCTGGCGTGTTTTGTTTTTGATATGCCTCCATAGGTCTGCCTGATTGCCTTCATTCATAAGTGAGTATACATACTGCCACTCCTTTTCCCTCTGCTCATTTTTTACTGACCATACCAACTGCTTGTGTTGTTTTCTTGCACCGCTCAGCGTTTGTAGTAGAGCTGCTTTGGTGTTATGGTTATGGGTCTTATGGCATGCTTTTGTCATTTTGCAAATTTGCCATGCACTGATTAGAATGGTTTGGGTATTGTTATAAGTTTTTTGTCGGGGCACCCATGCCTTGATGAGTTGGTAATTAATTTGTGGGTGCCCCTAATTATTGGTTCCCAGAGGGCTAATAGATGTTCAACACGTTGGGCCTGAAGTGAATGACCTATAGTAGATTTCCATAGATTTATTTTCTGCACACAGACAGGGCCCCACTTCATTCTCCGAGTTAGTAGTGTATCTTCTGCGTTAAGGGAGTAGCCCAACGTCTTGTGTCTTTCTCGTTTATCCAAACTAAGGTTGAATGTTGTGAGGAGTGGTAGGTGGTCACTTGCTTGTAAGGGGAGTACAGCAAAACTCTCAAGGTGTTCCATCCACGAGTTTTCCTGAGGCAAACACGTAGTGAATGGTACTTATGCCCCTAAAAGTTTTCGGAACCTGGAGGGATGGGTTAGATGTTTCAATTATTGTCTGTATGGACTTCAGTCCATGTTTTACTAGTATCTTGTCCAGTTGTTTACTTAGATGATTTGTTGGTGGGCGTCCAGTATGATTCTGTCCCAATTCTCTCAGATTAAAATCCCTGCAGAGTATTATGTCATAATTAACATAATTCGAGAGGGTTTGATCCAAGTTTTCGATTAGCTGACGTAACCTTTTCGCTCGTGTGATGCTGTGGCTATTGAAGTAAATATTGATCAGGAGAATCCTGATTCGGCGTGATGTTGTGATAGTTCTTTCCAGTGCGGTCACTTGGAACATCTCGTCTTGATTCAGCAATTCTTTTACTGTTAGTTTCAAGTTGAGATTCACGTAGGTTGATAGTCCCCCCGATGGCCTTCCAAAGATATTGTTTTTTCTTGCTATCTAATGCACCCCTTGGAAGCCAGTGATTGTTTGTGGGGTGCGTGGCCATGTCTCTTGTAAACAGAGAATGACGGTTGCTATCAGCAATTTTTTTGCAGATTCAGAGTTTAGTAATCTTGCTAGTCCGGCAACGTTCCATGTCTTGAACTTTATATATTGTTGCGTCCTGGCTGGGCCTGACTTGATGCTAGGAGCAACTCTTTGTCTCCCTGGAGAGGGTTAATGGAATCCAACTCCAGTCTGATGTATGTTCTCCCAGGGTTTTTCCTATGGAGACTTTCTTGATGACTTCCCTTTTTGGAGAATAGGAGTGAGGTATGTGTATGTTTTCTAGCTAGGAGTGGTTGTAAAGGTGCCTGGTCCCTCGTAGAATGCTGTGGGGGTAGGTTTTTTGTTTGGGTTGGTCTTTTGACTTTTTTAGTGGCGCTGGGTATTTTGGTGCTTGAATTTTTGAGATTCCAATGCCACAGTCCTCAAAGGCCAGCCTTTGCTCTAAAATTGCTTCAGCCAATTGGTTTGTTTTTAGGGTTATGACTGTAGCTTCCTTTCCATTTCTACACTCCGTCGTGGTTATAAACTCAACACTCAGGATATCTTCAGAGTTGATTTTGAGTTGGCTTGGAGTAGCGTGGAACAACCTTAGTAGATTTGAGCGGTTCAGGACATCATGGCTCCCCTCCAATGGATAATAGGAGTGAGTACCAGCTTTGTTGATTTATCCCCACTTGGGCGTGTGCTGGATTGACTTTTGTTGGAATCTTGGGCAAAAGTAAAATGGTCAGAAGGGGTTAATCTAATCCTGGCAGGCGGGGTCAGTGCTCCTTGTGGACAATCATAGTTTTTCACCGAGCGTCCAGCTTCCTGTGGGTCTGATGTCAAGAACCAGGCTGGCGGATACTGCGTCCTCTGTATGTGGCTACGGGGGGCTATATTTGGGGCCGATGGGCTTTGGCTTATTATTAGACCTGTGTTTTGCGTAATTGCTGAGAGAACTGGTGTTTGGGGTGGGCAGGATGGTAATTGGTCTAATTTTAAATCTTTCTTTATATTGCAGCTGTTTTTCAGCAGGGCTTCTGTCTGTTCTCAAATGTTTTGATGCTGTGTCTCCTGGGAATGCACTTCAGTCCTTTGTGCTAAGTCATGTTCGTTATATGCTTTGTTGGAATAGATGCGGGAACCAGATTTTCTAAATTTGCGGGTCTGGACGTTGGTGCTGGTTTGGTTCACTCTTCTCCTTCCAGCTGCTTTTGAACATTGGATAGACGTTGGGAAGAATTTTGTCTGTTGCTATTCGATTGGGGAGAGATATATTTAAGAGTCGTTCTTTCTCAACCTTGTTCCTAGCCTTTTTTTGTCTTTTTTTGCTCTTTTTGATAAAGCGACAGACCATTGATTTTCACCAGAGGTTACTCTGTCCTTGGGAGGCCCATAGGAGATTTTGTCCTTTTTGTCTAAGGAAGGTTCTTGTACTGCAGAGAGTTGGATAGTCTCCTTATATGAGTCTCCTGATTCCATGGGCGGAAGGTTATTTGGTGTTACTTTCGATACTGGTGGCTTGCCCAGCAATGGTGGTGTTAAAATAATTGTCTCATCAGCGGGCTCCCGTCTGGGTGTCAGGGACTGTCCGGGACTATGTCGGGAACACAGTCAGCGACTTGGGCAAGGACTGGGAACTGGGTTGAAAATGTACACAGAAAGAGGAGTACAGCGCTGCCCATGATCATACAAGAAGTCAGAGGAGAAAAGGGATTAAAAGGGGAAGCCTGCACGAAGGAACAAGGTGGCTAAGACTCAGAAAGGACATGCACTCATGAGGTGATTTAGCATTCAGAATAACTACACCCAGGACGAATGTGCAAGACATATATATGAAACAACATTAACAATAAAGGGGAGTGTGGGGTAAAGCACTCAGGAGCTCCACACGGTAAGACTGAAGCTCAGTAAATTCCTCACCCACAATTGCTGTTACAGATACTGACTGAAAATACCCACATATAGGATATGCATGCAAAGGCAGGGTCTGTGGAGCTTATACCTATGGTGATGTTATAAATGTAACTCAAAGACAATACTCACAGTGAACAAGAAATACCACCTAGGTAGTCAGCTGTACCCACGGATCCTGGCGATCAAACCGGAACACGCAAGGCAGTAACAGCAAGGGGGTAGAACTAAACATAAGCACAATACACAAGGAGCTAGCAAGGGGGAGTGCTTAACAGGAAAGGAAGGAAATCAAAGGGCACACTTGGCAGAAAGCAGGTAACAAACATACAAGGTAACAGAAGCAAGACAGCCGAATAGAAGGACAGCAAACTGGGAACTGGAACAAAGGAAATGGGAAGAAAGGCAGGGACTGAAAAAGGATATACAGAAGGGGGGGGGCCAAGGGTATACCAGAATAGTGCAGGTTCAGGAATCAGGAAAACAAAGTAGCATGGAAGGCAGTGCTGGGGCAGGAACAAGAAATGAGCTAAGGCTCAGGAGTCAAGGTAGCACTGCAGGCACTGCTGGTTCAGGAACAGGGAATTACTAAAGCTTCAGGAGTCAAGGTAGCACTGCAGGCAGTACTGGTTCAAGGAAACAGGAAATAGCTACAGCTCAGGAAACAAGGAGTCAAGAGAGCACTGCAAGCAGTGCAAATCAGGAATAAGAAATAGCTGAAGCCAGGAACAGGAACAAAGAATAACTATAGCTCAGGAACTCAGGAAACAAGGTAGCACTGCAGGCAGTGCTAATTCAGGCACAAGGAATAGCTATAGCTTAGGAACTCAGGAAACAAGGTAGCACTGCAGGCAGTGCTAATTCAGGCACAAGGAATAGCTATCGCTCAGGAATCAAGGAATATCAAAAGCTCAGGAAACAAGAATCGGTCTCACCGGAAAACAGCTACAATGACCAACCCTGGGCTGAAGGGAGCTGTGGCTTAAAAGAGCTCACAGTAATTACATGCATCAGGTGAGAGCAGGCTAGCAGCAGCCAGCCACAGGTGAGCTGAATTCCTCCACCCACCCTTGGCCTGCAGGGGTGGAGACAAAGCAGTGAGCAAGGGATTCTAGGTATTGGAGTGTCAAACATGAGCAGGCTGGCTTCAAGCATGAGCAGACTGGCTTTCACAAAACCCGGCATGGATTGGGAATGGATGCCAATTCCCAAATAGTGACCAAATGGATGGAAGTCAGGATATACATGCAGGGGAGTATCTGGAAGCTTATTAGAACACTGGAGAGCCCCACAATTTAGCCCCCTGGTGGTGTGCACGAGAATGCAGGGAGCGAATCGTGACACTGGCGCAGTTTTTTGTGCGGTTTGACCGAATCCATTCTCTGTGAGTTTTGTGCCAGACCGTCTTGGGCTGCTCCTTATCTATAGTTTTAGGGCCGATTTTATCTGCAGGGTGCACAGTTTTTCCGCAATCTGGTGGCAGGTTCAGGTGGAGCTCCATGGGCGTGAGGTATTTCCGACGTTCTTTGTCCTCTCTGCTAATGAATCAACTTTTCCCTCTATTTTTAGTATTGAGATAGCCAGGGCTTGGATTAAGTCAAGTTGGAGTTCTAATTTGTCTGACTGACATGTTAGAGCTCTTACCGCGGAAGCTAGTGTGGTGCTTATGGAAGCTAGTAGTTTGTCCTGTTCTCTGTTGGGATTGGTGTCAGAGGATTGGTTTTCAAAGGAGCTAATTCTCTGCGTGGGGGTATTATCTAATTCCACAATTTCCTCTGTGGTTGGGATTTTCCCTTTTTTCACTTTTGGGGGCAACCCTATCCAGGCCCTATAGGCTCCATTGGTCTTGTCTGTCGCTTGCTGGGTTGCCTTGTACTGATGTAAAGCTGGTGCCTTCTTTTGCCTCCCTTGGGTTGTGGATCTGGGCTAGTGTGATGATGCCACTTTATTTACAGCTTACTTTTAGTGGAATATGTGTCTGCAGTGGGCTGTCCATTGGGTTTGGAGGGGGGAGATCAGTTGTCGAATAGATTATGGTCTCACTCCTATGGTCATTTTCCAGGTCATTAGAAAACAGATCAATTTCTGCAAGCATAATGTCAGGGGGGCTTCCTGATGGACCAATGCTACTACAAAGACGCCATCATCTTGGAATACATGAAAATGCTCTAAAATGGAGTACTTTTAAAGCCAAGAACAGACAAAACTTGGTATAGCACCAATTTTCACATCAGCCACTCACACCCAACATTCTGGTGTCTCTAGGGCTCTATTATATGTCCTCTATTATTCAACTACTGGCTAAACACCTTATAACACCTGATTGAACCATTCAACTGCAACTATCATAACTATGCAGGTAATATGCAAATTATTCTGAAAATGGATGGAAGACCTCTACAAATGAAAACATGATGACTGCCTTCATGTCATAAATGCACTGATGATGAGTAACTACCTAAAGCTCAACACAGCAAAGATAGAGATCATCACTTATGGACAATGGCAAAAACACCAACCTTACATCAAATGGCCTAAGGACCTCAAGCTCCCCAAACATTATCAAGAGATATGAGAAACCTATGGGTAGCCAAGGATTCAATTCAAACCTATCCTTGATACCACATGAAAGCACGGTCAAAAAGAGAAGCCACTACACAATGAAAACACTGTGATGCATGTTCTCATATATTAGATAACGATCAAATGCTTGGCAAATCTCAAGAGACAAACGGAGTAAACTTCAAGTGCGATTCTTCATTCTTTACTTTATTTTGAGCACGTCAGCCATGACGCGTTTCAGCCGACACAGCGGCCTTGTAGACACAGATAACAACAAAAGCTACAAGCTATCCTTGCACTCATAATCTCCAAGCTTGATGAAACCAACAACCTAGAACTTGGTGTCCCCAGGTTCACCGTATGAAAAATACAACTAATCCAAAATGCTGCCACAAGACTCCTTCACTTCAACCCAAGAAAACGCATGACTCCAGTACTGCAATCACACCACTGGACACTTAGTGCTAGATAAGCAATGTTCAAGGCATTCTGCATCGTCCCTAGAGCTTTCCAGGAAAAAGGATCACTGTATATACAAGTTTAATTCAAGCAATACAAACAAAATTGGACACTTTCTCCAGGTTTGAACCACAGATCATCAAGCCATCTTATATAAGAAGCCCATAGGAGGCACTACTTCCTCAACCACCAAGCTCTGGAACTCACTACCTGCCAAGATTTGAGGAATTCAGGAGCAATACACCTCAGTAGAGATGTGAAATTTGATATTTTCAAGATCACTACACTATCCCATAAGCCCACGATATTACCTGGAATAATAATTATTAGACCTGGCATCATTGGCGTGGGTTTCCCCTGTATTTTTGCCTTTGCCTCTTGTTATTTTGCTGTGTGTTGGACTTTGTTTTGCTGGTCTAGATGCTTTGGGCACTTTGCCACTGCTGTTCAGTGCCAAAGTGCAAGTGCCCTTTGTCAATTGTTGCTATGGATTGGTGTTTCCATGATTAGCATATTTGGTTTACTATTAAGTCCCTAGTACAGTGCACAATGTGTGCCCAGGACTTGTAAACCAAATGCTGCTAGTGGGCTTGCAGCACTGATTGTGCCACCTACACAAGCAGCCTTGCAACAAGGTCTCAGGCCTCCCATTGCGTTGCCTGTTTGCAGTCTTGTACTGCCATGTCGACCTGGCAAGTGCACCCACTTGCCAGTCCCTAATCTTCCCTTTTTGTACATGAGAGTCACCCCTAAGGTAGGCCCAAGGTACCCCTGTGGGCAGGGTGCAGTGTATGTGAAAGGTAGGGCATGCCCTGATGTGTGTGGCATGTCCTAATAGTGAAATACTGCCAATTTCGTTTTTCACTATTGTAAGGCTAGCTGTCCCCATAGGATAGAATGGGGAGTTTGCTCATAACATCTTATGAGTATTACTGCCCATGGGAACAAGAAAGTAAAATAAAGCTTGATAAGCCTGAACTCAGAATGTTAAGATGCATCTTTTAGTGAGGGTGATGTTTACATTCTGGGTTTGAAAATACCACTTTTAGAAAGTAGGTATTTTCTTGCCTAACGATCCAGTGTGCCTCTGCTAGGGTTGTGTATTGACTGTCTGGCTTTGGAGTGACAGGGGCTGGGGATGTGCATTCTGTTCAGACAGCCACTTGTGGGGTTGAGGTGTGTCTTGCCTTTCCAGGGTAAGTCAGGGCTGGGATGAACAGACCTGGGCTTCATTCAGAGTAGGGGGAGGAGGTTTCTTTCACACCTGAATGGGGCTGGTCTGCTAAGGACAATGATGTCTCCACCTCCTGCCAGGAAGCTGCACCAGAGAGGACAGAACTGGCTTTGGCTGGGCAAAGAGCTTCTCTGCCACAGAGAACAAAGGATTTTGTATTATAAAAAGAGAGGCCCTGACCCCAGACGTTTAGATCACTTGTGAGATATCAAGAGGAACCTTTGCCAAGGAGAAGAGCTGGAGAAACTGAGGAGGAATACTGCCCCTGTGCTGTTTGCTGTCTGGGGTTGCCCTGCAGTGGCTACTTTCTGCCAAGGAAAGGGAAAAGGACTTTGCTGTGAGCTGTGTCCCCTGCTTGAGGAAGTTCTCCAAGGGCTTGAAGAAGAGCTTGCCTCCTGTTCTGAAGTCTCAGGGACACAAAGACTTCACCCCCACTTCCCTGAACTTCCTTGCTGGGAGTTATGACCTGCCAAGAGGTGCCTGTAGCTGTTCTGGGCCTCTGGAGGTTGTTCTGGCTGTTGGGAGCTGTAAAAGTAATGCAACGACGAGAAGTGCGACGCATCCATACCTGTTTCCGAGCATCGCCGAAGAATCCAACGCAGCGCCTGCCGCGGCTTGAGAAATCGCTGCACGTCGCATCGGGTGCACTGATCTCCGAAGTCCGAGATCACCACACTGATTCCGACGCTAGCCCTGCTGTGAGGCTGCAAGGACCCACACATCATCCCGGATCTTCGCATCGCATCAAGATGCCAGGTCTGTCGCATCATTGGGGGACGCAGTAAGGAACCAACGCATCACCTCCCCTGCGCAGCAGTAAGGAACCGATGCATCACCTCCTCCGAAGCAAGGAACCGACGCATCACCTTCCCTGCGTGTAAGGAACAGACGCATCACCTTCCCTGTGACCCTTTTTGCTTGTGTGCGTGATGCATCCAAGGTACTTTGTGTGAAAAGTGTTGCATCGGCAATTTGCTTTGAGCTGAACTATTTCTACCATTTGAAAGTCAGATTTTTATTACTGTATTGTGGATTTTTGTCATTATGGTCTTGTTTGGTTTAGATAAAGATTACTTATTTTTCAAAACTGGTGTGGTGTCCATTTGTAGTGTTTTCACTGTATTACTGTATGTGTTCACAAGTGCTTTACACACTGCCTCTGAGATAAGCCTGTCTGCTCGTGCCAAGCTACCAAGGGGGTGAGCAGGGGTTACTTTAGGAGTGTATCCCCTTACCCTAACAAGGAAGAAGGGTCCCTACTTGGACAAAGGTACCTACCTCTGCCAACTAGAGAATCCATTGCTAACATTGGTGGTCATCGGTGAGGATCTGGACTTGCATTTGTGTTTTGCATACAGTCATTGGTGTACACTACTAGTAGAGTGTAGACCATCACCGTGTCTGACCGGGGTACCAGCTTCATTTCCAAGAATATGAAGTCCCTGTGGCAGGAGTGCGGTGTTACCTACAAGTTCACCACTCCTTTCCACCCCCAAGGTAATGGGCTGTTTGAGAGATTCAACCGGATCCTGAAGGGCATGATTATGGGTCTTGGTGAACCCATGCGCCGTAAGTGGCACGTCCTCTTACCATTTCTGTTTGCTTAGAGGGAGGTACCGCAGAAGTTCCTTAGGGTTCAGTCCCTTTGAGCTCCTGTATGGGCATTCTGTAAGAGGAGCTCTAAGTCTGGGCAAAGAAGGCTGGGAGAAAGCTCCCAGTAAACCTCTCCAGGATGTATATAGCTACATGCTGGCCTTCAGGAACCAGACTAAGCACTTAAGGCAACTCGCCCAGGCGAATCTTGAAGCCAGCCATGAAGAGATGAAACGGTAGTATGATCAGAATGCCAAGCTGATCGAGTTTCAGCCTGGTCAAAAAGTGTGGGTCATGGCCCCAGTGGAGCCTTGTGCGCTCCAAGATAAGTGGACTGGGCCATTTGAGGTGGTGGAACGCAAGAGTAAAGTCACCTACCTGGTGGACTTGCAGTCTTCAAGGAACCCTTTGCGGGTCCTCCATGTGAACTACCTTAAGCCCCACTTGGAGAGGTCCGGAGTGGGCGTGCTCCTAGCATCAGATGCTGGAATGGAGGAGGAGACTGAGCCCCTTCCTGTCCTCCTGTCTGCTAAGGATCATGATGGGTCAGTGGATGGTGTAACCCTCTCCCCCGCTCTGTCTCCTGAACAGCAGAGTGACTGCCGCCAACTGTTGGGACAGTTTGCTGCTCTGTTCTCCCTGACCCCTGGTGTCACTCAGTGGTGTGTCCATGATGTGGACACTGGGGGCAGTCCTCCTGTGAAGCACAAAATTTACAGAGTGACTGACAGGGTCAAGGCTTGCATCAAGGACGAGGTCTCCAAGATGTTAGAGCTAGGGGTGATTGAGCCCTCAAACAGCCCTTGGGCCAGCCCAGTGGTCTTGGTCCCAAAGGCTGCCGCACCCGGTGCCACGCCAGAACTCCGGTTCTTTGTGGACTACTGAGGGCTCAATTCAGTCACCAGGACTGATGCACACTATATCGCAAGAGCTGATGAGCTCATCGATCGGTTGGGAGCTGCCAAGTACCTCAGTACGTTTGACTTAACATCTGGGCACTGGCAGATTACCGTAACCGATGGGGCCAGAGGGGCACTACCAATTCCAGGGGATGCCCTTTGGGTTGAAGAATGCCCCTGTCACCTTTCAGAGGTTGGTCAACCAGCTGTTGGCTGGACTGGAGGATTTTGGTGCCGCCTACCTGGATGACATTGCAGTGTTAAGTGCCACTTGGGAGGAAAATCTGCACCACCTCTGGGAAGTGTTGAAGGCTCTGCAGAGGGCAGGCCTCACGATCAAGGCAAGCAAGTGCCAGATCGGGCAGGGTTCAGTGGTGTACTTAGGACACCAGGTAGGGAGCGGCCAGGTGGCGCCCCTACAACCTAAGATTGACACCATTCTGGCTTGGGAACCCCCAAGACCCAGACAGAGGTGAGAGCCTTTTTAGGCCTCATTGGATATTACAGATTATTTGTCAGGGGGTATAGCACCATTGTTGCCCCCTTGACAGAGCTGACTTCCAGGAAGCTGCCCAGGAAGGTGAACTGGACTGACACCTGCAAAAAAGCTTTTGATGCCCTGAAATCTGCCATGTGCACGGCACCCGTGCTCAAGGCACCCAACTTCTCACAGGAATTCGCGGTGCAGACAGATGCTTCAGAGCATGTTGTGGGGGCAGTACTCTCACAGCTAAATGAGGAGGGCCTAGACCAACCTATAGCGTTCGTTAGTAGGAGGTTACTTCCAGGGGAACAGAGGTGGAGTGCGATTGAGCGTGAGGCTTTTGCTGTGGTCTGGGCACTGAAGAATCTGAGGCCCTACTTGTTTGGGACTCACTTCAGGGTTCAGACCGACCACAGGCCCCACAGATGGTTGCCAGAAAGCAGGTAACAAACATATAAGGTAACAGAAGCAAGACAGCCGAATAGAAGGACAGCAAACTGGGAACTGGAACAAAGGAAATGGGAAGAAAGGCAGGGACTGAAAAAGGATATACAGAAGGGGAGGTTACAAGGGTATACCAGAATAGTGCAGGTTCAGGAATCAGGAAAACAAAGTAGCATGGAAGGCAGTGCTGGGGCAGGAACAAGAATTGAGCTAAGGCTCAGGAGTCAAGGTAGCACTGCAGGCACTGCTGGTTCAGGAACAGGGAATTACTAGAGCTTCAGGAGTCAAGGTAGCACTGCAGGCAGTACTGGTTCAAGGAAACAGGAAATAGCTACAGCTCAGGAAACAAGGAGTCAAGAGAGCACTGCAAGCAGTGCAAATCAGGAATAAGAAATAGATGAAGCCAGGAACAGGAACAAAGAATAACTATAGCTCAGGAACTCAGGAAACAAGGTAGCACTGCAGGCAGTGCTAATTCAGGCACAAGGAATAGCTATCGCTCAGGAATCAAGGAATATCAAAAGCTCAGGAAGTAAGGGTCGGTCTCACCGGAAAACATCTACAATGACCAACCCTGGGCTGAAGGGAGCTGGGGCTTAAAAGAGCTCACAGTAATTACATGCATCAGGTGAGAGCAGGCTAGCAGCAGCCAAACACAGGTGTGTTGAATTCCTCCACCCATCCTTGGCCTGCAGGGGTGGAGACAAAGCAGTGAGCAGGGGATTCTAGGTAATGGAGTGTCAAACATGAGCAGGCTGGCTTCAAGCATGAGCAGACTGGCTTTCACAAAACCCGGCATGGATTGGGAATGGATGCCAATTCCCAAATAGTGACCAAATGGATGGAAGTCAGGATATGCATGCAGGGGAGTATCTGTAAGCTTATTAGAACACTGGAGAGCCCCACAATTTAGCCCCCTGGTGGTGTGCATGAGAATGCAGGGAGCGAATCGTGACACTGGCGCAGTTTTTTGTGCGGTTTGACCGAATCCATTCTCTGTGAGTTTTGTGCCAGACCGTCTTGGGCTGCTCCTTATCTGTAGTTTTAGGGCCGATTTTATCTGCAGGGTGCACAGTTTTTCCACACTCTGGTGACAGGTACAGGTGGAGCTCCATGGGCGTGAGGTATTTCCGACGTTCTTTGTCCTCTCTGCTAATAAATCAACTTTTCCCTCTATTTTTAGTATTGAGATAGCCAGGGCTTGGATTAAGTCAAGTTGGAGTTCTAATTTGTCTGACTGCCATGTTAGAGCTCTTACCGCGGTAGCTAGTGTGGTGCTTATGGAAGCTCGTAGTTTGTCCTGTTCTCTGTTGGGATTGGTGTCAGAGGATTGGTTTTCAAAGGAGCTAATTCTCTGCGTGGGGGTATTATCTAATTCCACAATTTCCTCTGTGGTTGGGATTTTCCTTTTTTCCACTTTTGGGGGCAACCCTATCCAGGCCCTGTCCTAGATATAGGCTCCATTGGTCCTGTTTGTCGCTTGCTGGGTTGCTTTGTACTGATGTAAAGCTGGTGCCTTCTTTTGCCCCCCCTTGAGTTGTGGATCTGGGCTATTGTGATGATGCCACTTTATTTACAGCTTACTTTCAGTGGAATATGTGTGTGCAGTGGGCTGTCCATTGGGTTTGGAGGGGGGAGATCAGTTGTGGAATAGATTATGGTCTCACTCCTATGGTCATTTTCCAGGTCATTAGAAAACTGATCAATTTCTGCAAGCATAATGTCAGGGTGGCTTCCTGATGGACCAATGCTACTACAAAGACGCCATCATCTTGGAATACATGAAAATGCTCTAAAATTGAGTACTTTTAAAGCCAAGAACAGACAAAACTTGGTATAGCACCAACTTTCACATCAGCCACTCATACCCAACATTCTGGTGTCTCTAGGGCTCTATTATATGTCCTCTATTATTCAACTACTGGCTAAACACCTTATCACACCTGATTGAACCATTCAACTGCAACTATCATAACTATGCATGTAATATGCAAATTATTCTGAAAATGGATGGAAGACCTCTACAAATGAAAACATGATGATTGCCTTCATGTCATAAATGCACTGATGATGAGTAGCTACCTAAAGCTCAACACAGCAAAGATAGAGATAATCACTTGTGGACAATGGCAAAAACACCAACCTTACATCAAATGGCCTAAGGAACTCAAGCTCCCCCCAACATTATCAAGAGATATGAGAAACCTATGGGTAGCCAAGGATTCAATTCAAACCTATCCTTGATACCACATGAAAGCAAGGTCAAAAAGAGAAGCCACTACACAATGAAAACACTGTGATGCATGTTCTCATATATTAGATAACGATCAAACGCTTGGCAAATCTCAAGAGACAAACGGAGCCAACTTCAAATGCGATTCTTCATTCTTTACTTTATTTTGAGCACGTCAGCTATGACGCATTTCAGCCGACACAGCGGTCTTGTAGACACAGATAACAACAAAAGCTACGAGCTATCCTTGCACTAATAATCTCCAAGCTTGATGAAACCAACAACCTAGAACTTGGTGTCCCCAGGTTCACCGTATGAAAAATACAATTAATCCAAAATACTGCCACAAGACTCCTTCACTTCAACCCAAGAAAACGCATGACTCCAGTACTGCAATCACACCACTGGACACTTAGTGCTAGATAAGCAATGTTCAAGGCATTCTGAATAGTCCCTAGAGCTTTCCAGGAAAAAGGATCACTGTATATACAAGTTTAATTCAAGGAATACAAACAAAATTGGACACTTTCTCTAGGTTTGAACTACAGATCATCAAGCCATCTCATATAAGAAGCCCATAGGAGGCACCACTTCCTCAACCATCAAGCTCTGGAACTCACTACCTGCCAAGATTTGAGGAATTCAGGAGCAATACACCTCAGTAGAGATGTGAAATTTGATATTTTCAAGATAACTACACTATCCCATAAGCCCACGATATTACCTGGAATAATAATTGTTAGACCTGGCATCATTGGCGTAGGTTTCCCCTGTATTTTTGCCTTTGCCTCTTGTTATTTTGCTGTGTGTTGGAATTCGTTTTGCTGGTCTAGATGCTTTGGGCACTTTGCCACTGCTGTTCAGTGCCAAAGTGCAAGTGCTCCCTTTGTCAATTGTTGATATGGATTGGTGTTTCCATGATTAGCATATTTGGTTTACTATTAAGTCCCTAGTACAGTGCACAATGTGTGCCCAGGGCCTGCAAACCAAATGCTGCTAGTGGGCTTGCAGCACTGATTGTGCCACCTACACAAGCAGCCTTGCAACAAGGTCTCAGGCCTGCCATTGCGGTGCATGTGTGCAGTCTAGTACTGCCATGTAGACCTGGCAAGTGCACCCACTTGCCAGGCCCTAATCTTCCCTTTTCGTATATGTGAGTCACCCCTAAGGTAGGCCCAAGTTACCCCTCTGGGCAGGGTGCAGTGTATGTTTAAGGTAGGGCATGCCCTGATGTGTGTGGCATGTCCTAATAGTGAAATACTACCAATTTCGTTTTTCACTATTTTAAGGCTAGCTGTCCCCATAGGATAGAATGGGGAGTTTGCTCATAACATCTTATGAGTATTACTGCCCATGGGAACAAGAAAGGAAAATAAAGTTTGATATGCCTGAACTCAGAATGTTAAGATGCATCTTTTAGTGAGGGTCATTTTTACATTCTGGGTTTGACAATAACACTTTTAGACAGTAGGTACTTTCTTGCCTAACCATCCAGTGTGCCTCTGCTAGGGTTGTGTATTGACTGTCTGGCTTTAGAGTGACAGGGGCTGGGGATGTGCATTCTGTTCAGACAACCACTTGTGGGGTTGAGGTGTGTCCTGCCTTTCCAGGGTGACTCAGGGCTGGGATGAACAGACCTGGGCTTCATTCAGAGTAGGGGGAGGAGGTTTCTTTCACACCTGAATGGGGCTGGTCTGCCAAGGACAATGATGTCTCCACCTCCTGCCAGGAAGCTGCACCAGAGAGGACAGAACTGGCTTTGGCTGGGCAAAGAGCTTCTCTGCCACAGAGAACAAAGGATTTTGTATTATAAAAAGAGGGGCCCAGACCCCAGACGTTTAGATCACTTGTGGGAAATCAAGAGGAACCTTTGCCAAGGAGAAGAGCTGGAGAAACTGAGGAGGAATACTGCCCCTGTGCTGTTTGCTGTCTGGGGTTGGCCTGCAGTGGCTAGTTTCTGACAAGGAAAGGGAAAAGGACTTAGATGTGAGCTGTGTCCCCTGCTTGAGGAAGTTCTCCAAGGGCTTGAAGAAGAGCTTGCCTCCTGTTCTGAAGTCTCAGGGACACAAAGACTTCACCCCCACTTCCCCTGAACTTCCTTGCTGGGAGTTCTGACCTGCCAAGAGGTGCCTGTAGCTGTTCTGGGCCTCTTGAGGTTGTTCTTGCTGTTGGGAGCTGTAAAAGTAACGCAACGACAAGAAGTGTGACGCATCCATATCTGTTTCCGAGCATCGCAGAAGAAAGCAACGCAGCGCCTGCCGCGGCTTGAGAAATCGCCGCACGTCGCATCGGGTGCACCGATCTCCGAAGTCTGAGATTACCACACCGATTCCGACGCAAGCCCTGCTGTGAGGCTGCAAGGACCCACACATCATCCCAGATCTTCGCATCGCATCGAGATGCCAGGTCTGTCGCATCATTGGGGGAAGCAGTAAGGAACCAACGCATCACCTCCCCTGCGCAGCAGTAAGGAACCGATGCATCACCTCCCCCAAAGCAAGGAACCGACGCATCACCTTCCCTGCGTGTAAGGAACCGATGCATCACTTTCCCTGTGACGCGTTTTACTTGTGTGCGTGATGCATCCAAGGTACTTTGTGTGAAAAGTGTTGCATCGGCAATTTGCTTTGAACTGAACTATTTCTACCATTTGAAAGTCATATTTGTATTATTGTATTGTGGATTTTTGTCATTTTGGTCTTGTTTGGTTTAGATAAAGATTACTTATTTTTCTAAACTGGTGTGGTGTCCATTTGTAGTGTTTTCACTGTATTACTGTATGTGTTCACAAGTGCTTTACACACTGCCTTTGAGATAAGCCTGTCTGCTCGTGTCAAGCTACCAAGGGGCTGAGCAGGGGTTATTTTAGGAGTGTATCCCCTTACCCTGACAAGGAAGAAGGGTCCCTACTTGGACAAAGGTGCCTACCTCTGCCAACTAGACACTCCCATTTCTAACATTGGTGGTCATCGGTGAGGATCTGGACTTGCATTTGTGTTTTGCATACAGTGATTGGTGTACACTACTAGTAGAGTGTAGATCATCACGGTGTCCGACCGGGGTACCAACTTCATATCCAAGTATATGAAGTCCCTGTGGCAGGAGTGCGGTGTTACCTACAAGTTTACCACTCCTTATCACCCCCAAGGTAATGGGCTGGTTGAAAGATTCAACCGGATCCTGAAGGGCATGATTATGGGTCTTGGTGAACCCATGTGGCGTAAGTGGGACGTCCTCTTACCATGCTTGTTGTTTGCTTACAGGGAGGTACCGCAGAAGTTCCTTAGGGTTCAGTCCCTTTGAGCTCCTGTATTGTAGTGTAGCTCCTATTTCCCTAATAGGCTCTGCGCATTGGAATAATATATCCTATAGGTTTGACATAGGACTAAGGTCAGTATGTCCCTATCGAGTATATTAAACTTAATTACTTCTGCCAGCTAGCTCAGAGGCCACTAGAAACTCCTCGACAACAAGAAGGGAGTGGTTTCTGGCAGCCGCAAAACATGACCACTGTGTTTCCCTTTAGAATCAGAACGTGTCCCAGAGTCGTGGAAACAATAGATAACTATTTCACTCAGCTCAGTCGTGCATGCTTAGTTTTCTCCAAGTTACACAGAAAGAAATAGACGGGCGTTTCAATAAAGGATTTATTGAACAGTCTTGTTTCTAGTGTAAGTATAATGTGCTGTTACGATCACAAGATAGTATGCGAGATAAATAATGTACAGGGTGAGCAGTAGAAATAAATAATACTGCGATAGCATTATCTTTTAGTACATATGCATTTACATAAATAACACAGACTAAAAATGCGAGTACTCATACGATGCATTGCTAAGCTAATTCTACCCCAATGTACCTAACCTGACCTAGGTGTAGGAAGAGGGAAGAAGTAGGTGAAGTATTCCTTACTACGGTATACTAAGAGTATGTTAAAGTCTAGTATGCCTAGTATGCCTAGTATGCCAAGAGTCCCTCTAGGTTCTAGTCAGCTCCATACCTGAAGAATGAGAGAGGTAGGAATCTCTTTGCCAGACTCGAACTCCAACACCCCGCAAGGAAGTCAGATCACTGGAAGCTGGAAGCTGGGCTCTCTGCGTGCAGGGAATGGCAGCGTCTTCTCAGTGCGTCAGGCCGGGAAACGGGCTCCTCTGAAGTCGAGGTCTCCTCTGGTTTACAGGGGCTAGGGAAGGTATATTTATACCTGAGAGCACCTAAGAATGTTAGCATTGACGTGAGTTGGACAGCGAAAGACGTCATGAATGAACCCCCTAAGGAATAATGGTTCATGCATAATATATGAGTCCTTGAAGAAATCAATAGTCCTGGACTAGGGAAACTCCCGCAGCCTAAGGGTCTGTTCTTCATGAACTCGTTGTAACGTTAGGGTGGACGGATGTCAGAGACCATGCCTGTATTTGGAGTGCATGGTTTAATGCCTAAATAAGGGCTTGGATTTTATGCCTATATAAGGGCAGGGCGAATTGTGCCTATATAAGGACATGATACTGGAAAGCCCATTTATGGATACCCTAAGAGGAATACAACAGTATGGGCATCCTGTAAGAGGAGCTCTAAGTCTGGGCAAAGAAGGCTGGGAGAAAGCTCCCAGTAAACCTCTCCAGGATGTATATAGCTACATGCTGGCCTTCAGGAACCAGTCTAAGCACTTCAGGCAACTCGCCCAGGCGAATCTTGAAGCCAGCCATGAAGAGATGAAATGGTAGTATGATCAGAATGCCAAGCTGATCGAGTTTCAGCCTGGTCAAAAAGTGTGGGTCATGGCCCCAGTGGAGCCTTGTGCACTCTAAGATAAGTGGACTGGGCCATTTGAGGTGGTGGAACGCAAGAGTAAAGTCACCTACCTGGTGGACTTGCAATCTTCAAGGAACCCATTGCGGGTCCTCCATGTGAACTACCTTAAGCCCCACTTGGAGAGGTCCGGGGCGTGCTCCTAGCATCAGATGCTGGAATGGAGGAGGAGACTGAGCCCCTTCCTGTCCTGTCTGCTAAGGAACATGATGGGTCAGTGGATGGTGTAACCCTCTCCCCCTCTCTGTCTCCTGAACAGCAGAGTGACTGCCACCAACTGTTGGGACAGTTTGCTGCTCTGTTCTCCTGGACCCCTGGTGTCACTCAGTGGTGTGTCCATGATGTGGACACTGGGGGCAGTCCTCCTGTGAAGCACAAAATTTACAGAGTGACTGACAGGGTCAAGGCTTGGATCAAGGAGGAGGTCTCCAAGATGTTAGAGCTAGGGGTGATTGAGCCCTCAAACAGCCCTTGGGCCAGCCCAGTGGTTTTGCTCCCAAAGGCTGCCGCACCCGGTGCCACGCCAGAACTCCAGTTCTTTGTGGACTACTGAGGGCTCAATTCAGTCACCAGGACTGATGCACACCATATCCCCAGAGCTGATGAGCTCATCGATCGGTTGGGAGCTGCCAAGTACCTTAGTACGTTTGACTTAACGTCTGGGCACTGGCAGATTACCGTAACCGATGGGGCCAAGGAGAGGTCTGCATTTTCAACCCCAGAGGGGCACTACCAATTCCGGGGGATGCCCTTTGGGTTGAAGAATGCCCCTGCCACCTTTCAGAGGTTGGTCAACCAGCTGTTGGCTGGACTGGAGGATTTCAGTGCCGCCTACCTGGATGACATTGCAGTGTTCAGTGCCACTTGGGAGGAACATCTGCACCACCTCTGGGAAGTGGTGAAGGCTCTGCAGAGGGCAGGCCTCACGATCAAGGCAAGCAAGTGCCAGATTGGGCAGGGTTCAGTGGTGTACTTAGGACACCAGGTAGGGAGCGGCCAGGTGGCGCCCCTACAACCTAAGATTGACACCATTCTGGCTTGGGAACCCCCCAAGACCCATACAGAGGTGAGAGCCTTTTTAGGCCTCACTGGATATTACAGACGATTTGTCAGGGGGTATAGCACCATTGTTGCCCCCTTGACAGAGCTGACTACCAGGAAGCTGCCCAGGAAGGTGAACTGAACTGACGCCTGCCAAAAAGCTTTTGATGCCCTGAAATCTGCCATGTGCACGGCACCCGTGCTCAAGGCACCCAACTTCTCACAGGAATTCGTGGTGCAGACAGATGCTTCAGAGCATGTTGTGGGGGCAGTGCTCTCACATCTAAATGAGTAGGGCCTAGACCAACCTATAGCGTTCGTTAGTAGGAGGTTACTTCCACGGGAACAGAGGTGGAGTGCGATTGAGCATGAGGCTTTTGCTGTGGTCTGGGTACTGAAGAATCTGAGGCCCTACTTGTTTCGGACTCACTTCCGGGTTCAGACCGACCACAGGCCCCACAGACGGTTGGCAGAAAGCAGGTAACAAACATACAAGGTAACAGAAGCAAGACAGCCGAATAGAAGGACAGCAAACTGGGAACTGGAACAAAGGAAATGGGAAGAAAGGCAGGGACTGAAAAAGGATATACAGAAGGGGAGGCTACATGGGTATACCAGACTAGTGCAGGTTCAGGAATCAAGAAAACAAAGTAGCATGGAAGGCAGTGCTGGGGCAGGAACAAGAATTGAGCTAAGGCTCAGGAGTCAAGGTAGCACTGCAGGCACTGCTGTTTCAGGAACAGGGAATTACTAAAGCTTCAGGAGTCAAGGTAGCACTGCAGGCAGTACTGGTTCAAGGAAACAGGAATAGCTACAGCTCAGGAGACAAGGAGTCAAGAGAGCACTGCAAGCAGTGCAAATCAGGAATAAGAAATAGCTGAAGCCAGGAACAGGAACAAAGAATAACTATAGCTCAGGAACTCAGGAAACAAGGTAGCACTGCAGGCAGTGCTAATTCAGGCACAAGGAATAGCTATCGCTCAGGAATCAAGGAATATCAAAAGCTCAGGAAACAAGGATCGGTCTCACCGGAAAACAGCTACAATGACCAACCCTTTGCTGAAGGGAGCTGGGGCTTAAAAGAGCTCACAGTAATTACATGCATCAGGTGTGAGCAGGCTAGCAGCAGCCAGCCACAGGTGAGCTGAAGTCCTCCACCCATCCTTGGCCTGCAGGGGTGGAGACAAAACAGTGAGCAGGGGATTCTAGGTAATGGAGTGTCAAACATGAGCAGGCTGGCTTCAAGCATGAGCAGACTGGCTTTCACAAAACCCGGCATGGATTGGGAATGGATGCCAATTCCCAAAAAGTGACCAAATGGATGGAAGTCAGGATATACATGCAGGGGAGTATCTGGAAGCTTATTAGAACACTGGAGAGCCCCACAATTTAGCCCCCTGGTGGTGTGCACGAGAATGCAGGGAGCGAATCGTGACACTGGCGCAGTTTTTTGTGCGGTTTGACCGAATCCATTCTCTGTGAGTTTTGTGCCAGACCGTCTTGGGCTGCTCCTTATCTGTAGTTTTAGGGCCTATTTTATCTGCAGGGTGCACATTTTTTCAGCAATCTGGTGGCAGGTTCAGGTGGAGCTGAATGGGCGTGAGGTATTTCCGACGTTCTTTGTCCTCTCTGCTAATGAATCAACTTTTCCCTCTATTATTAGTATTGAGATAGCCAGGGCTTGGATTAAGTCAAGTTGGAGTTCTAATTTGTCTGACCGCCATGTTAGAGCTCTTACCGCAGTAGCTAGTGTGGTGCTTATGGAAGCTAGTAGTTTGTCCTGTTCTCTGTTGGGATTGGTGTCAGAGGATTGGTTTTCAAAGGAGCTAATTCTCTGCGTGGGGGTATTATCAAATTCCACAATTTCCTCTGTGGTTGGGATTTTCCTTTTTTTCACTTTTGGGGGCAACCCTATCCAGGCCCTGTCCTAGATATAGGCTCCATTTGTCCTGTTTGTCGCTTGCTGGGTTGCCTTGTACTGATGTAAAGCTGGTGCCTTCTTTTGCCCCCCTTGGGTTGTGGATCTGGGTTATTGTGATGATGCCACTTTATTTACAGCTTACTTTCAGTGTAATATGCGTCTGCAGTGGGTGTCCATTTGGTTTGGAGGGGGGAGATCAGTTGTGGAATAGATTATGGTCTCACTCCTATGGTCATTTTCCAGGTCATTAGAAAACAGATCAATTTCTGCAAGCATAATGTCAGGGGGCTTCCTGATGGACCAATGCTACTACAAAGACACCATCATCTTGGAATACATGACAATGCTCTAAAATGGAGTACTTTTAAAGCCAAGAACAGACAAGACTTGGTATAGCACCAACTTTCACATCAGCCACTCACACCCAACATTCTTGTGTCTCTAGGGCTCTATCATATGTCCTCTATTATTCAACTACTGGCTAAACACCTTATCACACCTGATTGAACCATTCAACTGCAACTATCATAACTATGCAGGTAATATGCAAATTATTCTGAAAATGGATGGAAGACCTCTACAAATGAAAACATGATGACTGCCTTCATGTCATAAATGCACTGATGATGAGTAACTACCTAAAGCTCAACACAGCAAAGATTGAGATCATCACTTGTGGACAATGGCAAAAAAAACAACCTTACATCAAATGGCCTAAGGAACTCAAGCTCCCCCCAACATTATCAAGAGATATGAGAAACCTATGGGTAGCCAAGGATTCAATTCAAACCTATCCTTGATACCACATGAAAGCAAGGTCAAAAAGATAAGACACTACACAATGAAAACACTGTGATGCATGTTCTCATATATTAGATAACGATCAAACGCTTGGCAAATCTCAAGAGACAAACGGAGCCAACTTCAAATGCGATTCTTCATTCTTTACTTTATTTTGAGCACGTCAGCCATGACGCATTTCAGCCGACACAGCGGCCTTGCACACACAGATAACAACAAAAGCTACAAGCTATCCTTGCACTCATAATCTCCAAGCTTGATGAAACCAACAACCTAGAACTTGGCGTCCCCATGTTCACCGTATGAAAAATACAACTAATCCAAAATACTGCCACAAGACTCCTTCACTTCAACCCAACAAAACGCATGACTCCAGTACTGCAATCACACCACTGGACACTTAGTGCTAGATAAGCAATGTTCAAGGCATTCTGCATCGTCCCTAGAGAATTCCAGGAAAAAGGATCACTGTATATACAAGTTTAAGTCAAGCAATACAAACAAAATTGGACACTTTCTCTAGGTTTGAACCACAGATCAACAAGCCATCTTATATAAGAATCCCATAGGAGGCACCACTTCCTCAACCACCAAGCTCTGGAACTCACTACCTGCCAAGATTTGAGGAATTCAGGAGCAATACACCTCAGTAGAGATGTGAAATTTGATATTTTCAAGATAACTACACTATCCCATAAGCCCACAATATTACCTGGAATAATAACTGTTAGACCTGGCATCATTGGCGTGGGTTTCCCCTGTATTTTTGCCTTTGCCTCTTGTTATTTTGCTGTGTGTTGGACTTTGTTTTGCTGGTCTAGATGCTTTGGGCACTTTGCCACTGCTGTTCAGTGCCAAAGTGCAAGTGCTCCCTTTGTCAATTGTTGTTATGGATTGGTGTTTCCATGATTAGCATATTTGGTTTACTATTAAGTCCCTAGTACAGTGCACAATGTGTGCCCAGGGCCTGTAAACCAAATGCTGCTAGTGGGCTTGCAACACTGATTGTGCCACCTACACAAGCAGCCTTGCAACAAGGTCTGAGGCCTGCCATTGCGGTGCCTGTGTGCAGTCTATTACTGCCATGTCGACCTGGCAAGTGCACCTACTTGCCAGGCCCTAATCTTCCCTTTTCGTACATGTGAGTCACACCTAAGGTAGGCCCAAGGTACCCCTGTGGGCAGGGTGCAGTGTATGTGAAAGGTAGGGAATGCCCTGATGTGTGTGGCATGTCCTAATAGTGAAATACTGCCAATTTTGTTTTTCACTATTGTAAGGCTAGCTGTCCTTATAGGATAGAATGGGGAGTTTGCTCATAACATCTTATGAGTATTACTGCCCATGGGAACAAGAAAAGAAAATAAAGTTTGATATGCCTGAACTCAGAATGTTAAGATGCATCTTTTAGTGAGGGTGATTTTACATTCTGGGTTTGAAAATACCACTTTTAGAAAGTAGGTACTTCCTTGCCTAACCATCCAGTGTGCCTCTGCTAGGGTTGTGTATTGACTGTCTGGCTTTAGAGTGACAGGGGCTGGGGATGTGCATTCTGTTCAGACAGCCACTTGTGGGGTTGAGGTGTGTCCTGCCTTTCCAGGGTGAGTCAGGGCTGGGATGAACAGACCTGGGCTTCATTCAGAGTAGGGGGAGGAGGTTTCTTTCACACCTGAATGGGGCTGGTCTGCCAAGGATAATCATGTCTCCACCACCTGCCAGGAAGCTGCACCAGAGAGGACAGAACTGGCTTTGGCTGGGCAAAGAGCTTCTCTGCCACAGAGAACAAAGGATTTTGTATTATAAAAAGAGGGGCCCAGACCCCAGACTTTTAGATCACTTGTGGGAAATCAAGAGGAACCTTTGCCAAGGAGAAGAGCTGGAGAAACTGAGGAGGAATGCTGCCCCTGTGCTGTTTGCTGTCTGGGGTTGGCCTGCAGTGGCTACTTTCTGCAAGGAAAGGGAAAAGGACTTTGCTGTGAGCTGCGTCCCCTGCTGAGGAAGTTCTACAAGGGCTTGAAGAAGAGCTTGCCTCCTGTTCTGAAGTCTCAGGGACACAAAGACTTCACCCCCACTTCCCCTGAACTTCCTTGCTGGGAGTTCTGACCTGCCAAGAGGTGCCTGTAGCTGTTCTAGGCCTCTGAAGGTTGTTCTGGCTGTTGGGAGCTGTAAAAGTAATGCAACGACGAGAAGTGCGACGCATCCATACCTGTTTACGAGCATCGCCGAAGAAACCAAGGCAGCGCCTGCCACGGCTTGAGAAATCGCGGCACGTCGCATCGGGTGCACCGATCTCCGAAGTCCGAGATCACCATACCGATTCCGACGCAAGCCCTGCTGTGAGGCTGCACGGACCCACACATCATCCTGGATCTTCACTTCACATCGCATCGAGATGTCAGGTCTGTCGCATCATTGGGGGACGCAGTAAGGAACCAACGCATCACCTCCCCTGCGCAGCAGTAAGGAACCGATGCATCACCTCCCCCGAAGCAAGGAACCGACGCATCACCTTCCCTGCGTGTAAGGAACCGACGCATCACTTTCCCTGTGACCCTTTTTGCTTGTGTGCGTGATGCATCCAAGGTACTTTGTGTGAAAAGTGTTGCATCAGCAATTTGCTTTGAACTGAACGATTTCTACTATTTGAAAGTCATATTTGTATTACTGTATTGTGGATTTTTGTCATTTTGGTCTTGCTTGGTTTAGATAAAGATTACTTATTTTTCTAAACTGGTGTGGTGTCCATTTGTAGTGTTTTCACTGTATTACTGTATGTGTTCACAAGTGCTTTACACACTGCCTTTGAGATAAGCCTGTCTGCTCGTGCCAAGCTACCAAGGGGCTGAGCAGGGGTTATTTTAGGAGTGTATCCCCTTACCCTGACAAGGAAGAATGGTCCCTACTTGGACAAAGGTACCTACCTCTGCCAACTAGAGACTCCCATTTCTAACATTGATGGTCATCGGTGAGGATCTGGACTTGCATTTGTGTTTTGCATACAGTGATTGGTGTACACTACTAGTAGAGTGTAGACCATCACGATGTCCGACCGGGGTACCAACTTCATATCCAAGTATATGAAGTCCCTGTGGCAGGAGTGCGGTTTTACCTACAAGTTTACCACTCCTTACCACCCCCAAGGTAATGGGCTGGTTGAGAGATTCAACCGGATCCTGAAGGGCATGATTATGGGTCTTGGTGAACCCATGTGGCGTAAGTGGGACGTCCTCTTACCATGCCTGTTGTTTGCTTACAGGGAGGTACCGCAGAAGTTCCTTAGGGTCCAGTCCCTTTGAGCTCCTGTATGGGCATCCTGTAAGAGGACCTCTAAGTCTGGGCAAAGAAGGCTGGGAGAAAGCTCCCAGTAAACCTCTCCAGGATGTATATAGCTACATGCTGGCCTTCAGGAACCAGACTAAGCACTTCAGGCAACTCGCCCAGGTGAATCTTGAAGCCAGCCATGAAGAGATGAAACGGTAATATGATCAGAATGCCAAGCTGATCGAGTTTCAGCCTGGTCAAAAAGTGTGGGTCATGGCCCCAGTGGAGCCTTGTGCGCTCCAAGATAAGTGGACTGGGCCATTTGAGGTGGTGGAACGCAAGAGTAAAGTCACCTACCTGGTGGACTTGCAGTCTTCAAGGAACCCTTTGCGGGTCCTCCATGTGAACTACCTTAAGCCCCACTTGGAGAGGTCCGGAGTGGGCGTGCTCCTAGCATCAGATGCTGGAATGGAGGAGGAGACTGGCCCCTTCCTGTCCTCCTGTCTGCTAAGGAACATGATGGGTCAGTGGACGGTGTAACCCTCTCCCCCTCTCTGTCTCCTGAACAGCAGAGTGACTGCCGCCAACTGTTGGGACAGTTTGCTGCTCTGTTCTCCCGGACCCCTGGTGTCACTCAGTGGTGTGTCCATGATGTGGACACTGGGGGCAGTCCTCCTGTGAAGCACAAAATTTACAGAGTGACTGACAGGGTCAAGGCTTGCATCAAGGACGAGGTCTCCAAGATGTTAGAGCTAGGGATGATTGAGGCCTCAAACAGCCCTTGGGACAGCGCAGTGGTCTTGGTCCCAAAGGCTGCCGCACCCGGTGCCACGCCAGAACTCCGGTTCTTTGTGGACTACTGAGGGCTCAATTCAGTCACCAGGACTGATGCACACCATATCCCCAGAGCTGATGAGCACATCGATCGGTTGTGAGCTGCCAAGTACCTCAGTACGTTTGACTTAACGTCTGGGCACTGGCAGATTACTGTAACCGATGGGGCCAAGGAGAGGTCTGCATTTTCAACCCCAGAGGGGCACTACCAATTCCGGGGGATGCCCTTTGGGTTGAAGAATGCCCCTGCCACCTTTCAGAGGTTGGTCAACCAGCTGTTGGCTGGACTGGAGGATTTTAGTGCCGCCTACCTGGATGACATTGCAGTGTTCAGTGCCACTTGGGAGGAACATCTGCACCACCTCTGGGAAGTGTTGAAGGCTCTGCAGAGGGCAGGCCTCACGATCAAGGCAAGCAAGTGCCAGATCGGGCAGGGTTCAGTGGTGTACTTAGGACACCAGGTAGGGAGTGGCCAGGTGGCGCCCCTACAACCTAAGATTGACACCATTCTGGCTTGGGAACCCCCCAAGACCCAGACAGAGGTGAGAGCCTTTTTAGGCCTCACTGGATATTACAGATTATTTGTCAAGAGGTATAGCACCATTGTTGCCCCCTTGACAGAGCTGACTTCCAGGAAGCTGCCCAGGAAGGTGAACTGGACTGACGCCTGCAAAAAAGCTTTTGATGCCCTGAAATCTGCCATGTGCACGGCACCCGTGCTCAAGGCACCCAACTTCTCACAGGAATTCGTGGTGCAGACAGATGCTTCAGAGCATGTTGTGGGGGCAGTACTCTCACAGCTAAATGAGGAGGGCCTAGACCAACCTATAGCGTTCGTTAGTAGGAGGTTACTTCCACGGGAACAGAGGTGGAGTGCGATTGAGCGTGAGGCTTTTGCTGTGGTCTGGGCACTGAAGAATCTGAGGCCCTACTTGTTTGGGACTCACTTCCGGGTTCAGACTGACCACAGGCCCCACAGATGGTTGGCAGAAAGCAGGTAACAAAGATATAAGGTAACAGAAGCAAGACAGCCGAATGGAAGGACAGCAAACTGGGAACTGGAACAAAGGAAATGGGAAGAAAGGCAGGGACTGAAAAAGGATATACAGAAGGGGAGGCTACAAGGGTATACCAGAATAGTGCAGGTTCAGGAATCAAGAAAACAAAGTAGCATGGAAGGCAGTGCTGGGGCAGGAACAAGAATTGAGCTAAGGCTCAGGAGTCAAGGTAGCACTGCAGGCACTGCTGGTTCAGGAACAGGGAATTACTAGAGCTTCAGGAGTCAAGGTAGCACTGCAGGCAGTACTGGTTCAAGGAAACAGGAAATAGCTACAGCTCAGGAAACAAGGAGTCAAGAGAGCACTGCAAGCAGTGCAAATCAGGAATAAGAAATAGCTGAAGCCAGGAACAGGAACAAAGAATAACTATAGCTCAGGAACTCAGGAAACAAGGTAGCACTGCAGGCAGTGCTAATTCAGGCACAAGGAATAGCTATAGCTCAGGAACTCAGGAAACAAGGTAGCACTGCAGGCAGTGCTAATTCAGGCACAAGGAATAGCTATCGCTCAGGAGTCAAGGAATATCAAAAGCTCAGGAAATAAGGATTGGTCTCACCAGAAAACAGCTACAATGACCAACCCTGGGCTGAAGGGAGCTGGGGCTTAAAAGAGCTCACAGTAATTACATGCATCAGGTGAGAGCAGGCTAGCAGCAGCCAACCACAGGTGAGTTGAATTCCTCTACCCATCCTTGGCCTGCAGGGGTGGATACAAAGCAGTGAGCAGGGGATTCTAGGTAATGGAGTGTCAAACATGAGCAGGCTGGCTTCAAGCATGAGCAGACTGGCTTTCACAAAACCCGGCATGGATTGGGAATGGGTGCCAATTCCCAAATAGTGACCAAATGGATGGAAGTCAGGATATGCATGCAGGGGAGTATCTGTAAGCTTATTAGAACACTGGAGAGCCCCACAATTTAGCCCCCTGGTGGTGTGCACGAGAATGCAGGGAGCGAATCGTGACACTGGCGCAGTTTTTTGTGCGGTTTGACCAAATCCATTCTCTGTGAGTTTTGTGCCAGACTGTCTTGGGCTGCTCCTTATCTGTAGTTTTAGGGCTGATTTTATCTGCAGGGTGCACAGTTTTTCCGCAATCTGGTGGCAGGTTCAGGTGGAGCTCCATGGGCGTGAGGTATTTCCGACGTTCTTTGTCCTCTCTGCTAATAAATCAACTTTTCCCTCTATTTTTAGTATTGAGATAGCCAGGGCTTGGATTAAGTCAAGTTGGAGTTCTAATTTGTCTGACTGCAATGTTTAAGCTCTTACCGCGGTAGCTAGTGTGGTGCTAATGGAAGCTAGTATTTGTCATGTTCTCTGTTGGGATTGGTGTCAGAGGATTCGTTTTCAAAGGAGCTAATTCTCTGCGTGGGGGTATTATCTAATTCCACAATTTCCTCTGTGGTTGGGTTTTTCCTTTTTTCCACTTTTGGGGGCAACCCTATCCAGGCCCTATCCTAGATATAGGCTCCATTGGTCCTGTTTGTCGCTTGCTGGGTTGCCTTGTACTGATGTAAAGCTGGTGCCTTCTTTTGCCCCCCCTTGAGTTGTGGATCTGGCTATTGTGATGATGCCACTTTATTTACAGGTCTAAACTGGGGTGGCATGGTGAGCAAAAGAATGATGGATTTAACCCAGATCTCTTGACTGGGGGTGAATGTTTTGATTTGTTCTGTATTCCGTCCATCAATTGTGTGTCTTTTGCTTTCTCGCCCTAAGTGCGCTAGGTATGCCCAGACGTGGGTCCTGGGCTCACTGTGCCACTGGAATCTAGCTATCCTGGCTGAAGAGGGGTGAAACCCCGAAACCGGTCCTAGGATGCTTGTTTCCGGTCCAGGGAGGACCTGGCTTGGCAGTTCGGGCTGGACTGTTCCCATGAGGCACAGGGTCAAGACTGATTTGCATATGGCCAGGTCTAAACTGGGGTGGCATGGTGAGCAAAAGAATGATGGATTTAACCCAGATCTCTTGACTGGGGGTGAATGTTTTGATTTGTCCTGCATTCCATCCATCAATTGTGTGTCTTTTGCTTTCTCGCCCTAAGTGCGCCAGGTATGCCCAGACGTGGGTCCTGGGCTCACTGTGCCACTGGAATCAATCTATCCTGGCTGAAGAGGGGTGAAACCCCGAAACCGGTCCTAGGATTCTTGTTTCCGGTCCAGGGAGGACCTGGCTTGGCAGTTCGGGCTGGACTGTTCCCATGAGGCACAGGGTCAAGACTGATTTGCATATGGCCAGGTCTAAACTGGGTAGTGAGCAAAAGAATGATGGATTTAACCCAGATATCTTGACTGGGGATGAATGTTTTGATTTGTTCTGCATTCCGTCCATCAATTGTGTGTCTTTTGCTTTCTCGCCCTAAGTGCGCCAGGTATGCCCAGACGTGGGTCCTGGGCTCACTGTGCCACTGGAATCAAGCTATCCTGGCTGAAGAGGGGTGAAACCCCGAAACCGGTCCTAGGATGCTTGTTTCCGGTCCAGGGAGGACCTGGCTTGGCAGTTCGGGCTGGACTGTTCCCATGAGGCACAGGGTCAAGACTGATTTGCATATGGCCAGGTCTAAACTGGGGTGGCATGGTGAGCAAAGGAATGATGGATTTAACCCAGATCTCTTGACTGGGGGTGAGTGTTTTGATTTGTTCTGCATTCCGTCCATCAATTGTGTGTCTTTTGCTTTCTCGCCCTAAGTGCGCCAGGTATGCCCAGACGTGGGTCCTGGGCTCACTGTGCCACTGGAATCAAGCTATCCTGGCTGAAGAGGGGTGAAACCCGAAACCGGTCCTAGGATGCTTGTTTCCGGTCCAGGGAGGACCTGGCTTGGCAGTTCGGGATGGACTGTTCCCATGAGGCACAGGGTCAAGACTGACTTGCATATGGCCAGGTCTAAACTGGGGTGGCATGGTGAGCAAAAGAATGATGGATTTAACCCAGATCTCTTGACTGGGGGTGAATGTTTTGATTTGTCCTGCATTCCATCCATCAATTGTGTGTCTTTTGCTTTCTCGCCGTAAGTGCGCCAGGTATGCCCAGACGTGGGTCCTGGGCTCACTGTGCCACTGGAATCAATCTATCCTGGCTGAAGAGGGGTGAAACCCCGAAACCGGTCCTAGGATGCTTGTTTCCGGTCCAGGGAGGACCTGGCTTGGCAGTTCGGGCTGGACTGTTCCCATGAGGCACAGGGTCAAGACTGATTTGCATATGGCCAGGTCTAAACTGGGGTGGCATGGTGAGCAAAAGAATGATGGATTTAACCCAGATATCTTGACTGGGGATGAATGTTTTGATTTGTTCTGCATTCCGTCCATCAATTGTGTGTCTTTTGCTTTCTTGCCCTAAGTGCACCAGGTATGCCCAGACGTGGGTCCTGGGCTCACTGTGCCACTGGAATCAAGCTATCCTGGCTGAAGAGGGGTGAAACCCCGAAACCGGTCCTAGGATGCTTGTTTCCGGTCCAGGGAGGACCTGGCTTGGCAGTTCGGGCTGGACTGTTCCCATGAGGCACAGGGTCAAGACTGATTTGCCTATGGCCAGGTCTAAACTGGGGTGGCATGGTGAGCAAAAGAATGATGGATTTAACCCAGATCTCTTGACTGGGGGTGAATGTTTTGATTTGTTCTGCATTCCGTCCATCAATTGTGTGTCTTTTGCTTTCCGCCCTAAGTGCGCCAGGTATGCCCAGACGTGGGTCCTGGACTCACTGTGCCACTGGAATCAAGCTATCCTGGCTGAAGAGGGGTGAAACCCCGAAACCGGTCCTAGGATGCTTGTTTCCGGTCCAGGGAGGACCTGGCTTGGCAGTTCGGGCTGGACTGTTCCCATGAGGCACAGGGTCAAGACTGATTTGCATATGGCCAGGTCTAAACTGGGGTGGCATGGTGAGCAAAAGAATGATGGATTTAACCCAGATCTCTTGACTGGGGGTGAATGTTTTGATTTGTTCTGCATTCCATCCATCAATTGTGTGTCTTTTGCTTTCTCACCCTAAGTGCGCCAGGTATGCCCAGACGTGGGCCCTGGGCTCACTGTGTCACTGGAATCAAGCTATCCTGGCTGAAGAGGGGTGAATCCCCGAAACCGGTCCTAGGATGCTTGTTTCCAGTGCAGGGAGGACCTGGCTTGGCAGTTCAGGCTGGACTGTTCCCATGAGGCACAGGGTCAAGACTGATTTGCATATGGCCAGGTCTAAACTGGGGTGGCATGGTGAGCAAAAGAATGATGTATTTAACCCAGATCTCTTGACTGGGGGTGAATGTTTTGATTTGTTCTGCATTCCGTCCATCAATTGTGTATCTTTTGCTTTCTCGCCTCAAGTGCGCCAGGTATGCCCAGACGTGGGTCCTGGGCTCACTGTGCCACTGGAATCAAGCTATCCTGGCTGAAGAGGGGTGAAACCCCGAAACCGGTCCTAGGATGCTTGTTTCCGGTCCAGGGAGAACCTGGCTTGGCAGTTCGGGCTGGACTGTTCCCATGAGGCACAGGGTCAAGACTGATTTGCATTTGGCCAGGTCTAAACTGGGGTGGCATGGTGAGCAAAAGAATGATGGATTTAACCCAGATCTCTTGACTGGGGGTGAATGTTTTGATATGTTCTGCATTCCGTCCATCAACTGTGTGTCTTTTGCTTTCTTGCCCTAAGTGCGCCAGGCATTCCCAGACGTGGGTCCTGGGCTCACTGTGCCACTGGAAACAAGCTATCCTGGCTGAAGAGGGGTAAAACCCCGAAACCGGTCCTAGGATGCTTGTTTCTGGTCCAGGGAGGACCTGGCTTGGCAGTTCGGGCTGGACTGTTCCCATGAGGCACAGGGTCAAGACTGATTTGCATATGGCCAGGTCTAAACTGGGGTGGCATGGTGAGCAAAAGAATGATGGATTTAATTCAGATCTCTTGACTGGGGGTGAATGTTTTGATTTGTTCTGCATTCCGTCCATCAATTGTGTGTCTTTTATTTTATTTACAGCTTACTTTCAGTGGAATATGTGTCTGCAGTGGGCTGTCCATTGGGTTTGGAGATGGGAGATCAGTTGTGGAATAGATTATGGTCTCACTCCTACGGTCATTTTCCAGGTCATTAGAAAACTGATCAATTTCTGCAAGCATAATGTCAGGGGGGCTTCCTGATAAACCAATGCTACTACAAAGACGCCATCATCTTGGAATACATGAAAATGCTCTAAAATTGAGTACTTTTAAAGCCAAGAACAGACAAAACTTGGTATAGCACCAACTTTCACATCAGCCACTCACACCCAACATTCTGGTGTCTCTAGGGCTCTATTATATGTCCTCTATTATTCAACTACTGGCTAAACACCTTATCACACCTGATTGAACCATTCAACTGCAACTATCATAACTATGCAGGTAATATGCAAATTATTCTGAAAATGAATGGAAGACCTCTACAAGTGAAAACATGATGACTGCCTTCATGTCATAAATGCAATGATGATGAGTAACTACCTAAAGCTCAACACAGCAAAGATAGAGATAATCACTTGTGGACAATGGCAAAAACACCAACCTTACATCAAATGGCCTAAGGAACTCAAGCGCCCCCCAACATTATCAAGAGATATGAGAAACCTATGGGTAGCCAAGGATTCAATTCAAACCTATCCTTGCTACCACATGAAAGCAAGGTCAAAAAGAGAAGCCACTACACAATGAAAACACTGTGATGCATGTTCTCATATATTAGATAACGATCAAATGCTTGGCAAATCTCAAGAGACAAACGGAGCCAACTTCAAATGCGATTTTTCATTCTTTACTTTATTTTGAGCACGTCAGCAATGACGCGTTTCAGCCGACACAGCGGTCTTGTAGACACAGATAACAACAAAAGCTACGAGCTATCCTTGCACTCATAATCTCCAAGCTTGATGAAATCAACAACCTTGAACTTGGTGTCCCCAGGTTCACCGTATGAAAAATACAACTAATCCAAAATACTGCCACAAGACTCCTTCACTTCAACCCAAGAAAACGCATGACTCCAGTACTGCAATCACACCACTGGACACTTAGTGCTAGATAAGCAATGTTCAAGGCATTCTGCATCATCCCTAGAGCTTTCCAGGAAAAAGGATCACTGTGTATACAAGTTTAATTCAAGCAATACAAACAAAATTGGACACTTTCTCTAGTTTTGAACCACAGATCATCAAGCCATCTTATATAAGAAGCCCATAGGAGGCACCACTTCCTCAACCACCAAGCTCTGGAACTCAATACCTGCCAAGATTTGAGGAATTCAGGAGCAATACACCTCAGTAGAGATGTGAAATTTGATATTTTCAAGATAACTACACTATCCCATAAGCCCACGATATTACCTGGAATAATAATTGTTAGACCTGGCATCATTGGCGTAGGTTTCCCCTGTATTTTTGCCTTTGCCTCTTGTTATTTTGCTGTGTGTTGGACTTTGTTTTGCTGGTCTAGATGCTTTGGGCACTTTGCCACTACTGTTCAGTGCCAAAGTGCAAGTGCTCCCTTTGTCAATTGTTGTTATGGATTGGTGTTTCCATGATTAGCATATTTGGTTTACTATTAAGTCCCTAGTACAGTGCACAATGTGTGCCCAGGGCCTGTAAATCAAATGCTGCTAGTGGGCTTGCAGCACTGATTGTGCCACCTACACAAGCAGCCTTCCAACAAGGTCTCAGGGCTGCCATTGCGGTGCATGTGTGCAGTCTAGTACTGCCATGTTGACCTGGCAAGTGCACCCACTTGCCAGGCCCTAATCTTCCCTTTTCGTACATGTGAGTCACCCCTAAGGTAGGCCCAAGGTACCCCTCTGGGCAGGGTGCAGTGTATGTGAAAGGTAGGGCATGCCCGATGTGTGTGGCATGTCCTAATAGAGAAATACTGCCAATTTCGTTTTTCACTATTGTAAGGCTAGCTGTCCCCATAGGATAGAATGGGGAGTTTGCTCATAACATCTTATGAGTATTACTGCCCATGGGAACAAGAAAGGAAAATAAAGTTTGATATGCCTGAACTCAGAATGTTAAGATGCATCTTTTAGTGAGGGTGATTTTTACATTCTGGGTTTGACAATAACACTTTTAGAAAGTAGGTACTTTCTTGCCTAACCATCCAGTGTGCCTCTGCTAGGGTTGTGTATTGACTGTCTGGCTTTAGAGTGACAGGGGCTGGGGATGTGCATTCTGTTCAGACAACCACTTGTGGGGTTGAGGTGTGTCCTGCCTTTCCAGGGTGAGTCAGGGCTGGGATGAACAGACCTGGGCTTCATTCAGAGTCGGGGGAGGAGGTTTCTTTCACACCTGAATGGGGCTGGTCTGCCAAGGACAATGATGTCTCCACCTCCTGCCAGGAAGCTGCACCAAAGAGGACAGAACTGGCTTTGGCAGGGCAAAGAGCTTCTCTGCCACAGAGAACAAAGGATTTTGTATTATAAAAAGAGGGGCCCAGACCCCAGACTTTTAGATCACTTGTGGGAAATCAAGAGGAACCTTTGCCAAGGAGAAGAGCTGGAGAAACTGAGGAGGAATACTGCCCCTGTGCTGTTTGCTGTCTGGGGTTGGCCTGCAGTGGCTACTTTCTGCCAAGGAAAGGGAAAAGGACTTTGCTGTGAGGTGTGTCCCCTGCTTGAGGAAGTTCTCCAAGGGCTTGAAGAAGAGCTTGCCTCCTGTTCTGAAGTCTCAGGGACACAAAGACTCCATCCCCACTTCCCCTGAACTTCCTTGCTGGGAGTTCTGACCTGCCAAGAGGTGCCTGTAGCTGTTCTGGGCCTCTGGAGGTTGTTCTTGCTGTTGGGAGCTGTAAAAGTAACGCAACGACGAGAAGTGCGACGCATCCATATCTGTTTCCGAGCATCGCCGAAGAAAGCAACGCAGCGCCTGCCGCGGCTTCAGAAATCGCCGCACGTCGCATCGGGTGCACCGATCTCCGAAGTCCGAGATTACCACACCGATTCCGACGCAAGCCCTGCTGTGAGGCTGCAAGGACCCACACATCATCCCAGATCTTCGCATCGCATCGAGATGCCAGGTCTGTCGCATCATTGGGGGACGCAGTAAGAAACCAACGTATCACCTCCCCTGCGCAGCATTAAGGAACCGATGCATCACCTCCCCCGAAGCAAGGAACCGACGCATCACCTTCCCTGCGTGTAAGGAACCGACGCATCACCTTCCCTGTGACCCTTTTTGCTTGTGTGCATGATGCATCCAAGGTACTTTGTGTGAAAAGTGTCGCATCGGCAATTTGCTTTGAACTGAACTATTTCTACCATTTGAAAGTCATATTTGTATTACTGTATTGTGGATTTTTGTCATTTTGGTCTTGTTTGGTTTAGATAAAGATTACTTATTTTTCTAAACTGGTGTGGTGTCCATTTGTAGTGTTTTCACTGTATTACTGTATGTGTTCACAAGTGCTTTACACACTGCCTTTGAGATAAGCCTGTCTGCTCGTGCCAAGCTACCAAGGGGCTGAGCAGGGGTTATTTTAGGAGTGTATCCCCTTACCCTGACAAGGAAGAAGGGTCCCTACTTGGACAAACGTACCTACCTCTGCCAACTAGAGACTCACATTTCTAACATTGGTGGTCATTGGTGAGGATCTGGACTTGCATTTGTGTTTTGTATACAGTGATTGGTGTACACTACTAGTACAGTGTAGACAATCACGGTGTCCGACCAGGGTACCAACTTCATATCCAAGTATATGAAGTCCCTGTGGCAGGAGTGCGGTGTTACCTACAAGTTTACCACTCCTTACCACCCCCAAGGTAATGGGCTGGTTGAGAGATTCAACCGGATCCTGAAGGGCATGATTATGGGTCTTGGTGAACCCATGTGGCGTAAGTGGGACGTCCTCTTACCATGCCTGTTGTTTGCTTACAGGGAGGTACCGCAGAAGTTCCTTAGGGTCCAGTCCCTTTGAGCTCCTGTATGGGCATCCTGTAAGAGGACCTCTAAGTCTGGGCAAAGAAGGCTGGGAGAAAGCTCCCAGTAAACCTCTCCAGGATGTATATAGCTACATGCTGGCCTTCAGGAACCAGACTAAGCTCTTCAGGCAACTCGCCCTTGTGAATCTTGAAGCCAGCCATGAAGAGATGAAACGGTAGTATGATCAGAATGCCAAGCTGATCGAGTTTCAGCCTGGTCAAAAAGTGTGGGTCATGGCCCCAGTGGAGCCTTGTGCGCTCCAAGATAAGTGGACTGGGCCATTTGAGGTGGTGGAACGCAAAGAGTAAAGTCACCTACCTGGTGGACTTGCAGTCTTCAAGGAACCCTTTGCGGGTCCTCCATGTGAACTACCTTAAGCCCCACTTGGAGAGGTCCGGAGTGGGCGTGCTCCTAGCATCAGATGCTGGAATGGAGGAGGAGACTGGCCCCTTCCTGTCCTCCTGTCTGCTAAGGAACATGATGGGTCAGTGGACGGTGTAACCCTCTCCCCCTCTCTGTCTCCTGAACAGCAGAGTGACTGCCGCCAACTGTTGGGACAGTTTGCTGCTCTGTTCTCCCGGACCCCTGGTGTCACTCAGTGGTGTGTCCATGATGTGGACACTGGGGGCAGTCCTCCTGTGAAGCACAAAATTTACAGAGTGACTGACAGGGTCAAGGCTTGCATCAAGGACGAGGTCTCCAAAATGTTAGAGCTAGGGGTGATTGAGCCCTCAAACAGCCCTTGGGCCAGCGCAGTGGTCTTGGTCCCAAAGGCTGCCGCACCCGGTGCCACGCCAGAACTCCGGTTCTTTGTGGACTACTGAGGGCTCAATTCAGTCACCAGGACTGATGCACACTATATCCCCAGAGCTGATGAGCTCATCGATCGGTTGGGAGCTGCCAAGTACCTCAGTACGTTTGACTTAACATCTGGGCACTGGCAGATTACCGTAACTGATGGGGCCAAGGAGAGGTCTGCATTTTCAACCCCAGAGGGGCACTACCAATTCCGGGGGATGCCCTTTGGGTTGAAGAATACCCCTGCCACCTTTCAGAGGTTGGTCAACCAGCTGTTGGCTGGACTGGAGGATTTCAGTGCCGCCTACCTGGATGACATTGCAGTGTTCAGTTCCACTTGGGAGGAACATCTGCACCACCTCTGGGAAGTGTTGAAGGCTCTGCAGAGGGCAGGCCTCACGATCAAGGCAAGCAAGTGCCAGATCGGGCAGGGTTCAGTGGTGTACTTAGGACACCAGGTAGGGAGCGGCCAGGTGGTGCCCCTACAACCTAAGATTGACACCATTCTGGCTTGGGAACCCCCCAAGACCCAGACAGAGGTGAGATCCTTTTTAGGCCTCACTGGATATTACAGATTATTTGTCAGGGGGTATAGCACCATTGTTGCCCCCTTGACAGAGCTGACTTCCAGGAAGCTGCCCAGGAAGGTGAACTGGACTGACGCCTGCCAAAAAGCTTTTGATGCCCTGAAATCTGCCATGTGCACGTCACCCGTGCTCAAGACACCCAACTTCTCACAGGTATTCGTGGTGCAGACAGATGCTTCAGAGCATGTTGCGGGGGCAGTGCTCTCACAGCTAAATGAGGAGGGCCTAGACCAACCTATAGCGTTCGTTAGTAGGAGGTTACTTCCACGGGAACAGAGGTGGAGTGCGATTGAGCGTGAGGCTTTTGCTGTGGTCTTGGCACTGAAGAATCTGAGGCCCTACTTGTTTGGGACTCACTTCAGGGTTCAGACCGACCACAGGCCCCACAGATGGTTGATGCAGATGAGGAGTAAAAATCCAAAGTTGTTGAGGTGGTCCATTTCCCTACAGGCGATGGACTTCACGTTGGAACACCGCCCTGGTACAGAACACGCCAATACTGATGGTCTGTCTAGATTTTTCCGCCTTAGTGAAGAGAACTCCCAAGAGAGTGGGTAGTTCTCCCCACATTTCAGCTGGAAGGGACACGTGTTAGACCTGGCATCATTGGCGTAGGTTTCCCCTGTATTTTTGCCTTTGCCTACTGTTATGAACAGGCGCATCACCTTCCCTGCGTCCCTTTATGTTTGAGTGTGCGACGCATTCAAGGTACTTTGTGTGAAAAGTGTCACATCGGCAATTTGCTTTGAACTGAACTATTTCTACCACTTGAAAGTCATATTTTTATTACTGTATTTTGGATTTTTGACGTTTTGGTCTTGTTTGGTTTAGTTAAGATTACCTATTTTTCTAAACTGGTTTGGTGTCCATTTGTAGTGTTTTCACTGTATTACTGTATGTGTTCACCAGTGGCAGTTCGCCGAGGGAGTGCTGCGGGGCGGTGGGGCGGGCGGGGAGGGGCAGGGTGGGGGGGTAGTGGAGTCCGACATACGACGGATAGGAGTAAGGTAAGTAATTAAATAAATAAAACAATTTACCTTGCGTGCGCTGCATCACCAACTCGGCGATGCAGCGCGCACAAGGTAAATTGTTTTATTTATTTAATTACTTACCTTACCCCTGTACATCGTATGTCGGACTCCACTACCCCCCACCCTGCCCCTCCCCGCCCCGCCCTACCGCCCGCAAGACTCCTCGGCGAGCCGCCACTGGTGTTCACAAATGCTTTACACACTGCCTCTGAGATAAGCCTGTCTACTCGTGCCAAGTTACCAAGGGGTGAGCAGGGGTTATTTTAGGAGTGTATCCCCCTCACCCTGACTAGGAAGAAGGGTCCCTACTTGGACAAAGGTACCTACCTCTGCCAACTAGAGACCGCCATTTCTAACAATAATCAACTCTTCAAGTTCAAGCTACAGTCTACTGTCCACAGATGCAGAACAGCCCAACTAGAATACACTTTCCATGTCAAAGTAAGATATAAGGGGTGGCCTATGTTGATCCGGGGTGATATATAGTAATCTCAATTTCATATATAACCCTGCTAGGCCACACTAATACCCTGGATATCATGTAGGGGTCACCAGAGTCACATATGTGACCCTAGCTTGCCTCATGCACCACTTGATGCTGCTTTTGCAATGCCTATCCTCGGAGGTGGCAAAATCAGTGCCACGAAGATTGAGGCGGCTCAGCCTTGTAGATGCCAGATTCCACTCTCTTTTTGGGCCATTTTTTATTTTGCCAATAGTGAATAATAGTGTGTTATTCATTGTTAGCATAATAAAATTTTAGGCAACAGGAGGAGCTGGAACTGGACCTTCCCTGGAAACTATGGTAAGTAAAATATAATGCTTTTAAATGTATGTTGTGTGCATGCGGGTGAGAGTGTGTTTGTGTGAGAGAGTGTGTATGTGTGAACTTGTGTCTGTATGTGTGAGCATGTCTCTATGTGTGTGCATAAAAGTGAGTGAGAGTCAGGCAGTGAATTTGACTGAAACTGAGGGGCAGATCAATTTAGACTGTGCAGCGGTGCAAAGTTATGCAAGGTGATGCAAACTTGTGCAAAGGCTTGATAAACTATTTACTTTCTAGTATAAACATTTTTTTACCCTGAAAAGTAGCCTTTAAATAGCTCAAATAATGCTTTGTGCTGCTTTGTGATTCGCTTTGCATCACAGAGGTATGTTGTGGGTGTTATATGGGTATTCCCATGCTACAACACAGGGTTTTTGACACAAAGTCCTACCCACTAAACATGTTAGAGAAGGCTTTACATAAAAATAACACCTTCTTGAGGCAGGCATTAAGATAGAGAAATGTTTTAATTTCTTCTAACGTTTTACTCATTGCATGTATGCTGCACTATACAACACACATCCAATGTGTGACATTTTTTTAAGTTTGTCTAGGAATAGTATTTTGTACTGGAAGGTAAACTTTCAAGTACAAAACCTATGCTAAACATCATACATACCCTTTCCATCATGGTGCTTAGGAATGTGTGCATGGTACTACAGAGTCTGTTTGAGCACCAGAGCTGGGAAAAAGAGTAGTAGTACGATATCGTAGTAGATAAGGTTCTGCAATCCTCTCTTCCCCTAGTGCAATACAGTATAGCAACTTTAGTTGCTGTGCTGCTTGACTCTATTTTTCTAGTAAACGCACCCCTAAGTGTCAGTCGGTATGAGTGAGTCAGTGAGTGAGAATAAGTGAGTGAGAGAAAGAATAACTGTAAATAAGTGAGACTATGGATGAGAATGAATGTGTATGAGTGTGATAGATTAATAATGAGGGACATTGAGTGGCAGTGAACAAGCCTAACTGAGAGTGAGAAGGAATGAGTGCAAGTGAGTGAGAATGAGTAAGTGAGAGTGTGAGTGAGTATGAGTGAGTATTTTATTGTTTGTTTATTTAAAATCTTACAATATTATAAAAGTGCAATAATTCATATTCTAGCAATACATTTAGTGATAAAAATCTAACTTTAGGATAAAAACACACATTATTAAATTAATCAAAATCATCCATATTATAAAATATAATGACAATTAATAATGCAAACCTCGTAATACAGATTAATCATTAATTAATAACCTATGTTATCTTTTCTGATCAGTGTGATGGATCTAATTTCTTTCTTATCGTTAATATAAACTTTACAAAAGACGAGTTCAAAGCTATGTCATTTGATTCTAGACATCTTATAAGTGCTTGTCTACAAGTCCGTATTCCGTGGGTGTTAAAATACCACTTAAGTGCAGTTTTTCTTTCTTCCTTCAATTTTGGGCATATACAAAGCAAATGGATAATATTCTCTTGTCCCATTTTACATAAACGACAAGGCATCGGTTCTGTTGTTCGAAGCCATGGCATTACATGACTAGATCTTGGGAAAAGGCCAAAACGTGCTTTTAAAAAAATGTCTTTTTAGTTTCAAAGACCAAGGGGTTTCTAAATATGACTGAACCTTCATTAATGTATACCCCTTCATTAGTGACCATGCATGTGTTCTTTTTGCAAGAGTATCTTTATCTTTATACAATGATAGGTGATTTGTTATTTTATTAATAGATTTTTTAAACAATTCTGTAGTTATAGGCATGTCCCAGATCCCATGCGCTGAATATTCATCCAAGGCAGCTTGTAAATATTTCCAAAATTGAGATTTCTGATTTGTTTGTATTTCCTACCACAACCAATAGGACATTTGATTGGAATTATCCGTTTTTATTCTTTTCCACACTTTTATGAATTGGCCTTTCCTTGCAATTAGCTGATTAGTTAGCCCAAATTCTAATCTAATTTGGGCATGCGATGCATTGTGTGGAAGGTGAAAAGTGATTTGAAGGTTTTTGTCACAGCATTATTAGTAGTTATAGAGTCTTTCTGGCACAGAGCTTCACTGCCATATGTTAGTGTTGGTAATAATTTTGCCGATATTACTTTTAGAAACGGGAGGTAACTCGGTCCCCCTAAGGACTTCTGCAAAGTTCTAAAAGCTGTCAATAGAGTGTTAGTTTTCCTTTGCATATCAGCCTTGTGTAGATTGAATGATCAATTATCATCTAAAAGTACTCCGAGGTATTTATACAATCTAACTTGCTCTAGCTGCAAATTTTCAAGGTACCATTTGTGCTTATTCTTTGTACATGGGTTTTTGTTGACTTCCATTATTTTTGTCTTGTTGTCATTTATAACCATGCCATTTGCTTGGGAATAACTTGATATCCTATTTGTCAGCCATTATAACCCCACCTTAGTTTGACTTCAATCAAATCAATCAATCAAAACGAGCTTTATTCGATTTTAAACATTAAAATCATAAAAGCAGGCAATTAAAACATATCATCACACATCTAAAAATTACATTGAGACACGTTGGCTAAATACAAATTCATAAAAAAAATTCATTTAACAATAACTATTTTTTACATCCGGGAAATAAAATGTATTATGCTGTACTTAATATACATCATCTCATGTCTATGTTTCTCTCATATATTTTACATCTGGCATTCAAATATTTAGAGATTTTCTGGCTCTATATACACTTTTTAAAAAACATACCATAGATCCAATACAGTAATAATTTCCTAACATCTGCAAGTACAAAAAAGCAGGGCGACATTGTCTCCATCCCCCCTGTTTTAATGACGGTAATACCCATCTTCGCCTTTCATCCTTGTAAAATTTGCAGAATAGGATTGCATGAATAGTCGTTTGTGGTGAAATATTATCACAGGGACATCGACAAAGTTCCCTTGACCAGTTGTTAATGTCTGGATGGCTAATCAAACGGTGGAAAGTCCCAAATCTAAAACGCGTTAACATATACCTATCATATCCCCCCAATATGCATGTCAAGTATGGTTGAATGTTGTATGTTATAATAATTAATTGATGTTCAACCACCGTAGGTTTATTCATTTCCAAAGTTAACCTATTTTCTTCCAGGTGGGTCATACAAATTTTTTTAAGTTCCTTCCGATTAATACAATTCATATTTTCAGGTAGGAGAAATACTCTGGACGCCCGATATCCTGCATAAAATTTCTTACATACTTCAACCAGGGAATCTTGCTGGCGTTGTCTAATTTCATTGCATCAGTTATTATTTCCCTATTTAAACCAGTGCTAACAGAGGTCCAAATTATGTGCCAGAGCAGCACCGGTTGCACCTTAATTAGATCAGAAATATATGTTACTCCCAATTCGCTATGGCAATTAAAAACTGGAGCACTGGCCGGGACTGCCAATATAAATCTTAAAAAGGCATTTTCCACGTATTGGATCGATGTACAGTCATAAAAACCCCAAATACCTGCCCCAAAAATTGCTATACTCACGCACTTAGCATGATAGATTTTTAAAAGAATTTCTGGTGGCCTTTTCCCCAATTTTTGGGTAAAATTAATTAAGGCAGCGGTAGACTTCATAAACAGGAGGCTCCTAGTCTTTATCGCTTGTGCCCAAGACCCAGTGCGATTAAAAAGAACACCCAGGTAACAAAAGGAGTTAATAGATTCCACCCTACTTCCCCCAGCTTGAAAACTTCTGTTCTTATGTTTCCCTCTCCCACAGGTCATAATGAAGCTTTTCTTTGCATTCATTTTTAGTCCAAGGTTGTCCATAAAACTTGTATAAAAAGTAAGAGCCCTCTGAAGACCAATCTGGGTACGTGCCATAAGTACCGCATCGTCGGCATAGAGGAGGGAGACTATCGGGCGTTTATTTACGTATGGCGGATCCCCAGCGTTTGCCACCAACTCCTGTTCCAAAGCATTTGTGTACAAGGTGAACAGCAGTGGTGCCAAAACGCAGCCTTGCCTCACTCCCTTCTCGACTTTAAACGGCACAGTACACTCTCCCTTGAGTCCATACCGAACTTTTGCTGTAGCGCCAGAGTATAGCTCTCTTAAAAACTGAATTAAAATGGGATCAACCTTTAAATCTCTAAGAACGCCCCACAGCTTATTATGAATTACACAATCAAATGCGGCTGTGAGGTCGACAAATGACAAATAAAATTTCCCCATTTTTGCCTGCGTGTACCTTCCAATTAAAATGTTAAGATTAAGAATCTCCTCGTTAATACCTACACCTGGTCTAAAACCATACTGTACATCACTCAAAATACTTTTTTCTTCCGCCCATGTTTGCAACCGATCTAAAACAATCCTGCCCACTACCTTCATAAGTGAGTCTAACAAAGATATCGGACGGTAGCATGCAGGATTTTCCCGATCCCCCTTTTAAAAATGGGGACGATAATTGATTCAGACCAAGTACCTATAAATCCCCTTGCGCAACATGCTTGTAAAACCCGTGTTAAAATTGGGCCCCACATTTCAAAATTAAACTTAAAAAGGTCAATTGGTACCCCATCGGGGCCGGGGCCTTACCGCTCTTACTTGCCTTTATAGCCGAGGTAACGTTCTGTAAAGTGATATGGAAATCAATGGGCGTAAAATTCTGATGTTCCCCCTCTGTGTTTTGCCCACAGACTACTTCCCTCTCACTGGTCTTCTGTAGGGAATAAACACTTGAGAAGAAATCCACCCAAGTTCTTTCCTCTATTGCTACCTCAATTGATGGTGCATCCAGTCTATTGTTAAGGAATGGGGCGTTCACAGCTGACCAAAATTGTGAACTATCCCTACTCAATGCTGCATCACTTAAATTCTTCCAAGCCTTTTCTTTTAATTCATTCATCCTATTTTTCTAGCTATGGTGTACAACTTTCTACAGATCCTAATCTCCTCTTTATCTCTTTCTGATCTATGTAGAGCATTCTTTAAATTTGTATAACTTTTTGTACAATTATTATCGAACCATCCCTTACTGGTGTTACGGGTACCTTTACTTTGCACTTGCAACGTGCTACTAACAATCTCAGTTATACAGGAAAAGGCTTTTAAAATATTGTCATGCGTCGGACTGTCACTTAAACATATTGAAATTGGCACATACGCATTTGTGATTATTTCTTTACTTAACTCCGCAGAGTCCTGACTTGACCATTGAATTGTATAACCATTTTGTCTTCCCAATTCTATATTTTGTACCCATGCTACTTTATTACAATTTCTCCTTACTTTATTTGTTGGGGTTGCAATTTTTACGCTTATTGCCAAGTGATCACTCATTACGTTTCGATGAATATTGTACCCAATAACATAGCTTGCATAACAATTTGGCATGATAATAAAATCTATTGTCGAATCAGCTCCTCTGCCAATAAATGTATGACCAAACTCCACCTTAGGGGTACATAGGCAATTTGTAAAACCAAAGTCATGCTTATACAGAATCTCATTGAACAACTCTCCTTTATCGGTATGAGAGAAATGAATGGGTGGGTCATCTTCCTCCAATGTTAAACCACATTTTCCTATTTCAGCCAAAGGACACAAGCCAACATTAAAATCCCCACCCCAAATAGGAATGATTTCAGTCTCTTCATCTGATTTTAAGTTAGTAACATCCTCACTGAGCTTCTTCAATATGGCGCCCAGTTGCCCTTTTTCCACATTGTTATAAAAGTTAATCACAGCTAAAATACAGTTCACATCCAAGTGTATTAAAACAATTTGATAGTAAATTTCAGAGCTAATCATATTAATCTTTTGAGCCCGAGCAAATTTGAGACGTATACACAAACTCCACCCTTAGATCTTCCACTAGATGATTGGATAGCTGGTGTATGAAATGTCTTAAATCCATTAATAGTTATTTCCTCAATGTCCCAAGTCTCTTGCATACATAAAATGTCAAAATTATTAATAAAATCCAACCAAACTGTGTCATTCACTTTGTTCTTTAGACCCGCAATATTCCAAAAGAGGACTCTACAGGCTTTTATTTCCTGAACAACTGTTTCAGACACAGTTACAGGCTGATTTATAAGTTCGCCCTCAGATTGCGGGACAGGATCGAAGTCTCCCATACTACCCATCAATATGCAGGATCTGCTCATATAATCTGTCTCATTTAACTCCTCACATTTAGGATTTCTTTTCTCCTCGTCCAATAACTTAGCCTCTGTTGGACTAAACCAAACTGGTACATATGGGGTTTCTGTACTATGATTGATTTCATTCCCTGATGAATTCAACCCATTTATTAGTCAATCATTTTCATCTAAAGTTGTTAGTGGCCCAAATCTATTTGATGTTACTAAGTTAAAGAGTGGACCATCTATAGGCTGTCTACATGGGCCGCGATTTTCTGATTTTGCGAAACACGAAGGTTGATAAAAAAGCCCAAGGGGAGAACTTGTATATTTGTGTAGATAGGGCTAGGCTCTTGTGTTCTTATTAGGATTTCTCTTACCAATGTGGGTGATCCTAATGAGAGGGCGATACAATCACCTTCACAGAGTTTATTATTATTTCCCACCCAATCAATTCTCCTCACCATCTTAAATTCCCTAAAAGGGCACTAGTCAAACCTGTTCTGTTTCCCAACCAGTGTATGGTTTTATTTCTTAGGGCAGGCCAAGTTTCCGTATCGGCCAAAGGCAAGGGCGGAACATTTGCCAAAATAATTGTATAAGGTGTAGCTGCCGGCGGCAAGTTTAATGTTTGCAGGCTATGCATTACCGCTGGAGCATAGCTGTCTATTGGGGTCATTCTTGTACTTTACCCTCCCAGCCGTCTTTCAGCTATTTTGTGATCTGTCCTTCCCATCTCATTTAGTGTATGCACCACTCCCTTTTGAGGAAAAATATTTTTCGTATTTACAGATGTATTAGGGTTTAGTACTTGTCTCTCACCCTGATCTCTCGCCCCATGCGATGTCTTTGCTGTCAGAGGGGTTGCCTTTTGGGCTACCTTCTCAGAGTATGTACTCGTACCCAATAATTTCTGGGGTTCTGCACCTATTTCTTGAATGGCCTTATTCTGTGCTGTTAAAATTTTCTCTATGCCTACTTCTATTTTATCCAATCTACCCGTAAGGATATTAATGGCATGTGTAACAGACTCAGTTAAATCTTTAATTGCCACGGACAGACTTACGGATTCGCATGAGGTTGCATCACATTTGTTGCTTACCTGTAATGCGTTAATAATACCTTTTTCTTTATGCAATTTATTTTTGGGGCCCTGAGATTTTCCCTGTGGCTTTCTTAGATGAGTCCTAATTGGTCTTGGAATAAGTTGTGCTGTGTGTAATCCTTTAGATGCAGCATCCAATATTCTTAAGTTAGGCGATTTACAAGATTTTTGGGGGAGGAAAGTGTTCATTATCTAATTCTCCAAAAGAAATGTCCTCGGTAATTACCTGGATACAGCCATTTTTTGGTGCTCAAGGGAGTGTCACCCGGGATAGCATGCTCAGTAGCCTCTACACCATTTGCAATAGTATTTTTATCCTTAAGCTTTAGGGGTAGCGATAGTGGATCCACTGTGTCAATATTTAGTGTTTCTTCCACGGAGATTATCTGTCTTTCGATATCTCCAACTGCCCCAGTTAAATAGTTAAGCAAGGTCATATTAGCTTTCCAATGCTTACTTGATGTTTTCAGTGTATGGCTCACTGTCTGCTTTCTTTTTCCCATGGTACTAGTAGACTAATTGACTACTGCAACTAGAGCTCAATATCCTCAGTGAGCTCAACCCGTTCCCTAACTCTCCCACACAAAATATAAAGTGCAGAGTGCTTATTCTATAATAATATTAGGCCCCAAGAAGGAAAGTACAGGTATAATTTGTTACCTCGAAATTTCAATTGTCCTCAGATTAAAAATAAGATAAATTAACAATTTTAAATGACAGTACGATATTAAAAATACAGTCAAAGTGCAATGTGCTAGGTGTAAATTTAAAAACAGTTCAAAAAGCATGAACAAGAACTGTTCAAAGTCACAAATAAATGTCAAGTAAGTGACTATGGACCTTGCCTCGTTAAGTATGATACAGCCGAACACGGCTAATGGAGCACTCAAGCTTGAAAAGTCACAGTACCTCTCAGTCAACTCCTGTTGAGGGACCAAATCCTAGACATCAGGGGGATAGCCCTGCCTCTTCCTGTCGATGACGGGCAAGGACGGGCCCCCCCTTGGCCCGGGTTTCGCCCGAGCGCCACCCGCGCGCGTCTTGCGCTGCGGGAGGTGCTGGATGCTTTTATTGCGCCTCCGGGCGCAAGTGCGGCGTCAGGGGGGTGTCGAGGCTGCTGGGGGCTGCTGGGGAATGTAGTTTGTCAAGCCGTTCCCCTCACGGCGTGTTGGAGAAAGTATCAGCCATTCCCCTCACGGCGCCTGTTGGTGTAGTAAGGAGCCGTTTCCTTCACGGCATTCGCGCGTCCCGCGCTGCGGGAGGTGCTGGATGCTTTTATTGCGCCTCCGGGTGCAAGTGCGGCATCAGGGGGGTGTCGAGGCTGCTGGGGGCTGCTGGGGAATGTAGTTTGTCAAGCCGTTCCCCTCACGGCACGTTGGAGAAAGTATCAGCCGTTCCCCTCACGGCGCCTGTTGGTGAAGTAAGGAGCCGTTTCCTTCACGGCATTCGCGCGTCCCGTGCTGCGGGAGGTGCTGGATGCTTTTATTGCACCTCCGGGCGCAAGTGCGGTGTCAGGGGGGTGTCGAGGCTGCTGGGGGTTGCTGGGGAATGTAGTTTGTCAAGCCGTTCCAATCACGGCGCGTTGGAGAAAGTATCAGCCGTTCCCCTCACGGCGCCTGTTGGTGTAGTAAGGAGCCGTTTCCTTCACGGCATTCGCGCGTCCAACGCTGCGGGAGGTGCTGGATGCTTTTATTGCGCCTCCGGGCGCAAGTGCGGCATCAGGGGGGTGTCGAGGCTGCTGGGGGCTGCTGGGGAATGTAGTTTGTCAAGCCGTTCCCCTCACGGCGCGTTGGAGAAAGTATCAGCCGTTCCCCTCACGGCGCCTGTTGGTGTAGTAAGGAGCCGTTTCCTTCATGGCATTCCCGCATCCCGCGCTGCGGGAGGTGCTGGATGCTTTTATTGCTCCTCCGGGCGCAAGTGCGGCGTCAGGGGGGTGTCGAGGCTGCTGGGGGCTGCTGGGGAATGTAGTTTGTCAAGCCGTTCCCCTCACGGCGCGTTGGAGAAAGTATCAGCCGTTCCCCTCACGGCGCCTGTTGGTGTAGTAAGGAGCCGTTTCCTTCACGGCATTCGCGCGTCCCGCGCTGCGGGAGGTGCTGGATGCTTTTATTGCGCCTCCGGGCGCAAGTGCGGCGTCAGGGGGGTGTAGAGGCTGCTGGGGGCTGCTGGGGAATGTAGTTTGTCAAGCCATTCCCCTCACGGCGCGTTGGAGAAAGTATCAGCTGTTCCCCTCACGGCGCCTGTTGGTGTAGTAAGGAGCCGTTTCCTTCACGGCATTCGCGCGTCCCGCGCTGCGGGAGGTGCTGGATGCTTTTATTGCGCCTCCGGGCGCAAGTGCGGCGTCAGGGGGGTGTCGAGGCTGCTGGGGGCTGCTGGGGAATGTAGTTTGTCAAGCCGTTCCCCTCACGGCGCGTTGGAGAAAGTATCAGCCGTTCCCCTCACGGCGCCTGTTGGTGTAGTAAGGAGCCGTTTCCTTCACGGCATTCGCGCGTTTGACTTAATAGGATAACATAATCTGCATATAATAGGTTTGATATGTGGGTACTGGCTAGTTTTGGTGGATAAGCATTCACCTCATCCATGGCTTGCATTAGGTCTGATAAAAATAGATTGAAAAGTAATGGGGCAAGAACGCACCCTTGCTTTAGACCCATGGAAGTTAAGATTTTTTTTGAAACACAGGAACCATTACCTAACGGACTCTAACCCAGGTATCTGAATAGAGTAGTTCGATCGATTTCAGAAGGGAAGATGGTATTCGTTGCCCTTTCAACTTTTCCCAGAGTAGCTGTCTATGCACACAATCGAAGGCCGATATAAAGTCAACAAAACACAGATATAACGGTTGCTTCTTTGCTGTATATTTATGCTATTAACACTGATAGAGCTAGGATATTCGTCACAGTTCCCAATCCTTGTATGAAACCCGTTTGGTTAGGTGGAATTATCTGGTTCTCATTTGCCCATGAAGTTAGGTTTGAAAGTAGGACCCCCACAAAAATTTTGGCACACGTTTGCATTAAGATTACGCGAGTCTACACTCGGTGGCGTTGCTTGTGGTTCCCTACAATAAATTATTTATAACAGACTCACATCACATTGTTATGTTTAAAACAACTACATGTGGATTATCACGAATATGTATGTGCACCATATGTTTCATTTATGCAATTGTTTGTATGTAATTACAGCCTTGAAGAAGTCACTTGTGTGACGAAACACGTGTTGGCTGTACTTTGGACTACAATACAAGCTTTTACAACAAATTTATGATTCCTGTTGTCTAATTTTATGCGTTTGGATATTACTGCATTTGGTTATAATACCATTGATCTACTTAAAGTTGAGTGCTCTGGTACGTGAATTTCCCATTGCATATCATACCATCACCCTAATACATGTAAAACAAACATTGTCAATTTGTGTTATTATATTAATCATACATTTATTCTGGAACTTCATTGATGTAAATTATTGGGATGTCATCAGGGATAAGGTGATGTGACATCACTTCCTAGGAAGACTTAGGATCAAAGGTCACATAATGTCACTTTCTGTGATGTACTTAAGGTCAAGAGTGTGTGATGTCACTTCCACTACCCCTGGCATTTTGGTGAATCAACATCCATAACTAATACTATTACCATAACACTCAGAGGTTGGGCAGCTGATTGTAGTACAAGCAGGATGCTTAATAAGTCCCTAATACTGCTTGGCCTCTTATGCTCAAATAAGACAGAACCCTTATGGGTCATATCCATCTCTCAGAACTGTACCAGTACACTGGAGTAAATGGACAATTATCAACTGAGGTGCTGGAAAATGGGTTATTAGTAGGGGTAAATATGCATCTACTACTGGCAATAAGGCAACTACCCCAGTCTAGGCTCAGTACAGGTCTCAATAAGTTATTCCCATGCTCAACCCTTGGTAGCTTGGCTGCGAGCAGGCAGGGTTAACTTAGGGGACGGGTATGTAAAGCATTTAAAAACATCAATTGAGAGAATAATTAAGACACAACACACAATAAAAATCCAACATCAATTTATAATAATAGGATATATTTGTATCTTTAAAATGACACCAAAACAACAAAAATTCAATGTAGGGAACCGGAGATATGAATTTTAAAAAATAAATACTTTCCAGCACATAGTCACCTTATAGAGTTTTTTCCCAAAGTTGCTCCAAACTTTTCCAAACTACTAGAACTTCTTCCTGAAGTTCCTCTTGAGGTTCCAAAGGGTGCAAAACACAATCCATGGGTCTGGAAGCTCCAAGATGGTCCTTGAAAGTTTGGGACCTCAATTACCACAATGCACCTGACTAAAACCCTTAATCTTGGTGGAGTTGACGCAGGTGAGCTCTGTTAACCTGTAGCGTTCAGGAATGCCACTCTTTATTCCTCTTGAAGCAAGGTACATCCAAAGGGCTGTAGTTCCAGATAATACAGCAGGCGCAGTCAGTCAGAATGCAGGGCCTGATGGTGCAAATCAAGTTTCCAGCTTGGCGTTCACTCTTTATTCCTCTTGAAGCAAGGTACAACCAAAGGGCTGTAGTTCCAGATACTGCAGCAGGCACAGTCAGTCAGAATGCAGGGCCTGATGGTGCAAATCAAGTTTCCAGTTTGGCAATCCTTCTTCTTCTCTTAGTTTTAAGCAGCAGAGCTGAGAGGCTCTGCCCCTCTCAGATACTTATTCAGTGTTCTCTGGGGTCAAGCAGGAGGGCACTCCGATCCAAAGAGGTGCAGGGCAACATGCCAGAGCATGACCACTTCCTCCAAAGTGTGGCATAATGGTCTCCCAGAAAGTACTATTCCTCCAAAATTCAATATGGCTGAATTCTCAGCAGAGGGGTAAGAACTAGTTAAACCAACCTCCAGTATGGCTCATTCCCATAGCTATGCTCCCCCTGACATCTGCAAATTCCTTCCTTGAGCCTGCCATCTGGCTGGGTCAGGGGAGCTGGTGGGTAGATGGGCCTGGAATTCCCTGCCTGTCCTATCCTCCTTTGAACCTCCATGGCTTATGACCCCTCCCCCTGCTCTGGCATTCCTGTGTAGCAGAGCCCTCTCCTACCAGATAACCTCTCTCGCTGGGTGCCAATATCACTTCATCAAAGCAGCCTGGCTAATACTGTTAACGCTGACCAATCAGGGAAGAGGGTAGGAAGGCTGAATTTTGGTTTACGGACAAGAAAGTCTTATAACTTCTTTTCTGTAGACTTTAGGATAAATTCAACAATAGCATATTGTTGAATTTATCAATACCATTCTCCTAAGTCCTTGAATGATATTTTACGGTAATCCCTAGTGATAGTTATGAGTTCTTAAACTATTGCAATGTTATCCTATGTGACTGGGGATCTACAATGGGGAAAATGAAATGTCCTATTTCTCCAACACCAGGGCCTATAAAACATATTTTATAAGAACCCTACTTATAGCTACATGACCCATCCCCCACCCATGGGACGCCTAGGGGAAACTTTAGGGTCCTGAATATGCAAACATAATGTAGATCCTCACTCCACAGTGCTCCTAGCACAAAAGTCGATTTTGGGAAGCACTTCAATACAATGGGGAAAGTCAAATGTGCAATTTCTCTATCACCCGAACATATACAACCTCATTTATAAGAGTCCTCCTTATAAGAAGCTGACCCTCCCACCCCTAGGACACCTAGGGGAGACCCTGGGGGTACCTAATATGCAAACAATATTGTAGTTTATCAATATTTAGGTGCCCTTACCACCAAACTTGTGTTTGGGCACAATCTACATTTAAAAGCAGTGCTGCAACACAGGGCTGTTTTTAAAAGGACCTCAGGCTCTCAGCAGTAGACACTTGCAAGGGCAGAAAGGGCTGCTGGCCTCTAAACTGCCACACCCTATTACATACTAGGGACTTAAAGGTAGTTTTAATCCCTCTGCCATATTATGTATTAGGGACTTATAGGGTAGGGCATGCCAATCATAGGGGTACACTAACACATAGTGTACCCTAATGTGTGTGTGTGTTTTCACTGTGTTTTCACCATAGCACTGGCCCCTGGCCTGGTTAGGCAGAGCCCAGGGACAGTCAGAGTCAGTTACCACCAGTACCAGTCAGCAAACAATGGGGGTGCCCAGGGCACAGGATGACATTCCAACATGAGGAGATAGGCTCCATATCACTGTCCATCAGCTCTATTTTAGCCCACAATTGTGATTCCAAACTAGCTAGATACTATAACCATTTCTTTATATCTCACAATGAATATCATGTATGAAATGATAGTAACAAAGTTCAATCTAGCAGATCTCCCCACTATCTCTCCCTCCAGTCTCTGCCTGCTCATGACTATAAGCTTCAAACCAAAAATCTCAGAATGTAGAACTCACTGTGATAACCAGCCTAGTGGATTATGATCATAACTAATGCCATAAAGGGACCCCCAGAGCTGTTCAAAGTGACTGCATAGTGAAAGCCATAAACTGGACACTTCCTCATGCATCACACGGCTAAGTGCTGTATCCAATAATAAGATGACGATACCTCGGTCGTCATCGCACACACTATGAAAACATTTTCCATATAGCATGAAAACAAAGGCAACATTCTAACAACCACACACCCTACACAGTTTTGTATGTAAACCATGTAGGCAAGTGCTCCAGCATCCCACATTAAATAATATCAACAACACAATACAATACCCATGTTGGCACGACCATCTGTGAAAATATGCATGCTTAAATCTAGTACAGCAGCCGCTCTCCCATCACTATACACCTCTTGAGAACAACTGGACTAATTATCCCGGAGTAATGAACTATCATTAGCAAACATCAACACTTATGTTTCTTTCATTCAATAGTGAATATCAGAACATAATTACCTGGGAATTACCCATTAGTTTGCTGAAAATTAATAGCTAGCTAAGATTAGTACTCCATTGCTATATATTAAAAATACCAATAAGTGAAACAAATGACAGGCACATTTCTTTTCATTTCATTTGAGATTCTCAGAAGGCACCTCTGTGCCATAACTACAAATCCTATGTAACATGCGGGTGAAATTAATTTAAAACTGGGATTCCCCTCAGCCTCAAACCATCTCAACGTCTTTATATAGATCCTAGCAAAGAAAATGTACAAGGGGTCATTTGCATCATTGGGGTCTCTAAGCATTCACAAATAAAGCAATGATGTCATTTAGGGGCTGCAAGGGGTCAAAGCTAATTATCCTTGCCTGTCTGACCTCTGAGAAAAAGATTCTAAGGCCCTCAATTCGAGTGGGCCGCTAATTTGTGTGATATTTATTATACCTAAAACAATGTGCTAAATACCACCCAACTATGGGGACTATTCACAAACTGCATTTTATAGTACTCTTAGTACTACTAACATACTACATAATGCTATACACAAACATACCTACATAGGTTCCGCCTGCATTCTGCAGCACACATAGAAAGAGAAATATGCCCCTAAGGATTGTTTTTGTATTTCTTCCAGCACAAAACAATCCTGCCCGTAATGCAGGCACCCTTGCACTATGGTGCAAGGGTGTCTGCGTTGGTGCTAAGCAGCACACAGTACGCCAGCACAAGGAGAAGGGAGAAATGCTCCATATCTTTGTAAATATTGGGCATTTCTGCTCTTTTATTTTCATGTAACGCAGTGCAGCAAGTTCCCTTGCTGCACCGTATTGCATGAAATAATAGCAAATGTGCACCATCAAGTCCAAACAACAGCATACCAGCCTACTTCCCATACAAAAGCACAAAGCATGCTGACATGAACCAAAGCCCACACAGACTACTATTATATGTGGGCATTATGTTTTGATGGATTTAGGATTAGGATTTATCAATATATAAATGTTTTTTCTAGAAATATATATGTTCAGAAATGTAAAAATATATATTAAATAAACATTGAAAAAATAACTAAAAATTGAAATATGTGTTACATGTCTTTATTCTATGAAAATATGTAAGTAATAATGTTATTTATTACAAATATACAACTGACAACTTTTTAAATTATCTTTCTAAACACCAACAATTCTAATTCAATGGCATAAAGTACTCCTACTACATAAAAATACAATTTAACAAAGGCATTTCACACTAAAATGGTTAAATTAAATATTCCCACTTCAACAGAAACCATTTTGAAGAAAGTGTTGAGCTCTAAAGGGGTGACATTTACTATTCCCACTCCAGTGTAAATCAGTTTGGGGAAGGCGTTGGGCGCTAAAGTGGTGGCATTTACTATTTCCACACCAATCTAAACCAATTTGGGTAAGTGTTAGACACTAAAGGGGTGACATTCACTATTCCCACTCCAATCTATACCAATTCGGGGAAGATGATGGACACTAAAGGGGAGACATTTATATTCCCACTCCAAACTAAACATATTTGGGGAAGGTGTTGGACCCTAAAGGGGTGACATTTACTATTCCCACTCCAATCTAAACCAACATGGGGAAGGTGTTGGACACTAAAGGGGTGGCATTTACTTTCCCACTCCAATCTATACCACTTTGGGGAAGATGTTAGACACTAAAGGGGTGACATTTACTATTTCCCCTCCAATGTAAACAAATTTGGCGAAGGTGTTGGACACTAAAGGGGAGACATTTATATTCCCACTCAAATGTAAACCCATTTGGGGAAGGTGTTGGACACTAAAAGGGTGACATTTACTATTCCCACTCCACTCAAAACCAATTTGGGGAAGGTGTTGAACACTAAAGGGGTGTCATTTACTATTTCCACTCCAATCTGAACCACTTTGGGAAAGGTGTTGGACACTAAATAAGTGTCAGGCACTATTCCCACTCCAATCTAACCAATTTCTGGAAGGTGTTGGGTACTAAAGGGTTGGGAATTGCTATTTCCACTTCAATATAAGCCAATTGTGGAATGTGTTGGACACTAAAGAGGTGACATTTAATATTCCCACTCCAATCTAAACCAAATGGGGGAAGGTGTTGGGCACTAAAGGGGTGACATTTACTATTTCCAATTCAATGTAAACCAATTTGGGGAAGGCGTTGGACTCTAAAGGGTGAACATTTACTATTCCCACTCCAATATAAACCAATTTGGGGAAGGTGTTAGACACTAAGGGCCCGATTACGATCTCGGTCGGAAAGCCTCCGACCTTAAGTCAGAGGCTTTCTGACCGAGATCGTTGGTTTCACTTCCGACCGCCTAATTACAATTTAGGCGGTTGGAAGTGAAACCAGCCGGTCATCCTGTCTGAATTCAGATGGGCTCAAGGAGCCCGTCGGCCAGTCGGAAACTGGCCTGTAATCCATATGGACGGCGTTATACGCCGTCCGGATGACGATGCACGGTTTCCGGCAGGCTCTCCATGCTGGGCTTTCCCACAGAGAAAGCCTGTTGGAAAGCGTGTTTGGGAGCCCCTAGCAGGGCCCCCTTCTGTTTGCGGCCTCCGGTTGGGGGCGAGTTGGTCCCTGTACCTTGTGGCAGACACCCTGAGGTGCCTGCCAAGCGGTGCAGGGATGAACACAATCTCCCATTTCCCTACAGGAGCTTGTGTTACGGCCGGTTTATGGCCGTAAGACATGCTCCCACAGAGAAATGTGAGTATGCGACAGCACCATGTGCGGTGGCATCGTAATTAGGCGGTCGGGACCCCCCACGGGAGGTCAGTCGGTCCCGTTTCCATGACGGTGTTGGGCAGACGACATCGTAAAAAGCCCCTAAAGGGGTGGCATTCACAATTCCCACTCCAATCTAAACCAATTTGCGGAAGGTGTTGAACACTAAAGGGGTGACATTTACTTTCCCACTCCAATCTAAACCAATTTGGGGAAGTTGTTAGACACGAAAGGGGTAGCATTTACAATTTCCACTCCAATCTAAACCAATTTGCGGAAGGTGTTGGACACTAAAGGGTTGACATTTACCTTCCCACTCCAATCTAAACCAAGTTGGGGAAGCTGTTAGACACTAAGGGCCTGATTACGAGTTTGGCGATGTGGCGCCAGGTCTGCCCCACCACACCACCACCAAACCCATGGTCGGGCCGCCTGCCAGATTACAAGTGTTTCTCGTGTCTGGCGGGCTTTTTTTTGGCGTTCCCATGGCGGTGCCTTTTAAAACAGGCACCGCAATGGGAATGCCAAAAACAGTTCCTGCATGGCATGGACTGGAAAGTCCATGTCGTGCAGGAACTGGTGTGCATGCACACAGGGGGGCACATGTTGTCCCCCCCTGTGTGCATCCACAGGGCGTGAGGCACAAGCGGGCCCTGTAGAGCCCCCTTTGTTTCTCTCTGCCAGGGTTTTAATGGAGGAGGAACTGCCATGAAAACTCTGGCGGAGAGAAAACTCATAATATGCTTGGCAGGACGGCGTTGGTCCTGCCAAGCATATGGATGCCTTTACACTGCCGTAACACTGCCAGGGAACAGCAGTTCCCTGGTGGCTGTGTCTGGGCTGTGGCGGTCCGACTGCCCAATTTATAATCAGGCGGTCGGGAGACTGCCACCACCCTGCACCCGTGAGTCTGACGGTCCGTGGACTGCCAAACTCTTGATCGGGGCCTAAGGGGGATGGCATTTACTATTGCCATAACAATCTTTTGGGGAAGTTGCTGGACCCAAAAATGTTATATACACAAACAATACTCCAAACTCACACGGAATTTTTGATTTATAAAACATAATTAAAATGCCTTAAAAGACACAATATCCAAACTAAAAACCTATATTTTTAAATTTTAACATTAACATATACAATAATATATGTATCACTATTAATAATTAATATCTTTTTATAAAATGTATTAATATTCCTGTCCTTTGAAACATAACATATTAAAAATTCATAATCTAAAAATAAAAATAAAAAAAGTAAAAAAACATATGAAACTAATTTTATTAACTACTTGAATATAAAGCATATTTCTTATTACATTAAAGTTAATATATTTCAGAATATATATTCTCCAAAACCGAACTTGTTACAATAATAAATATTATAAAAATGTACTTAATAAAATATTGTTAAATAAACCTATAACATAAATATACACAAAATACTAATTTATGTATTATAAATAATACATATTTATTCTGTTTTCATATTTGACTTATACATTTAAAAAACAAATCTATGTAAATGTAAATGAAACATATTCCAACATTTTATTTACAATTACTTTTAATTTTCAACATTAAAAAAATCAATAAAATATTTTTGGAACATTTAAAAAATGACTACAAATGTTAAAAATATGCTTTTCATAAAAATAAATGTATAGCAATTTTACATTATTACATTTACATTTGATAAATTAAAATGTTTACCAACATTTCTATATTTTAGATCATTATTTTAAATGTACAATAAGAATTTTCTTTACATTTAATATAATTTATATAAACATTTAAACTAATTTAAAATATTATTTAGAAAAATTATTAGTGTAACAAAATACATTTTTTAATTTTACAAAAATAATGTACGTACCATGAAAGTATTTAACATTACATTTAAATTAAAATATTCACTTTTTGAAAAATCTCCCCAGCCTTTTCCCATAGGAACTTAACATCCTGCTACTAAAATAAATTATAAATACATTATGTGTACACATTGTTACAACAAAAAATAACAATTTCCAAGAATTTCATAATTAATAAATTATCTTACTAAACTCCAAAGTAAAAAAATTAACCCTATAAAACCAAACACACTACAATAAAATACATACAAAATTACACTTACAAACAATATTATATACAATGATATTTTCTAAATCGATATTTTTTTACTGCAATATTAAAAACAACACATAAAACGACATTCTTACCTATATTCTTAAATATCTTGATGATATTTTTGACATCCCGATATTCTTGATACAATGGGGCTGATTAAGATGGCGGGCGGACTGCAGTCCGTCCGCCATCGTCTCAGGGAGTGGAAGCGCCCGCCTACAAGGCGGCGGTCCCACAGGGGTTATTAGGATGCGACCGCCACCCCGGCGGTTGCACCTGCCATACTTTGCATTGCAGCGGGTGCTTCTGGCTGCAACACCCACCGCAATGTAAAAAAGGCACTGTTTACATTTCCCTGCACTACGTGGCAGGCACCATGTGGTGCCAAAGCACAATGGAAAGGCTGGCGGGGATGGACCATCGTAATCCCAACGGCAGTGCTTGGTAAGCACCACCGCCATTTATGGGACTGGGAGGCCTCCACAGCACCGTCGGGCTCAAGGAGCCCGTCGGATGTGTGGCGGTCGGACTTTCCTCACGATGCCTGTCGGTGGCGGGTTCACCGCCATCATAATCAGCCCCAATATTCTTGTATCATGATATTTTTTATTCCACATTTTGTCCAAACACTGTGTGAATAATGTGTAGGTGAGAAGGCCTATTTGTGTGTTTTTTTTCATTTTTGTATTTCTTCCATTTTTGTCAATTCTCTGGTTCACAGTTTAACTTTGTCCCCGGTATCGAGTTCCATGACAATATCATGGAAAAAAATATTGATTCACCAAAATATTGTCTAAATAATATTGGTTACAAAAATACATCCATCCAATACTTTTTTTTAAATTGCTCTTTATTTGCGTTTACATTTTTCATTACAACTACAGAGTACAGTCATCCAACCCATACCAATATGAAGGGAAAACAGAAAAGCATCAAGGAGTGTGTCTCCTTTACCATTGTCGGGATATGCAGAGTCCCTTCAGGGCTGGAGATCCCATGTGTGTCTGTCCCTGCTGATGATACTGGCACACAGTGGGAAGTGAGAGGAGCACATAACAAATAGTGTTCAATGGTGTTCAAGGGAATAATTACCTGTTTTAACCACTTACCCTGTGTCAACACCTTATCAATTGCAGTGTGCGCAATGGCACCACTCCAAGTTGTAGTTTCCCGCAATGCCCATGTCCCTTTCTGCCACCCACTATCAGGGGCCCACCCACACCTGTAGCCCTTTGATTTCAATATCATATGGACTGCCCTCCTATCTGGGGATGTTATTTGTGATTTCCAACCATTTGCCCTCTGAAATGTCACAGCAACCAAGAGGAAAGAGGTGGCAAAATATAATGCTCTAATGTGTCTCTCACAGTTGGTGTTCAGGGTGATCTGTAGTTCTAACCTCACCTCTAGTTTAAGAATGCAAGCTTCTCATATTGTTATACTCTGCACCTGTCTTGCTCACTGCCCGCAAGTCCGCAAGCCATAGCAATACCATTGGGGATTCTGAGGCCTTCCATGCCATCGTAATACATTATTTATATAGAGTTAAAGCCAAATCTATCATGCAACATTCTAGCTTATTTTGTTAGACCTAGGTATCCATCCTAGGAGGCAAAGACCTGGTTGTGGCATCAATTCTCTACACATCAGTGTTGATATATGTACCAATACTTCTGTCCAGGCCCTTATTATGCCCTGACGTTCCTACACCCTGTAGTAAAAAGTAGTTTTGGGTGCGTCCCACTAAGGGCACTCTGATGGCGAGCCCAGGAACATTTGGCTGATGCGCCTTGGGGACAGATATTTTTGAGGCAGGTCGTTAAACTGCATGAGCTTAAATCTAGAGGTACAAGAGACTTGCTTGATGTGCCTTTTGGTCTCTGTCCACTGCTTGTCTGATAACTCATCTTGAAGACACTGGGCCCATTTGACCCTGACATCTACACAAGACTTTGCCAGTTGCTCTTGAAAAGCAGTGTATAAGACTGTAACAGCTCTACGCCCTACTCCATGCATCAGCAGGCAATGCAGCGCTGCATTCGTCGGCAGTTTCGACCGGCCCAAATGATTGTTAGCGCATGCACCAATGCACCATGTGCCATGAAATAACCTGACTGGAGACCAAAATAGCCATCAACTGTGCGTATGAGCACAGCCTACCTTGTTCATACAAGTCACCTGTTTGTGTGATTCCAGCCGACATCCATGGTTGATTGTCCAATGTAGTGGTGTATCGCCCATAGTAGGAGTGAGGCAGAATACCAGCTTGTGTCATCCTTGGCACGCAGGTATTTGGCCCATCAGGCCATCGCAACCATGTAGATTCTTGGCAGCCAGTTCTCGGGATGCCCAACAGTGCAAAGCCACTCCACGATTCTGTCATGCCCGAGTGCGTGCAGGAATGTTTTGCCTTCTGGGCTATTGAGAGCTTCTAACCATCACTGTCATTGTGCTGCCCTGTAATACCACACATAGGGCCCAATTCCGATCCTTTTAGGAAGGCCTCCAGACGGGTTCCGGAATGAGCAAATCCGATTTGGAGCCTATGTGTCCGACCGAATCGTCCCCGTTCCAAATGACCAAGTACGATGCGAAGATATCGTCTGTGCTGACCGAATCGTTTTCGAACTCGATCCTGGCAGTCCGAGTCGTTCGCAGCTGAATCGTGCTGCACAATGGAGCCGGCTTCCGAACGAGCGAGTATGATGCACGATTCTGGCAGCCGTATCGACTCAGTTGTTCTGGGACTAAACGGCTGTGGGAATCAAACTTCGGGGGGCCGTGGCAGGCCCCCTTAACCAGGGCCCTCCGAATCAGTCGCATGGGGGTACCCATGGGTCCCCCCTTTCCATGCATGCACAATGTGGTGGGCACCATGGGGGGCCCGCCACAGGGTGCACGCTTTTCCCACCCACCCCTTTTTGCAATGGGAGCCTGTGTACGCATTCAGTACACAGACTCCCATTGAGTTCAATGGGAGTCCGACCAAACCGAGTCCGTTACTATACGGACACATCGGAATCAGTCGCTCGAACTCCCGGAGCGCGAGTCGTTCGGAAAGCTCTCCGGATCCGAGTCGTCCGGAAGGCTTTCCGAACGAGATCCGAATCAGGCCCATAGTTGGGTGCCCTACCTCCATGAATGGGAGCTGTGAATTGTGGGGTGCCACTTTCTTGTGCTTGCCACCTCAGGTAAGGTCAGACAGCAGCATGTGCAGTTCCATGGAGAAGAAGCATTTCAATAGGACCGGGAGTGCAGAGAACAAATATAGCAGCCGCGGAAATATAAATATTATGGGAATAGTCATCTGGACAGAGGGAGTGCGCATCCAAAAGTTAAGGAGTGCTTTGATCTTGCTAGCACTCTTCTTGGATTGTATTTCACCAGGTCATCATTATCATGGTAGATGTGTCCTTCAAGATATTTTAATGTATCAGCTGCCCACATCAGCCTATAGTTAGTAGCTGTGGCCCTATCTCATGACAGCTGTTTCCTGAGAGGTAAGAGATAGGACTTAGATCAATCAATTCACTTTGAGCCCCTAGTGTTCCCCAAATCTATTCAAGGCCTCAATGAGGCTTGGGAGCGAGTCGCTGGGGTTGCGAAGGTATACTAGAGCATCATTTGCATATAGCAAAAGTGCATGGCATTCATCCCCCTTGCCGATGCCCCAATCCAAAGCTCTTTGATGCTGCAAGCATGGCAGTGACTCCATTGCCAGTGCAAAAAAGATAGGAGACATGGGACATCCCTGTTGTGTGCTGCGAACTGCTTCGAATTCATCAGATATGACCTGCCCAATGCGCACCCTGGCCAAATGGCTTTGTTTACAGTAGTCTTATCCATCACAGGAATTCCGGAACAATACTATTCATTCTAGCACCAGGCAGAGGTAGGGCTAGCTGAGCTTGTCAAATGCTTTCTCAATGTCCATGGACACTTCGACTTCATCACCACTCAGTTTCCCCACTGCGTCCATCAGAGTGAGTACTCTGTGTACATTCAGGAAGGTGCTGCACATTGGGATAAATCCATTCTGGTCTGTATGAATCAAAGTTTGAAACAAGAGCAGCAGCTTGTTGGCCAAGATGCAGTTTAATATTTATTAATCTTGGGTTAGGAGGTACAAGGGGCAAAAGAAGTGAACGTCCAGTGGATCTCACCCTTTCTTGGGGAGTATTATAATTAGGGCTTCCTCATGGATCAAGGGAGTTCTACTTATCTCGGGTCACCTGATACACTTAGAGCAGCTTACTGGCTAGAGGAGGCCTATACATATTGTAAAACTCTGCTGAGAGTCTCTCGAGCCCTCTGCAGCTGCAGTATTGCTGCTCGCACCTCGTCTATTTGCAATGGCTCAGCGAGCTCCTGCCATTGCAGCAAATCCAACATGGGGACGAGAGCTCCATATGCATACTAGCGCAGCTGGTCAGGTGTTGGATTGTCATACGGTGCATAAAGTGTGCAATAGTATACCATAAAGGTATCACATATGGTCTCTTGTGAATTTACCACTGATGAGTCTCGGCATTAAATCGTGCCAATCGGGTTTTAGGGACTTCAGAGTTCAGTAACCAAGCAAGCATCCTACCAGATATGTCCCCCTCCTCATGGCGGTTTGCCATGAAGGTTGCGTAGGACAGACAGCCCAGTCGGCTGCACAGGTCTGCATGTCGCTTATGCAAGTCATTAAGGGTGGCCCCAGTGTCCGGTGAATTACCATCTGCTGCTCAGCATGCCCAATGTCCCCTTCCAATTTCAACAATTCCTTGCAAAACACGCTTTGGACCCCCATGTGGTTTTGATACAGTGCCCCTGAATGGCCACTTTAAAAGAGTCCCATTTCATGGTAATGCCGGTGACTGTCCCCTCATTATCAGTAAAGCATGGGGCTATGTGTGCACCTATTTGTACAAAGTAGGGATTGTCTGCAAGTGCCCCTGCTCTTAGTCTCAATGTGGGGACCCTTGTGCAGCACCCGCCCAAGTCATAACCATGTTCAGGGGGCTCTGGTTCGATATGGTGCACCCAAGATATTCCATCTCTAGTAGTATCAGACAGATGTCCCAAGAGCATAATAAGTAATCAAGTCTCGTGTAAATTTAATTTAATTTAAAACAGCAATTATTGAGTGCGTAGCTACCCTGAGGCATCCTAGCGCTAGCAGCAAGACAGGAAAGAACTAGATGGGTTATAGAGAAGCATTTTGGAACTAGATGGGTTATAGAGAGGTATTTTGGAACAACCGAGGGGCAGATTTACAAGCCCCTTGCGCCTTCTTGCACCGCCATTGCGTCACTTTTTTTGACGCAACGGCGGCGCAAAAAATGCGGCCTATTTACAACGTGACGCATCTAGGGAGATGCGTCACGTTGTAAAGCCCTGCGTCACATCATACCTGCGTCAGGTATAATGTATGCAGGGTGGGCGTTCCCACGCAGGAAGGCCTCGTAAAAGTGACGCAGTGAAATCTACAAGATTTCATTGCGCCACTTTTAGGACGCCACTGCGTCAAAACCTTACACCTGCTTGAAGCAGGCGTAAGTAGTGACGCAGTATAGTGGGAATAGGCCTCAACACGCATTGCTGGAGTTGCGTCGTGCTTGCGACACGACTCCAGCAATGCGTGACTTTTCCGCCAACAGATGCGTCAGAATTTCTGACGCATCTGTCAATCCTTGCACCATAGTGCGCCGTATTGTAAATACGGCGCATCTACGGTGGTGCAAGGGTTTCTAAGGGTGGCGCAGGGAAAGTGACGCATCTATACAGATGCGTCACTTTCTTGTAAATCTGCCCCCATGTTTTTAGGAGCTTTCGAAAAGGGAGATGTCCAGACTCTGAACGAAGATGTAAAGGAAGAATGTTCCAGAGTCTAGCTACATTGTACGCGAAGGACTTGCCTCCACATCTCACCCTTTTAATTTTGGGGATTACGGCTAAATTTAAATTAGCCGAGCGAAGGCATTTCGTGGGGTGATAGAAAGTGATAAGATAACCATTGATTAACGGGCCCTTCCCCCATAAGGTCTTGTGTGCTATACACAGAGGTTTAAACTTTATTCTTTCCGAGATTGGAAGCCAATGTAAAAACTTCAAGGCTGGCTTATCCGAGCAGCAATTGAGTGGCACAATTCTGAACGACTTGGAGTTTCCTTTTCGTTGAATTAGGAGCTCCCAAATAAAGGGAGTTCCCATAGTCCAGATGAGAGAGGACCAAGGCCTGACCATAACTCTTCTTGCCTTTGTGGGAAGGAGGGGTAGGACTTTCCACAGCAGTCTGAGAATGCCATAGCAGGCTCCAGCCAGCATCACTGCTTGGTGGTCAAATTTAAAAGACTTGTCCAACCAGACGCCTAAGCTTTTGATTTTGGTATTAGGAGTCGGGCAGGGCCAAGACAAGTTGGCCAAGCATGATTAAGATCCATATACAGTGAGTTGCCCAAGAGCATTTACTCTGTTTTTCCTCCGTTGAGTCTCAGACAGGAATTATCCATCCATGATGCCACTTTCTCTAAGCAGGCTTGCAGGTCGGATGGAGTGTTCTGATGGTGGTTAAGAGCAACCACCAACTGTGTGTCATTAGCATATGTGAAGATTTTGATTCCGTATGGTAAAATAATATCTGAGAGCGGTCTCATGTACACATTAAATAGTGTGGGGCTCAAAGACGAGCCCTGGGGCACTCCACAGCGGAACGATAGGTTCTTGGATACGGAGTCTCCTGCAAATACCTGGAACGATCTACCATCTAAATAGGACCTGAGCCAGGTGATAGCACCACCTGAAACTCCGACAGTGCTAAGTCTATTTAAAAGAAATTCAAAATTGACCGTATTCAATGCAGAACTTAGATCGAGGAGGATGATAGCTACTGCTCCTCCCTGATCAAGAATTCTCTTAGATTCTTCAACTACGGCCAAAAGAGCGGTTTCTGTTCCATGCTGAGGACGGAAACCAGTCAGTGAGTAGTGCAGGAGATTATGAGTTTCTAAAAATTCAGAAAGGATCGTATTAACGTACTTCTCTAAGATCTTGCAGATCCCAGGAAGCAGAGAGATGGGACGGTAATAACCCAGGATATCCGGATTAAGGCTCGGTTTTTTAAGTAGAGCCTTCACCATGGCATGCTTCCACGGGGCTGGAACTAGACCGGAAGAAATAGATACGTTTATCACCTCTAATATGACTGGAAACACTATTTCTTTAACTTTGTGTGGGAAGTGTGGGATGCTGGGTCGAGATAAGAGCCAGATTTTATTTGGGAGAAAATTTCCGATCAGGTATCCAAGTTCATGGCAGGAAATTCCTCCAGTGACTGCTCAATGGGGGAAAGGGACTTAGTGATTACTGAAAGATCACTGGGGCATGGTGAGCCAGGAAACGCATTGTAAATATCTTGAATTTTTCCACGGAAGAATTCTGCGAGTTCATTGCAGCGAGCTGACGAGACAATTTGTTGACGGAAGCTCTAGGAGATTCTTCGCTATGCGGAAGATTTCCCTGGGAGTGTTAGCTGCCGAATGAATTTTTCCTTCATAATAATGTGCTTGCGTTTTTTTTAATTTCAGTTTGGTAAAGTTTTATAGATTCTCTATATTTTTGTTTACTCAAATCATTATAATCTTTCCTCCATTTCCTCACCAGTCTTTTACAACTTTGTTTTAATGATCGAAGTTCAAGCGAATCTCATGGTGACATTCTCTCTCTCACCTTTTTGCGGCTGGATATAACAGGGATAACAGTGTCGAGTGAGGACTCTATCCAGTGAGTAAAATAATTCATGGCTAAGACAGGGCTGGGGCCTAACTTAGGCTTAGAATTTTCAAGAGCTGTGATCTAGGTTTCTACCGAAAGTTTGGACCATGGACGGTCTCTCCTATTTATAGGATCAGTAGTGGTGGATTGACGTAGCGACTTCAGGGAGATAGGGATCAAAAAATGGTCAGACCAAGGCAGAGGAAGAGGGTCACCCACTGACAGCTCATTATTGTTGGAGAAAAAAGGGTCTAAGGTATGGCCTTTCTTATGTGTAGGGTGTGGAGTTAATGTACCAGGGAGTCAAAAGAGTATTCCCTCGCCTCAGAATGTATATGTCTCCAAGTGTCTCTTGGGTGCATATCTGTCAGACATTCTGCAAAACAGCTCGCAACCCTGTGCCCGGGAGAGATGGGGTCGAATGGTCAATGGTGATGTCCCTCATACAGTTATGGTCTCCCTGCCATAGGCTAGGAATGTGTGGATCATGCAGTAACAGCGGGGACAGGGTATCAAATAAGTCCACTTGTTGTACATTCAGGGCATAGACTGCAATAAGCAAGAGGGGTGGGTTATCAAGGAGACCTTCAACCACTGTATAGCTGACATTGGGGCCAATAAATGTTCGGAGCATCACAAACGGGACCCCTGGGGCTACCCACACGATCACTCCTCGCACATAAGAGGAATATGTGGTACCATAGACCTGTCCTCTCCATCTTTTGGAAAAGAAAGAACCCCCTTTCTTTCTGGGAAGTTGCTACACCCCAAACCTTCCGAGTTAGGAAATTGTACCGTGCAGCCTTGGGTCAGTCAGTGCCTCGAAGGGGCACAGTGATGATACAGAGTCTGATCCCATGGAACTAATCATGCCAGGGTCTAACTGGGGGCCCACGGTCCTCGCCCAGGCTCTGTTCTGCGAACAGCACAAGGGTCAACCTATAAACAGACAGTAAACCCAGGTTTCCCTCCCCCAGGTATAAAGCTCAAACTGGCATCCACCAAAGCCCAGCCTATGACAAAAACAAATTTCCAATGGGTTTCTATCTGACCGATGAAATATGACCTCCCATCCAAGTCTCCTTTTACACCTTCGCCCCCCCTGACTCTGTTCATCTCCCTCCCGCCGTCGCCCCTGCAGAACATTTCCTCACCAGTCCACAGCTAAAAAATAATGCATCTTGGCATAACTTCAGCCCAGTTTCAGAGCGTGAAGTCCTCAACATCATCACTAAGCTTAAACCCTCCTCTCATACCTTGGACCCTCTCCCCACTAACCTCGTTCAAGATTTAAAGCATATCATCGCTCCTTATTGGACCACCATCATCAACTCCTCCTTGGCCACAGGGTGTGTCCCTGTTTCCCTCCAGCTTGGCCAAATCACTCCCATCCTCAAAAATACTACTGCTAACCCCACCGACCTTAACAATCTGCGTCCTATCTCTAATCTTCCTCTTCTATCCAAGGCCCTCGAAAAATGCGCCTTGCTCCAACTGGACAAGCACATTGACTCTTTCAGCCTTCTCGACACATTACAGTCAGGCTTTAGAAAGGGCTGCAGTACTGAAACTGCTATGCTCAACATTGTCGATGACATCCATCACTCCCTCGACAAGGGGAGGCCTCCTTCTCATTCTTCTTGACCTATCTGCTGCTTTCGATACTGTTAACCACTCCGCCTTACTCAACACCCTCAAAGATCGGTTCGGCTTCAATGGTCCTGTCCTCGAATGGTTCACCTCCTTCTTTCAGCACAGAACCCAACAAATTAAAATCAGCAATTGCCTCTCTAAACCTACTCCTGTCTCCCTGGGTGTTCCCCAGGGTTCTATTCTCTCTCCCTCTCTATTTAACCTCTTCATGGAACCCCTCACCCTCATTCTTAAGCAAGCAGGAATCAACTACCACCTCTATGCTGACGATACCCAGCTTTACTATAAAATCAAATCCCAAGCTGACATCTTGCACCTCAATGATGCCCTGACTAAGATTCAACAATGGTTCCATCACAATCACCTTAAACTCAACCCTAATAAAACAGAAGTCATTCTCTTCGCTCCTAAAAACAACCGGCTCCCCATTCAACACTGGATCTCCGACCTTAAAGCTCTCAACTGCTCTTTGTCCACCTCTAACTCAGTTAAATCCCTCGGAATAAGCATTGACCAGAACCTCAGCCTTTCTCCCCACATAAAAAACGCGGCCAAAGGCGCTCTCTTCTCTCTACATCACCTCAAGAAAATTAAACCCTTCATTCCTGCTGATGACTTTAAGTTAGTTGTTCAATCACTAGTACTTTCTAGATTGGACCATGGTAATGCCATTCTCTCTGGAACACCGAAAGTCCACCTAGCCCCAATCAAATCAGTACTTAACCTCGCGGCCAGGCTTATTTCAGATTGTAAGCGGTCCGATCACATCTCCCCCATCCTCAAAGATCTCAAATGGCTTCCCATCGAAGGCAGATCCACCTACAAGAATGCTTGCATTACGCATAAAGCCTTGCATCATCATACCCCATTGTATCTCTCAGACAAACTCCACAAAGCGGGCTGCTCTAGAGAAATGAGGAGCACAAATACTCTCATGCTAGTACCTTCCTTGGTAAACAAGAAATCTACCCAGTTACGCGCTTTCTCCGGAAATGCGCCTACTATCTGGAACTCACTCCCCAAAGACCTACGTTGCAACCCCTCCTACCTTAGCTTCAAAAAAGATCTCAAGCGGCACCTTCTCAACAAATACTGGGGTCCTTAATCCCGCCACCTAACAGGGTTTCACAACCTGCCCATGACGGTGCTATGTTCTCACCACATTATACCTGACGTACTACCCCCCCTCCTCTCATTCTCACATATATTTCCACCCTCCCCTTACTAGTTCTCTTATAATTCTCTGCCTACTCCTACATGCTATCTCCTCTCCCATCACCCTCCTCAGTTTCCCCTTCCTACCTACTTTCCTCCCCCCATCCCTGACCACCCACGCTAGATCAATTATCCAATTCTGGTTATGGACTAACTGTACTCCTTATTTTCTTGTCCATGTATTTACTGTTCTTTGCATTTTGTTCTTATTATCTTGCACTTTTCTTTTTTGTACAAATGTTATATTGCATTTTGTTCCACTCCCAACCCTTGTTAAGCGCTCTGATACCTTTGGGTCTAGCCAGCGCTATATAAAACCGTTTAAATAAATAAATAAATAAATAAGGGAGCATTACCAGCCATGTGTCTCTCCGTATGAAGTCAATTACCCAGGCCCCATTCCACAATGCAGCCTACCATGCCTGCCAATCCCCCATGTATGTATTTGGCAGCCTGGACCGCTCCCCCCCAATGCAGAACACTGGACCATGACCCACATGTTGCATAGTCTAAGTTAGAAAGGGTCGTCAGCCAGCCATGGAGTCAGCTGAGGTCTTCAAGGGCTATCTAAGCTCGGCGCATCTTTGTCATCTGCAGAGCTGCCTAGGTTCTGGGTCCCAGAGGTCAGTGATCTGGCTGAGCTAGAGGTTTGATGCAAGACGTCTGCCACATCACCACCATCCTACACTTAACAAAAAAAACACAAATATCGAAAAGAAAAATATTGCCATAAAAAATATCTAAATGTAAAATATTTTAAACTATTTAAATATATAGTGTCAGAAATATCAACACACAATATAGACTAAAATTAAATTGTAAAAAAAAAAATGTTATCATAAACTCCTTTTTTTAATTTAGATAATTACAAAAAATCTATCAATAAACATAGTACACAAAAAAGTAATAATACATTAAAACCACATGCATAAAATTAGTCATGTACAAAACCATATTTACTCATAATACATATACTATTGAAACAAACACATCAAAAAAATGAAACATTACCAGAAAATAAATGTTTGGAAGTGTGTTTAAATAATATTAAAAAACATAATAAAACGTTTTTTTACAAAACTATGAATTTTAAAATCACACTACTTTCAGACAGAATGGCAGTAAGGGCCACGTTGCATGCACTCTGTGATTCGTGAACTGATTACATCCACCGGGATATTGGTGAAATTCCAGCACTGACCACAGTCGTTATTATGCTGCTCCGCATTCCTTCCTTTCGTCCCAGAATTTGTCTACCACTCTGGCGAGTTATCCGTTTGTCTATCTTTACCTGTACTTGTGTTATCTCACCTAAGCTCATCTAAAAACCTGACAGTTATCCTTGTAACCTTTGCTTGCTTCTTGGAGCACACTCTTTGTTCTGTCCAAAGTCCAGTGAGAAATTTGTGTACACTAATTCACTATAGTTCTTATTCGTGAAAAAAGTGTGTTTGCTGCAGCACAGGAATAATGCTTATCGGTTGTTACAGAAAATCTTGATTTCTTAAACATTTTATAAAATAGTGTGTTAGAGAGGAGATTTCTACATAATAGTCCTAAGGAAGGTGGTTATTATAAAGTGTCTCCACCGAAACATGTCAACAAAACTTGAAGGAACTATCTAAAGTGCACTGGTGGTCCCTACATGCCAAGGACCTAAATCATGGACACTTAGACCCTGATTACGAGTTTGGCGGTCTTGGTATTGCTGTGGGGGCGGCAGCGGATTAACAGCAGCACCACTGGTGGTCTGACCACCGTGGTCCCGCCGCCACTGTCATGCAATCCGAACCGCAGTGGGATAGGCCAATGCATCTGTCGGAGGACATACTACCAGCCCAATTACTAAGATCCTTACAGCTAGCGTGAATGTGGCAGTCCAACCACCACATCTGAGCTGGTGGAAAGGGAGGGATATAAGACCGAAACTCACCTGTGCTCAACTCCACACATCCTACGCCGCCAAGGAGCCAATAGTCCACGTCCTGCTGCTGCTGTACCTGCTGGATATCGTCCAAAACCGACACTGTCATGGACGCAACCGGCGGTAAGTTATACTCTTACCTGTTTCCATAGACTCCTCAGCAAATCGATGACCTGCCATGGACCTGGCAAGGGGGTTGGGGTCCCTGCATTAAACATATTTTGTGGGACCTCATAGACGTATTTACATCTCATAATCAGTGATAGTGATGTGTGCATTAACTTTTGTCACACAACAGCACTTCCTCATCAATATCACACCTATCAATCTCTGTGACACTCTCACAATGCACACATCCTAGGACCTGTTGTGAGATCAAAGATATATTTGTATGGGTGTGTCATGAAAATGAAACACACCTTCTCTGCTACAACTCTGAATTGGACTCTCACACATCACTCATATAAAAAGGTAATGTCAGTATATGGGATTACAAATAACTAGTGTGAGAAGCATTCACACGGCACAATGTAAACACTCTGCAGAAAAGGTATGCCTTTACCAGGGGGAACCCTGAAAGGATGGGTCCCTGGCCACAGTCCATTTTGCAGATGCCTTTAAACCTTTATGTGCACAGGACCTGTGGATTGAAGTATATCAGGGACAACCAATAGCATAACCAAGTGCCATGAATGTGTAGGTAATGTGTAAGGGCAAGTCATGAAAGCAAACAGAGCACTAACAGCATTTGTCACACATTTAGCTAAAGAAGGTGTAAGGTACACACATGAAAATGGACACATGTCCATACAAATGTACACAAAGGTATGACAATATAACACCCTCCATGTGTGGATAAACAAATATCTAACTTGAACACATCACACCCATACCCAACCTACATTATAGGGAGAAGTGCAACCTAAATGATGTTGACATTAGCCAGACCAACCTGAAATACTTACCATATAATATAACACCTAATGTAATGTCAGTCCCAATTGGAATTCAATCCACATATCCATCCATTGACCATTTCCCCATGTCTTGTGTAACTCCAGCACTGGGTCCACGGCTAGATATTACTAACCACTTCAACTGAATCAGGGATGAAACCAGCACAACTGTAGTCACACATCACTACCTATCCAATAACATCAAATGATTAGAAAAGTAATGGCAGGACTAATGTTTTCCAAACTATGAACATTTTTAATGAATGAATGAAAAATAACAGGTAAAACAAAGGCCAATGGCCAGTACATTCCAGTAATCTGTGCCACAGCACAATTGTGTACCACCAACCTTACCCTACTGACACTGCCAGGGAACCTCTTCACAAAGGGACATCAATTGGGCATAGCAGGAACCTCAAAGATGGTACTTGGGAGGGGGTCAGTTTAGGGAGGAGTGGGTTTGGTTTTGGGGGGTTTTCTTTGCCTTCTTATTGGTATGGCTGGGTTTAGTGGGGGTGGGGATTTGGTTTTTCAGGGGTGGATTAGGATGTGGAAGGGATGGGTTGGGGTTTTGGGAGAGGTTTTCTTGTCTTTCTTATGGTATGGCTGGATTTAGTGGGGTGGGGATCTGGTTTTTCTGGGGTAAAATGGGATGTGGAAGGGATGGGTTGGGGTTTGGAAAGCCATTTTGGACTTTGGGAGGGTGGGGGTCAGATGTCACAGGGTTAAAATCAAGGGCAAACAAGACACGTTCACTGGGAAAATAGAGAGGATGCTTGGGAGGAAGTTGGGTTTGGGAGGGAGTGGAAGTGAGAGGTGTGTGTGCTGGATCTACTGTGTGATCTGCAGGTGTCTGTTGTGGGTGACTGTGAGAATTTGCGTTTTTTTGGTGTGTGTGATGTGGATGTGTGGTGATGGAACTGGGGGTGGGCGACAAGGATCGAGGTGGAACTAATCCTGTGAGGTCCGCCACTACTCAGGAGTGTCCACCGGAGGATGACTCAGATGACGATGAACTTGAGATTGTGTCCTCCATGGCACTCCCCACACCCACCTGGTCACTGGGTCCCTCTGTGTCTGTGCTGTCACATCCGGAATCACTGTGACCAGCTGTGTCCCCAATGACGTTCGCCCCTCCTCCTATGGTTGCCTTGGATGCATCTGAAATGGCATGTAAAATAGGTTTACTGGAACTGTGTTTCCACACCTGACCATCACATATCAACAGAAAACATTTATTAAGTGCACATATCAAAGCAGCTACATGGTTCACTATTTAGGCTCCTAAATTAGCATGAGCACATGCACACATGCTACATAACCTGCAAACAGTTGGTTCCCCTTCTGTCATAACCCCAGATAGCTCCAAATGCATTGATGGACATATCTACACTCCATCCTTAGGCCCATACTAGGATAGTTGATCACCTTTCATACTTTTTCCCTTGTACTATACCATAGTAAAATTATGTTACCAAATTGGATTGATACAAGTTTTTACATTTACACATTGTTCACACAATGCCCAGATTACAACAAATTGTCATTTTCATCATAGCACATCATGATGTCATGAAGGTCAAGTTAAAGACCAATGTAACATCAATATGTGCTGTGGCAGAAATCATGTCACATGCAAATGCTCATTGCACACTGATGACACTTTTGAGTTCAAACTGCATCATATGTCCACTACCTGAAAAGTCTTATGACAACTGTACTGAAGTAGTTTAGCTATGTATCACATGTAACATAGAAAGGGTGCCTTGAAACATTGAGAGTAAAAGTTTTGGGAGATAGATGCTCCAACATCACACAGCACAAGACTTCATATAGACATATGAACATCCCCAATTCTGCTTGGTACAGGTGATAACACCAATCACAGATTGCAATCCTACAAGCCAATACACCTTTGATGGTCGTATCAATGACATAAAGGGGTGAGAGCACTATAGTCCTAATTGGATAGCACATAACAGCACCATTTGGTATAGCAAACACAAATTGCCTTGTAAGACTGAGTATAGACACTCTCATAAGATCTCTATTCTCTACATTTCTACATCTCACTCCATGATGCATGTCACCAGCCAGTGAATGAATCTTCAAACACCATTGCAGAATAAGTAACAACAGGGAAATGTACACTGGGCAACATGTAGCCACTAATGCTGATGGCACCAGTGATGTTCACACGCTCAAGTCACTGTTGAATCCCAAATTACCAATGGAAAGTATTGTCCTGTCCCTTCATAAAGACTGCACTGTATGCCATGTCACATGTAATAGGGCCACCGTCACATGAGAGACAGTAGTGAGGGAACATCACTCCTTACATAAGGAAGACAAGTGGCCTGTTTGGTATAATTGTCACCCACAACATCAAACAACATGAGTAGATTTTTTACTTCACTCAGCCATGTGTCTGTTCAAGACAGTAAATTGGTAGTGGACTGGATTCGGCTGTGTTCCTGGTCATAAAGACAATAGGCACAGCACATCAGCATGCACCCACTACCACGCCTACACAAACAGTGCTTAGTTGGCGCACATGGGCCATCCCCAATAATGATGAGGAAATGCCTGCCTGTAATACACAAAGTTGACAATGTAACATGTATGACTCTGGCCAGGACTCACTCCCTTGTTGCTGCTGTTGGGCCCTCAATTGCCCATCAAGCTCAGGGTAGGCCATCGCCAGTATGCGGGCCATTAGGGGGGTCAGGGTCCAGCACATGCCCTATCTACTTTGTGAGGACAGCCCCAGCTGGACCTCCGTAACCTTCCTGGTCCAGCACCTCAGGCCCTCCCACCTCTTACGCCATTGGAAGCTGCACCGGCAAAATACCCCCAGGGTCCACACCTTCCGGACGATGGCTTTCCAAATGGACTTGCTTCTGGTGGGCGTTGACCTGTATGGATACATTAGATTAATACACATATTATAACTGCAAGTCTTAGAATATCTGTTTGGTTGACACACATTTTGTATACACCTAGCACAAGCATTAATCAATGGTTAACACACTACATGTGTCAGTCTCACATGCTAAGCACAACAAAGACATGAAAACACACTTTTGTAGTTATCTGCTGACTATCATCAACCCTGATCATGACCTACACTGACTAAGGCAGCCTACTAACATCATGTAACCCATGGCCATCCGACATGTACTGCGATGTGAGATACTAAGAAACACAACACGCCATTGTGGGCTTCTGATGGGTAAACTACTTTTGCATGATTATACAAACACCTTTACAGTCAGGCCCATTGACTTGATGCCTATGCTCCATACAGGCTAGTTCCATAGTATAGACTACATCCTAAGACTTAGGTCACAAAGAACGGGGTGGCATGTGTGTCATTGAGAGCACCTCGCTAGGGATGTGTGGACATGTGGAGAAGTTAATGGGAAATCATACTACGCGCGATTGAGTTTGTGTGGTATGTACTGCCATCCCAGGACACACCTTTTGCAATATCGGGCTGGGATGACATTCAACATACCATTGTATGTCTAGTTAGATTGGTTGATTGTAACAAAGCTGGGGATTCACATATCAAAAACACCTCAGAAGTAACCAACTCTCTGCACTGTTAATGTGTCACCTATGCAATAGGCCTCTACAATGCAAACATTACTCATGGAAAAGTGACACTAGACCTGAGGGAGTAAGGGGCCTGTCAGAAGTAAATTACACACATTGACAATGTAGGTCAATGGAAAGAAGTATCAGGTCAGGGGGTTACCAGAGTCAACATTCTAAATGTAGTACACGTAAAACTAATCAGGGCTAGTAGTGTCTCAAAAAACTCATTTTGGAAACATCCAAGGATCTGCAGGTCTACAGGGAGATTACTCTGTGCATCAGTTATATTGTCACAGTAACTCTGGACCTGTCTAGGCCATGGCCTACACTGAACACATCTCATTGTCAGGCCTTGCTCTCTGCAGGTTGTGCATACCAATCCCATATTAACTTCACATTTCAAACACTTATAAACATAAATGTACATCTTGTGGCCATCCAATAAGTGACCTCAAGGTAGTGTGGCACTCTGAAGGGGTCTGTGAGGTATAGTTAGCTCCCAGACAACAGTTTGGCGAGCCCTGATCTGGGCTGAGTGACTTGTGGGGCTGTACACATAACTAACATCACCCATATCTTCTTCTTACAGTATACATACACAGCTCATGCAGTAAACCCTATACATTTGGATGCACATTTACTAGGATCTGATTAGCAAATCAATCATAGGTACCATGAAAAGTATACATGCATAGATATGTGAATCCACCACAAGTAGAATCTAGGGCTTGACACACAACACACATCACACTGGTGATGTTAGGTACACAAAGTACAGTAGATAAGCTACGCAATTCATGACATGATTGTCCTATATGGACATCAGAAGTATTCACTACAGTAATCTGAATTCACTCTGGGACTCAGAGGCACATTGTAGAATATGAGAATGGAAAGGATGGAGTTGAACAGAGTAAAATATGTATGTGAGTTAGTTACCTGCTCCTCTGATGATCCATAGAGCTGGCCATACAGGGAAAGGACCTCTTCCACAAGTTTTGGCAGATCTTCTGGAGAGAAGGCAGGGGCCTCTCACCTGCTTCACCTGGCATGATTGCTCCAAGAGGTGGCAAACAGCAGCTAAAATGGAGGAGGTGTTGATAGCAACAGTGTCAGGAGGCAAGTGAGTTATTTTTCAAACCGCTGCGTACATGTACACCACGTATGCGTCATTAGCGTAGATGCACACAGCCATTGGACCGCAACCATCCCAATTACCACCGTTAGCCTATGGCTGTGTCCGCCATGGAAGCACCCGCCCACCACGCGGGCGACTTCCGCCGGCGGCAGTAGTTCCAAATGTCCTATATGCGAGGTCAGGCATCCGCCATTTTAGCGGTTGGATCTACAGTATTGGTGAGTGTTAAGTGCGTCACCACCACTACAAATGAGGGCTAACATGTTAACATTTGAAATATTCCATTCCCATGAAATATCCAGTAGAAATTTAATCTGTGTAGTGCATTACTGTAAATAAAGGCAAAATGTGTGCAGTGCACTGTACACCGCAATTGACGGTTTTTGACCTAAAATTTCACGAAATCGTCATTATTGTGCACATTTTACATTTCTGAATGCACATTTTACATTCCTGAATGGATGATGTGCACATTTCTGTTACAGACACATGTGAAGACCGCAATAGGGGTTATTGGTGTATGTCGAACAGTAGACAATAATTATGTGAATTATATGTAATGCTTTCTGAAGCAGTTATGTTTTGTCTCATGACTTTTGGCTCACTCTTCATACATGTTACTCTGGACACTGTGACCAATGTTCAAAATTGTTTTCACTCCTCACACAGGTACCCTGGGAGAGGGAGGAGATGACAGCCTCCAGTATACCGCCCATTTCCAGACCTTCAGACCATGGAAGAAAGGCATGTAATCAAGAAGTTTTGTTTAAACAAGCAAACAATACAGGATTTATGTCATCAGTTGGAGCCTGATCTACTACTTCTAAACACGAATCCCACATGTATTTCACCTATAGTGAGACTTATGGCAGTAATCCATTTTCTGGCCACAGGTTCCTTCCAGCATGCTGTGGCTATATCAGGTGATATGTCACAACCAATGTTCAGTGGTGTACTCAAAGACGTGCTTTCTGCAATGATGAAACACATTGACAGCTACATACAGTTCCCTAGACGTGAGGATTTAGCACATGTGAAGGGGGATTTCTATGGATTTTTTTGCATCCCACATGTGGTTGGAGCCATTGATGGCACCCATATTGCTTTAGTGCCACTGCAAGCCAGGGAACAAGTGTACCGTAACAGGAAGCACTTCCATTCTATTAACGTGCAAGTTGTCTGTTTACTGAATTTGTGCATCTCAAATGTGCCCGGTTCCCAGGCTCAGCCCACAAATCCTTCGTACTGCAGAACAGAACCATACCCTAGCTGATATCACAACTGCTACCGGAGAGGGCCTGGCTTGTTGGTAAGTTTGATCTGTCCTAACTTTGTATGGGTAATGTCAGGTAGTATAATCGGAAATTGTGTAGCGTATTGTTGCACTTCTGTCTTTCTTCCAACTAGGAGACTCAGCGTATCCAAAACGTCCATAGTTGTTGGCACCACTGAGGAATCCAACAACACGAGGTGTAGTCTGCTACAATGAGGCCCATGGAAGAACACGATGGCCAGTGGGTGGAGCGGGCTTGTGGGGTCCTGAAGGCCAGATTCAGACGTCTGGACAAGACAGGGGGAGCCCTCCTCTACTCACCTGGGAAGGTGTGTCAAATTACTGTGGCCTGCTGCATGCTCCCCAATACATCTCTTATATCGCAGAGGTTGGAGACCATGAAGAGGCACTGGGGGAGATTCTGAAATGCCAAATGATGATGATAGTGGTGAAGAGGAAAGAGCTGATTGCATCAACATCTCATCGACTTCTCATGAGTGCAAGTATGTTGTGAGATGTCATTACTCTGAAAATTAAAGCAACTCTTGGTATGATGATGTGAGTAGGATGTTTATGTAAAATATTAGGAAGATGAAGCTCTGACACAATCTAGTGAAAGGTGTTTGTTTTGTTAGTGTTGCTTTGTTTAGCTTAGAATTTTGTCTTGGACTGTGTTCTCTAGAAGTTGACTATGTGAGTTGTGTCATATGTATGGTGTCATAGCTAATCTCTTTGTTTTGGTCTGTTTAAGATATCTTCACCATGGCATCTTCATTTGGACATTTCAGAGGTGTGACATTAGCAGATATATGATGTTGTTTGAGTGTACAAAGTGTACATGAATTGTTCCTGGGAAAGTCTGTCACAGACTTTGGGTGTGTAAATCCTGTACCAAGACAGCTTGTACAGCGATAGGATGGAAGTTAAGAGGGTTCTATTGGACTTTTTCCTTGTGATGTGGTGGTCCTAATACAAAATGTGTGCTATCATGTGCTCCAACACAATGTTGTGTCTGGCACAAATCATGCAACTCTGCATTCATATTGGCTAAATCCTTATTGTGTATGAACTGTATGTAGCTGTTGATGTGTCTCCTCATTGTAGGCCAAAGTGCTTGTGGCACATCACTGACATTTGTTTGTGACATTTCACCAGATGCAGCAACACTGGATTGGAATGACCCTGTGATCAGAAACTGTTGTACTGCCATATGTCTGTTTCTTGGTTTAAATGATGTAGGATTCCTTTTGTGAGGCAGGCGATATGGCTCCAGCTGATGATGTAAACCTATTTTTATGTTGCCTATTCTATAAGAAATCGTCTGATGTGTCCCCGCCTTCCATGTTGTTAACGTCTGAACCAGAAAATGTGATCACTGACACAGAATATTAGAGACACACTGATTTGCAATGTTTCTGACATCATGTCAGCCTATGGTTAGAACAATGTAATAACAATGTTATAAGACCAGGCACTTGTATGTATGTGTTGGTGTGACATGGTTGTGATCCTGAGTTGAACATTGTTTACATTAACACATTTATCATGATTACACAAGTAGTGTGTTTTGGCATTGTAAAGTTCACAAAGGAGTATATATACAGTGCTAGATGTGAGAGATACTACAGGAGGCAATGAGTTTGTGACTAGTGTATTGATTGTAGTGAACAAGGAGAAAATTAATAATGTGTAAAACCAAACAGGGAAAACCAAAAGAGAAGAAGTCAGTCATGGTAAATGAAACTATAATTGTATATGCCAAATTGTCTAAAGTCCATTGTCCACCATGTCCACAATACTACTCCCATCAGAAATGGAAAAGTGTCCAGAAATAGTCAACAAGGAGGATATTGCATGTGAGGTTTCTTATTGGTGGTATTGGGTGTCAAGCCATCTGCACCTCCTGGAGTTTTGCATATACGTCCCCGCTTGCAAACGCTACAGAGACAGGGGTGTCTGCAGGGCCTCCCTTCCTGTGGCTGCCGCAGATGTTGATGGCCCAGATGTAGTTGGACCACAGGAAGGGGTAGATGGTGGTGGAAAAGCCTTGCACAGGGTTGTGTTAATGTCCTGCAGCACCCCAATGAGGGAGCCCATGTTGGTGTTGATGCCGTCCACCTCCTGGTATATGTCCCTCTGCAGCTGCTTCATCTCCCAGATTTCCGTTAGTACCTGGCCCATCACGGCTTGGCAGTCCTGATAGGCTCCCAAGACGTGGTTGATGGCGGCCTGGGTGTTAGTGGCCCGAATGGGCTCGTTCAGTGGGCCCACAGTTACCCTCCCATGAACCCTACACCCATGGGCCTGTGCCCTTGGCCCAGGCTGCACCCTCCCACTGTTTCCGGGTTCCTCAGTGACTGGGTTGGTGATAGCCACCTCAGAATCCAGGACTGGGGGCACAAGATGTTACTGACTGTGCTAGGTACACAGGTTGGTGGGGGCAGGGGTTGGCTGTGATGTTGCAACTGGGGTAGGAATTGTTGTGGGCACAATTGTATTTTCTATTGTATTGTAATTGCATTTTTATACTGCTTACTACCCCTGACGAGGCGTTGAAGCGCTTTTTTGGCGAGTAGCACGCTACTCCAGAACCCATAAAGGATTAGTGGTGAATTAGTATAGTAAAAGTAAGAAAGTAATTTGAGTGGCGGATATGTTAGTTAGTTATTTGGATAGAGAAGGAAAGTGGAGGGATAGAGAAGGGAACAAGGTTTGCATTTATATAGCGCTTGCTACCCCTGATGGAGTATTGAAGCGCTTTTTCGGTGAGTAGTGCGCTGCTTCGGAACCCATAAAGGATTAGTGGTGAATTAGTATAGTGAAAATATGAAAGTAATTTGAGTGGTGTAGATTTTAGTCAGTTATTTGGATTGAGAAGGATAGTGGAGGGATAGAGAAGGGAAAAGGTTTTGCATTTATATAGCGCTTGCTACCCCTGATGGGGTGTTAAAGTGCTTTTTCAGTGAGTAGCATGCTACTCCGGAACCCATAAAGGATTCGTGGTGAATTAGTATAGTGAAATATGAAATTAATTTGAGTGGTGGACATGTTAGTCTGTTATTTGGATTGAAAAGGTTAGTGGTGGGATAGAAGGGAAGGATTTAGAATTTTTTCTTCTTCTTTGTTTTGGAGCTCATAGCAGTAGGAGGAGGCTTGGGAGGAGTAAAAGGGAGGTGGAGGGGGAAGAGTCAGAGGGAGGGTTTAGAACGGCTTGTTTTGGGGATCGGAAAAATAAAAAGAGGTATGAGATGATGCAAGGAGGTGGAATAGGAAAGAGTCTTGAAAGGGTTATTTTGGCTATCATAGTAGTGGTATTAGGTTTGGGATAAATGAGAGAGTGGAGGTAATGGATATATTGATTGGGGTATAGGGTGAGAAATAGGCTAGTGCATTGGATAGAGTAGCAGAAAGAGGTTTGAGATGAGTCAGAGAGTTGAGCTAGAGGATATATTGCGAGCGGTATAGGGTGAAAAATAGGGTAGTGCATTGGATATGCTGAATTAGAAGAAAAGTAATAAATAAGTAAAAGTAATAAATATATAGATCCAAAAGTAATAAAGATATAGATCCATAAGTACATGGTAGGTATATAGATGCATAAAGGAAGGTATTATATATAGATTAAAGATGCATTAAATAAACTCTGGCTTTCAAGTGTTGTTGTACTTTAAATTAGTTGTATTTATTTTTATATGTATTTTTTTTGTAGATCAATAGTGAAGCAATTGTAAATAGTTATGATAAAAAGATTTACTTATTTATGCAGTTACTTATATACATTAAAACATAGAATAATGTAACTATCAGTAATATGTAGATTTGTTAAGCAGAACTAATGAATATCTATATATAAGTATTTTACACATTTATACAAAGCAATACACATATATATATAGGTACATATCTATAGTATAAAGAAATGCTTATATACAGAGAGATATGCTGTATATTTCTATCCGTTTGCGTATGGTGGTTATGTGGGGAAGAGACAATTCTTGAGTAGTTTTCTGAAGATAACGTGGTTATCCATGGATCTTATATTGGGTGGGTAAAGAGTTCCATAGTTTGGCTGCTTGAACAGAGAATGACGTGCCACCCATTGTTTTTTTCTTGTATCTTGGGATTTTGAGGCGAGGTGCCACTCTACAGCGGAGGTTCCTTTGTTGAATGTGTTTGGTGATTTTATTCCTGATGAAGAGCGGTCCCGTTCCATGTATTGCTTTTCGGGTGATACAAAGCAGCTTGAACGTGGATCTTCTGGCAACTGGTAACCAATGCAGGGCTTTCAAGGCAGAGGAGATGTGGTCCTGCGGTTTTATATGTAAGAGTAGTCTGGCAGCCGAGTTCTGGATCCGTTGTAGTCTTTTCATGGTCATTAAAGGTGATCCATGGTAGAGGCTATTGGCGTAATGGAGTTTGGACAAAACAAGGGAGATGCTAGCCTGGACCTTGTGTGGAAATCCCAAATGGGGGAATATTCGTTGCAGGGTTTTTATAGTAACAAAGCTTGATCTTGCTAGTTTGTCCACTTGGGCATTCATCGATAGCTTGGAGTCCATGGTCTTTCCGAGGTTTCTTACTTCCTTTCGATATTTTAGGCGGTGTTCCCAGATTATCAGGCCACATGGTGAGTGGGTCATAATGTTTCCAATTGCCACACGTGAATATTTCCATTTTGGAAGCATTCAATTTGAGATGGCTTCACATCATCCATTGATCCACAGCTCTGAGACAACTGAAAATTGACGAGTTTCCAATGTTTTTGGGGCATTGCAGTTGAAGGAATATTTGCGTGTCATCTGCATAGTGATAGCACGTGAGGTGAAATTGATTGATCAGTGCCGGAAATGACTTCATGTAGATGTTGAAAAGCATGGGCAAGATGATAGAGCCTTGAGGGACCCCTGCTTTTGTGGAGTACGGTTTGGATAAGAAAGGTGGGGTATGGATGACATTAGTTCTGTTGCAAAGGTAGGGTGCAATCCAGTCTAGAGCAGTCCCCTCTATGCTGGCTTCGTAGAGACTTTGTATCAGAGTGTCATGGTCAACCATGTCAAAGGCAGCCGAGAGGTCCAAGAGAAGTAGCGCAGCAACCCCGTTGCAGTCAACTGTGTTCTTCAGGTCATCCCAGATGGCAAGGAGGGCCGATTCTGTGCCTCTTCCTGGACAGAATCCTGTTTGGAAGTCTGAAAGTATGGCATTCTCTTTAATGAATTGTGACATCCGGGCGAAAGCCGCTCTTTCTATCAGTTTGCCCAGGAAAGGTCCATTTGAAATCCGTCTGTAGTTTTCAGCGTTCAGCGGGTCAATTGAGCTGGCCTCAGCTGTGCTTTTATATGGCAAGACTGAAAGCACTATAAATTTAATAAACAAATGAAAATGTATGTATGCTTTTAGGTTTCACACATAATGGTGCTTGCACCAGTTTTAGGTTTGGCATGCAATAATGATTACACCATTTTGGCAAACATGTTGTATTCAATACATTCCCCAAACATATAGAAAGTTCATCCTTCTTCTACTGTTGACGTGAACATTGTTATACACATCTTGGATTATCCCACAGTAGCATTTCATTCTAATGGCTTTCTGTCAGCTCAGATGTGTTCTTTTGCTTTATGTGGAATGCTTGAGGAACTATTTCTTATCTAAAATGCAGACTCTGTAATCACATATTTAATTCTTTACCTAATTCATGGATTGCATATATAAAGCAATGTGTTTGTTTTGCACTGCAGCAGGAACTTTTATATGCTTTTGTGATTGGCAGACTAAGACCTGAGTCTCTGTACAATGCAAAGATGGAAAAGGCCAGTCCTCCTTTCCCAGGGTTTGCAACTGGCAACCAAGCTAGAACCAGGAAAGGTGCAGTTTTACTATCCAGCCAACGGATGTCCTCGAAGGACAATGCAATTGCTTGAAAGCTGAAGTTGCACGATATAGCCAAAATATGTACTCACAGAAGAAAAGAATACAAGGGAGATGGAAAGCAGCAGTTTATCTATGCTACAGACAAATGTCTTCACAGAAGATGGAGGGCTGCTGTTGTTCTAAAGAGAAGACAGGTATGCTACTATAAAATTATAATGCTGAGGGTTGAGAGAACTAAAGGTGCACTAAACAGGCTCATATAAACGATTAATGCCAAAGGAAAGCAGAAGGGGACTTAAAATTTAGAGAATGGCTTCACTTTTTAAGTGTTACAGCTCTTCCTGTGTGAACACTTAATAGTTTATCCAGTTCAATTTCTTCTCTTCATACTGTTATTTGCATCTTTTATTAATGTGTACACACAGGAATAGCAATACCAGACCAAAAAGAAAATAAATCGGGCCTGCTTGAACTATTTATACTTTGACTTCAAAAGAGTGATTCATGCAACCTCCAAATATATTCTGTGTAAATGAAAAACCTTAAGTGCAGCACACAAACCAGAAGCTTGAATGTGCACTGCCCTGCATCTAGGTCCCAGTTTTCCATAGCCTCAGACAAGTTTTGGAAAGCTGAAGGGTCACTATGGAGTCTATAGATGCTCTTACAGGAGAGTACAGTTGAGACAGAAACCTTGCTGCACTGTACTGCAAACAGAGGTCCTCACAGAAGAGTACAAGGTAGATGGAAAGCGTGTTGCACTCTACTACCAACAGAGGTCCTCACAGAAGATTACAATAGAGATGGAAAGCTTGTTGCGCTCTACAACCAACAGAGGTTGTCACAGAATAGTACAATAGAAATGAAGAGGGAAAGCTGTAGTTGAGCTATACCTCCAACAGAGGCGCTCACTGAAGAGTGCAATAAAGATGGAAAGCTTGTTGCACTATTCTCTCAACAGAGGTCTTCAGAGAAGAGTACAGTCAGGTCAGAGCCCTTCCTGGGTGTTTACATGCACTTTGGAAGATCGAGTTATGCAAAAGGTACACAACTTTGACATCTTGGTAAAATACACACAGCAAGTACTGTACAATAAGTAATCATATTTTCTTCTGCAAGATCATATTTCTGTCACATTTGCCATTGACTGACTTCCACCATTAAACTTGTCCTTTCTTTTAGGAATTAGGATTTGCACCCCAATGGAGAATGGCAAATGCAGAACTATTCCAGGATGACTATAACATCCTAGAACTTTTGCACATAATGAATACATGTAACTGCAACACCAGTATATCCGAAAGAACTGCAAGGTCCGCAAAGCTGCTATAGTTCCTGTGGTTGCAACTAGAGGTTCCTCTGAAATCAAATGCAACTGCTTGAAATGTCAGTCACAAAGCTGAGGGGATGTGGCATCATCCTATTAATTTGCATACACAGTCTTGCTACTTTAATGCATTGTGGTTGTTTTTCTAAAGCATAAACAAATAAACCAAAGCTGGTCAATAGTGAGGAGTCGACACTGCAACCTACAATAAATGGCTTGCGTGTTATGGAAATAGTTGATGACACCCTACTTTACATAGTGACTAACAATCACTAGGAAATACCAGTGTAAATAATGTTCTATTTTTGTCAGACTATGGGGCATATTCTCAAGAACGTGTGATAACTACCGCAAAAGTTGCTTAACGCAACCCTTCACATCGCAGTCTATCGCGGGAAAATAACACTGTGTCAACGTGGTATTCCCAACCCTGCGGCACCATGCGATAGTAGCAGGATAACGCGCCAAATGACTGCCCAAAAACCAATGCGATGCAGAAACAATGCGAAACATGAACGCGAAAAAACCTGCGATGTCCCAAATCGCGAAACAAAAATCAGCGACAACCAGCCACAGGCCCGCAAATCCCACGCGTCATGCGTGAAAATGCACTATAAGAGCAACCAAAAAATAAACACCAAAAACAAAACAAACTGCGTAGCACCATGGATGCACCCGGACCGAGTGCAGAGGACAACCCGAACCCCACAAGCCCCACGGAGGACCAGCCAGGAACCCCGTGTTCGGGGAAGGACAAGGAGAAGAGGAAGAGGAAGATGGGGTTCAGTCCGCAGGAAGACCTGATCATCGTCACGGAGGTGATAGAACACTATCAACAACTGTTCGTCACCTCCACTGCGTCATTGGCAACACAAACGGAAATATGGCAGTCCATCGTCACCAACGTGAATGCAGTCAGAGTGACGAGGAGGTCAATGGAGGAGGTCAAGAGGCGCTGGCATGAAGTGCACAGCCAAACCAAACAGAAACTCGCTGCCAACAGGAAGGCAGCAAAGGCGACTGGAGGTGGGAGTCCTGCGCCACAGGAGGAGCTGGATGAGCTGGAGGAAATGGTGGCCACAGTCATCAGCGTGGAGACGGTGCAAGGAGTCGGGGGTCTGGACACAGCCCGATATGACCTGACCCAACAGCAACAGGGTGAGTAACGACCAGGGACTGGGGGGACGGGGGCAGATGGGCACAATGCCACACATTCACAATCATGTGCAGCACACTGCACACCCACAATGACTGTGGAACATGTCCCTGATACCCTTGGCACACTGCAGCACACATAGAAACACAAAGTAGTCCCCTGTCCACAATCTGCACAAATGGGCCCCCCTCCATATCACCAATGCCACAACCTACCCATGCACATGTGCTGAATCCCGAAAAGCAGTGGCTCTGTGAGCCACACCGACAATGCAAGTGACACTGCATGACAGATAGCATGGCTGAAGTCACAATACATGACATGGTGCATGAGACGACACTGAGGTGGCTGAGTGTGGACCACATCCGTAAAGGAGCAGGTCACACTCTGACACATCCACGTGCACCTACGAACCATGACGCAAAAAACACATTTGCAGACAAACAATGCAAAAGAGTACCAAATATCTACAGTAGCACAAATGACCCAAGTTGCAAACATCCCAGCACCCGAAAAGCACACAAGTCAAATGCACACCGACTCAAAGGGATAAGGGTCCGCCAATGCAGAACTGCAGGGGCGAATCACCAACAATGCAGCACACACAGATAGCAATCACAGTACATCAACATTGACGACAATGTGGGACAGAGTGCAACCCCTACACCACAGGACAGAGGACACAACTGGTGCCGCTCGTGCGTAGAAACTGGCCAATCACAACTGGCAATGCATGACACTGTGAGCTGATAACGTACGAGTACAACCACACATCCGTCATGTAGTCGAAATGTCCACTGACTCCCATCAAATTGCCAGCTGCACCAAAACAGTCACAATGCACATCGTCATGCAGTCTGAATGTAAACATCTACAATGCGTCAACATACATGGAACACACTGTTAACCTGCATATCCCCTTCACATTGCAGAGGGACAATCAACACCTCCTGCAGAGCAGACCACACATCTTTTCAGTGATGATGAAGAGGACACCCTCCACATTTGCACAGACACCCTCCAACGGCTCGTGGACAGCCTCCGCACCCCACCTCCAGGAGCAGGGCAGCCCAGCTGCATCGCGGTGAGCCCACACCCTGCACAGACCACACCGCAGGAAGCACACACCACCACAACTGCCTCCCAGGACCCCCACGACCAACACACGGATTTCAAACTCCGTGTGTTAGGGTGCTAGGAGAAGATGGCAGATCAGCTGCGGCTGGGTTTCGAGCTCATGGCAGACAAACTCAATGCCAAACGTGGGTGCCTGAGTCCCATCAGGGAGCACCTACAGTCCCTAACGGATACCCACTGTCCGCACCATGCTCACCAACAATCCTTGGCTGACATCGCTGGGTCCATTACTCTGTTACAAGAACTGTCTAGGCAGACAGGCCCAAGCGATGACAGCACAGAGTTGGCACAGATGCGGAGGGCAATGGAGACCATGGAGCCGATGCAGGCTGGAAGTATGGCTGCCACTGCTGAACAACATTATAAACAATGGGGTATTCCCAAATGGTCCCTGGACCTGGGTATCGGTTATTATAAAGAAACAGTGGTCCTGGACCAATTATTCAAGGAAGAGTTAGATTAACAGAATTATCAACTTATTTGAGCTTACATTAATCAGCTCCCAAACGTCTGTAAATCGTGAAAATAAATGTGCAGAAAAACCACTAAGTATTATTACAATATATTTATTTAGTCATTTAAAGGAATAATCACTAGAGGGTCAAGAAGGTAGAAGAATGTTCTAGGAACGTGTAGGAAAGAGTGCTCAAGTGTATATATAGGAGTCAAGAGAGCTCAAAGTGTGTAGAAAAGTAAAGGGCATATATTTACAAGACTGTACAAAACTGATATCCAATAAACAGTTAAATGCAACTTGGCCACATGCAAATTATTCATTTGAATTTGTAAGGAAAGTTTCCTTAAGGCTGTAAACAGGGGTAATGGGGAAGGGAAAATTGGTCCAGGTGCGGTAGGGGGTAGCGTCGACGTTTCGATCCGGCTTATCGGCAAACGAGGGACTTTAATACCTCAGCTATGCGGATCTTCCTCAGGACAAGGGGACAGGTGAAGTGACCCTCATTAATCTTGCAATGCTCAATTGGAGTCCAAAACCTGGTTACACCAATGCCCGTAAAGTGGCAAGGGCCAACTAAGGACAAATCCCGTTATTCAGTAGATATAAACCATGGCGGTGGTGCCCAAACCATCCATGGAACATAATATTCAGGCCTGTATGTGTGGCAAGAGTTTGCTGAATGAATCAGGCAATTCGTGGCACAGCGTAATTTTTCAACTGGAGACGATCTGATCGACGTCCTTACTCCATCGTGGTAGCAGCTGGCTGATTCATTCAGCAAACTCTTGCCTTTGTTGGTCTCGTAGCACCGGCTCACTTCTGACAGGTGGCAGTTGTGTGGATGAGATGCCATTGCTCGGAGCAATGAGTCGTGTTTGTGTGCAACATTTGGGCGTATGGGTTGTTTCTTACTTATGTGTCAGGGGCATCCCAAGCAGGTGTGCCTCAGGCAGGGACAAGTGTGTGTGGGGTGTGGACACATTGGTCTTTCATTCACGCAGTTCGTGGTGTGGGAGTCGTCACAATCTGGTTTGGTATCTCTACGCAGGGAGTGCCAGCCGCATTCAGGACCAAGGTCGGGGGTTCAGGTGTCCTTCAGCCTTGTGTATTGAGACAATGGAGCTTTCATTCCTGATGTTGGTCTGACTACTGCTTGCATTTTTGAAATGTGATGTGGCCTTCGCGTTGCTATTGATGCCAGGCCTTTGACTTAGTGTGCACCAATAGCGATACACACACAACAGTTGGCATGTATGAGAAAGGAGCCCGATTGGCCTTGCGCTCCTTGTACAATATCTCTATTTCTCTCTCTCACTCCCTCTCCCTCTCTTTCTCTCACTCTCTCTCACTTTCGCTCGCTCTCTCTGTCCTTTGATGAGCGCATGACACACCTTCTTATCTGTAAATGTGTTTTGCAGGCTATGACTTCCATATTGTCCAGGGTGGACCCTCCATGACTCTTCAAAATAGTTATTTTGTGTTTATTCTTTATGAAACGAATTATTTGCTGAGTCTAAGATGAATGTATGATTCTCATTTTTCTGACGACACATGTAGGTTAGGTGTTGTTATTGTGCGACATCGGGCACATTGTTTTGTTCATGATTTCGTGAGGTTGATGTGACATATCTTTGTACGGGTGTGGGTGGGGGTGCCCGGAGTGGGGCCCGTGGGGGGGTCCGTTGGGGGGGTGGCGGTCCTGGGGGTGGTGGCGGTGGGTGTTGTTGCCCTCTCGGGGCTCCGGGGTGCATGGTGAGTGGCTCCATGGCATCTGTTGTTCTTCAGGTGTGGCTGTGGGCTGGGCTCCCTTTTCTTGTGCAGGTTGACGTCCAACTTTGCACCAGGTCAGAGCAGGTGTTAATTTCCTGCTGGTAACGCGCCGTATTGCCTGTTTTGTGTTCCTATTGCCGATGTGGCTGGTCGTTGAGAATGTTGAGGTGTTGTCGCTGGTTTTTGCTCGGGAACGCCTACTCTGCATCTCATTAGCGTTAGTTGCCAGGGTCATCTGTGGCGATGTTTTTGCGACTGCTTTTGCAGGAAAACTGGTGTTATGGGCTGTTAGCACCAGCTTGTAAATGGGGCGATAAATTTAGCATGACTTTGGATGCGTTAAAGTGCCTATAACTCGGCGATAGCTCCTTGAGAATATGCCCCTATGTTTTTTAGGTTTACATACACATGTTTGATGGCAAAGTGCAGTCACCTGAAGTGAAGACATCCACTGGCTGAAGTAGACTGGTCCATTGACCTAATCTTTGTGCTGCAGTGGGAGAGAACATTACTTGAGTGACATTCGAACACACCAATGGTGGAAAGAGTCTCTCTTAAGAGCCTCTATATATGCATGCTTTTGTATGAAATATTTTGGAAAACATGAGGTTGCCAAGACAGCTAAAGCTGTTTAAATAGCTAATTGCCTTGTATTGACATCATTATGTTGCAATGTGTCAAACGTGTGGCACTGCAAGGATACTGTATTTGTGAACACACATGCAAATAGTGTGACGAACAGCAAAATGCAAATGTGACACACACTCAAAATTGTGCACCTGGAGAAGTGAGTAAAGATCAAACATGCCACAGTTTGGGAGCTAGAAATCAGAAAGGAGCAATGGCAGGAAGCAAAAACTTTGCTGCACAGTTGAGAAGTTGTACATCCTTATTGCTGAGGTCTACAAATAGAACAGACTATTTGAGAGTTTGAAAATTGTTCCAGATAAAGAGCTGCCTTGTCAAATGATATTCTGACATTACGGATGGTTACCCGGTGAAACAACAGACTTTTGCAACCACGTTGGTGTAATAGAAAGGGTTGCTTGTGTAGCCCCTTCTATAATATGGGTCAGGCTGGCTCACATTTTACATAACTGAGATCATGAGGGGTTGCTCACTCATTTGGCCACATGCAAATGAAGGAAGCTATTTCTTTTGCGCCCATGTCATATTACAGACATAGGTGAAAAAAAAAGGGTTGTCAGGAAGCGCATTGAGTGTGTGCCACATATGAGGTGACCCCCCCCTAACACGGTCCTTTGGAAAGGTGGAAAGGGGACCCCCCAAACATCCGCCTATAGCCTCAGATTTGGTGCTGTTCACACAAGCCTGATTTAGAGTTTGGGGGATGGGTACTCCTTCACAAACGCAACAGATATCCCAACCGACTTATTACAAGTGTCATAGGATATAATGCATATGAAATAAGGCAGAATGCAGCACACATCGAAAGAGGAAAAACAAAGAGAAAAAATATATTTCTCCTTGTTATGCCTCCCCTCGGGAGGTGTACGGATTTGACACATCCCCAGGTTTCACATCACTTTGTAAAATCTGGGTCGGCGTAAAATTCCATGGGTGTTGCATGGGAAAACCTACTGCAATGTCCCTGGAACGCCTCCCGGGGATATGAATAAGGCAACTCAGCGGTTTGCACTGCGCCGCTGTAGGACTTGGCCCTTTTTGCAGGGTCATCCCAGAACTTTTTGCCTTCCTCCTCTATTTTTTCTGGCCTGTTGGTTGTTTTATGACTCTGGGCACTTTATCACTGCTGAACAGTGCTAAAGTGCATGTGCTCTCTCTTGTAAACTTGGTAAGATTGGTCTACACCTGTTTGGCATATTTAATTTACCTATAACTCCCTTGTACAGTGGTATCCCATATACCCAGGGCCTGTAAATCAAATGGTACTGGTGGGCTTGCAGCGCTACTTACGCCACCCACCAAAGTAGCCTTTCAAACCTGTCTCAGGCCTCTTCCACTGCAGAGCCTGTGCGCGCAGTTTACTGCCGCCGTGACGTGGCATATAAAGTGGTTGCTACGTCTGCAACTCCCCTTTTACTACATATCAGTCACCCTAAAGGTTGGCCCTAGCTAGCCCTATGGGCAGGGTGCAGTGTAGATAAAAGGTAGGACATGTGCCTTAACTGTGTGGCATGTCCTGGTAGTGACAAACAGCCTATTTGGTTTCTCACTGCTGTGAGGCTGCCCTCTCATAGGGATGTATTGGGGATTCCCTGATATGTGCTTCAGTGGTAATTCCTGACATGAGAGGGGTAGCGTGACCATGTTTGGTATGTTTGGAATAGTAGTGATAAATCCTACTTTTTGGTGAAAGCAGATTTATTATTACTCTTTTAGAAATGCCACTTTTAAAAGTGGGCATTTCTGTGTGTTATGTGTCTTTGTGCCCTGCCTGGATGTGTATTGACCATCTGGTTCTGACTGACAAAGGAGAGGGGATGTGCATTCACTCTAGCCAGTCCCTGGGGGGGGGGGTTGAGGTGTGTCCTGCCTTTCCTGGGTGACTCAGCCCTAGGCTGAATAGACCTTGGCTGAATTTAGAGTAGCTGGAGGAGTTTTCCCTTGCACCTGAATAGGCCTGGTCTGCATTTGGAGTTGTGGGAGGAGTTGCACCTGCACCTGAATAGGGTTGTGCCTGCCTTCCGCAATGCTGGCCCCACCCCCCTGTGGTGTGTCTGAGGCCTGGGCTGAAAATGTGAATGGGGGTGTTGTGCACTTCAATAGTGGTTGAAGTGCACCCCAGAACAAAGACGCTAGGACTATAAGTAAAGGGGCTGTGACCCCATGTGAAAAAGAAGACAATGCGTGGACTGGACCTGGCCAGAGGACTGCCAGGAGGAAACACCATTGGACTGGACTGCTGGAAGTATCGCCCTGCTGCCTGTTGGGCTATGGGGAGGACTACCACTCTGCCTAGAGAAACTATGTGCTGGCCTACCCGTGTGCACCTTGCTGGTGCGCCCCAGTGATCTCCCAAGAGGGCAACTCTGCACTGGATGAATCGTAGCGCTGGTGAGCACTTCGTTATCGTTTGCCCTCAAAGCGCGCTTGGTGAGCGCTTGCAATCCTGCTGCCCAAAGAGGGGGCTTAGGCGGTGCTGACCCGGAGAGGAGCGCTTTTTGCCCTGCAGCATGGGAAGCGCCACACCCTCCTCGGGGGCCTGAGCAGCGGGAGGGGAAAGCCAAGTCGAGGGAAGCGCTCTCCCGCTCCCTGTCATGCTCCCTGCATGGCTTCTAGTTATTAGCAGCCGGGGCTCTGCTACGTGGTCCCGGGCTGCAAGACGGCATCTTTTGCAGGACGGAAATCCTGCAGCCGGGAGTTCCTGCTTACATAAGAAAGGGGGCGTGGCCCAGTTGCACTCCAGAGGAAGCCGGAGCCTTTCGGGCTTGCACCAGCCACACTTGAAAGCGGAAGCTGGAGCCTCGCGGGCTCCCATCAGCTGTGGGCCGCCGGTAGAGGCGAGCGGCTGTTGGCATTGAGGTCTCGTCGAGGAGACCGAGGGGGGCCAGAAGCGGTCCCAGGGAGATTGCCAAAGAGAAGACGGGCTATTCGACCCCAAGGAGGTCTCAGGCAGCCAGTAGGATTCCGACTCGCCCGGAGTACAGGTGAGTCTGATCACCATGGGCAGCTGCCTTTTTTGATTCTTCGTCTACCCTTGGGAGGACCAAGGTAATTCTCTCCACTGGTTTTGGAGAGCGCGGGCACCCTTCCCTTATGCGGGATGCCCTACTCAGGAGGGCATTTCTAGCTCAGCAGACCGGATGGGAAGGAACCCTCCACGGAGGTCCAGGTCCGGCTGAGGCTGTTGGAAACACCAGGCGGATTGGTGTTGGGGCACAAGGCCCTGAGTTTGGTATTTATTACCATGGCAAAGTGAACTACTATCCCCTATGCCCTGAGGATCTCATGTAGTTGGTGTTACATTGTCTGGGCTGTACCCTATGTACCGCAATGGTGATCTGCATATGCCTAAGGTGGGCAGGATGTGTTTATGATATGTGCCCTGTACAAGTGGCTGCTATAGTGCACTGCTGATGATGTTTATACCTAATGCTTTAAGCTAAGTGTAATCCTACCAGTAGTTACTGGTTACCCTGACTGTGATGTTTATGACGGTGGACCGATTGGCCAAGTGATTTATGTAATCACTGGGAAGTCATGACAAGTTCCTAGTGGCACAGTACTGTATATGATTGTGATCTAATGTGTTTTTATGGATAATACAAAGGATATTTTTATATAACCTTGTGTTGAGTTTCTTTTGTGGTGTGCCTAGTGTGTTACTGTTGTGGGAGTGTGTTGCGCAAATGCTTTACACATTGCCTCTGGGATAAGCCTAACTGCTCTGCCAAGCTACCAAGGGGGTGAGCAGGGGTTATCTTGGGTGTGTAACTCCCTTGCCCTTACTAGAGTGGTGGGTTCTGCCTCGCTTAGGTGCATATCCTAGCTAACCAAAAACCCCATTTCTAATAGTCGCCTTACTCATGATTTATGATGGCACTCAAAGCCACGCAGGGTGGCTTTGCGCAGCTTCATAAATCTTTATGAGAGCCCTGCATCACACATGTACCACTTTATGTGGTGCAGAAGTGACGCAGGGCTCTCATAAATAATCCCACTTATGTTGCTGCCACCAAGGTAGGTGCACTCGACAAGCTTTTAAACCCTACAGCTGCAGTGGCGGCTCGCTGAGGGAGTGCTGTGGGGCGGTGGGGTGGGGCGGGGGAGGGGCAGGGTGGGGGGGTAGTGGACTCGGACAAACGACGAACAGAACTCAGAGTAAGGCTTACTCTGAGTTCTGTCCGTCGTATGTCCAAGTCGCTACCCCCCCACCCAGCCCCTCCCCCGCCCTGCCCCACAGCCCCGCAGCACTCCCTCGGCGAGCCGCCACTGTACAGCTGGTTCATGCAAGGACGCAGGTAGCTATCAATGGTGCAGTGGCTTGGGGTCCACTGAACCCTGATTGCCTCTATATTTCATTACCTCACAAGTGGGCGGGTCCATTTTCTTTATTTGCAGTACGGTCAATGCTAAGTACACTACTGGGTTCACCCTAATCGGGCCCTTCATTACACTGGTGTTTTCTGCACTTCTGGTCCTATAACTCACGTACTATACACCAGTGTGTCTAGACCAGTGCTTTAAATGGGAAAAAATAAGTGCAGGTACTCATTAAAATGAGCTAGAGGTGTAGTGAGGGGGCGTGGCTAGGGCGGGGCTAAGGGCAAGACATGATACTTAACAACTTCTATATTAGTTGCAGCACATACCAAAACACATGAGATATGTGTTTATATAAACAAAGCAGGTTAACTCATTACACAAAATGAAAGAGAAATGCAATAATATGTTAACATTTCCTTTTTTGCAATAGTTGCACCTTCTTAATGTCATACTGTTAATTGCTGTTTGGCACAATACTATATATTTTTGAGCACGCGAGTAGGAAGAAACTGAAAATACCCCCACATCGCACCAAAGCTCTTATGTCACCAAGCACATGAAGCAACTCATCATGACCCTCCCCAGAAGATATCTCTTGTCTCTTCCATCAATCTATCCATTCATCCTTTCATCCTACCATTTACCTGCTGATGTTCACCATTTAACCTTTACATTCTATCGTCTATTCAGTCTTTCATCAATCATTCAGTTTTTCACCATTCCGTCTATCCACCCTTCATATCCAAACCTATCCATCCATCTCCAAACCTATCCGTTCATCCTTTCACTCATCCATCTCTTTATCCACCCTTTCCCTCATCCGTCAATCCTTTCGCTCATCCATCCATCAACCCTTTCAGTCCTTTATTCCATCCACCCTTTCACTCAATCCCTCCTTTCACTCATCCATCATCCACCCTTTCATCCATCCTCCCTACCTTTCATTCATCCATACAATCTTTCACTTATCCACCCATCATCCGCCCTTTTATCCAATCATCCACTCTTTCACCCATGCATGCTTTCACTCATCCATCCATCTATTCATCCATCCATCCACCCTTGCTCACTCATCCACTCACCCACCCACCAACCCTCCCTTTTACGTTATTTATGAATCTTTGTCGCCAAGCAGACATGTCCAAACAAAGTGCCACACATTTTCTTTAAAATACCTCCTGAGAGTGTTTTGATTCTCTCTCTCTTTCTTTCATTTTTTTCTTACAAAAACAGGCATACACACAAACATAGCAGACACACAAAAGACTCGGGTATGATAAAAGCCATCTTTTCTCTTCACCTACCATAGCTTTTTTAATTGCCACCAGGGCCGGACTGGCTGTAGCCTGATTGCCACTGCCAGGGAACTGACATGATTCCTGTGCTTGCAGGAACGCACAGGATAGTGTGAATGTGATTGACAGCACAGGGTCTGAATGGACCCTGTTCTGTCAAGCACAGCGTGATGGTGAGCACCTGGACATTATTCAAATGAGCCCTGCTGAATAGCTCAGCTGGGGCTCAGATCAGGGCTACAGAAGTGGCGCCTTAGCTGCCAGAGACACGTTCCACTCCTGCTCACCAGCACAGCCAATGAGCCTACCTTTTCATGAGTACCGGTACTCTCCAGGGCAGTAGAGAAGTGCCGGTACTCAAAGTGATAAATCTAAGAAGTGCCGGTACTCAGTACCGGTGAGTACCGGCCCATTTAAAGCACTGGTCTAGACGTGAAAACGTGCCCCACACCTGGCTGCTAATAGATGGGGCAGAGCGCTTTATTATCAGGATGGAACTCTTGAAGTCTGGAGCAGTCTTCATTAGTGGGTCACAAACAGGCCCTGGACAGGTTCCTACACCTAATCATTTCTCCTCAGAAGTACTCTATTAATTCTCATCAAGCCCCGGGTTAACGGCGCTGGCTGCAGAAAGAGTTCCGCGAGAATGAGGTCGCTGGGGTGGCGCTGCTCCCTTTGAATAATAGAGATTTAATCTGGAGCCTAATAGTGTTTGAGGAATCAGGTTTTGAGAGATCAGACGTGATAATAATTAATTCTTCTTTTCCTTTCCACAGGGATTTGGCCCAGACGAAGAAAGGAAGTCTCGACGACATGGAAGGATTAGCAATGACTTTTCGAAGGTGTCTCGGATGAGATGAGGCATAACAGGATGCGGAAAAATTCGTGTTGTTCCTCCTGCTAAATAATATTGTCTAATCTGCAGGGTAAGTGCAGAGTTGCATTTAATTTTAGTTATCTTTGCAAGTGAATGCTCATGCTAATATTATGCTTTAATTAGAAACCAGTATCTGTAGTACAAAAACAATGAGAAACGTTTCACCTGAAATGAAATTCCCCAAACCGTAGCCTACGGTCTGTTGCAGATATGAGGAATCTGTTGCAGATATGAGGAACCAGCACAGAAAGTCAAGCCCTTACGTCACCACCGCTCTGCAAAAGAATGTACTGTAGGAAGACTGGAGACCATTTTCAATATCTGCAGCTTGAAAGTTGAGAAAAACGTGATCATCATGAAATGTGTGAATGTTGCTGTTATGGCCCTTGCAGAACAAAGGAATAGTTTAGTGAGTTTCTGATTGTTATGTAATGTTATTTACAGTGAAGGGCCAGATTTGCTAACAATTGGTGCACCGCAGTGCAGTATTCAGAGGGGCAGATCTACAAGGAAGTGCCGCAGCGTGGCACCGCAAGCCCTTTGGCTGCGCCACGCTGCGGCACTTCCGAAGCACAGGGATGCGACATATTTACAAGAATATGTCGCATCTCTGTGCTTCCCCCTGCGCTGGCGCACAAACTGCAGCCATGCGCTGGCACAGGCACCCTTGCGCCATGGTGCAAGGATGCCTGCGTCGTGGGGAGATTGTTTTTGTGCAGGAAGGGGCACCTTCCTGCACAAAAACAATCACTACAGGCATTTTCCTCTTTCAATGCGTGCTGTAGAATGCAGCACGCATTGAAAGAGAAAACGAGGAGAAATTAAAACATTTCTCCTCGTTGCGCTCGCTACACCACCTCTAGGGTGGCGTAGCATTCAGACGCATCTCCAGATTTACGATTTCTCGTAAATCTGGAGATGTGTCTTGCTCCATGGGTGTTGCGTGGGAACACCCACAGCAACACCCATGGAACGCCCCTTCAACGCAAGGTGCTGCGTGTGAAGGGGCTGTATTTACAAGGAGAGGAAAAGTCACGCAGGGTGGCTTTTCCTGTCCTTGTAAATATGGAGGAGCCCCCTGCGCCACCAGTACGTCACGTAAAGTGACGTACTGGTGGCGCAGGGGGCTTGTAAATTTGCCCCAAAGTTGCTTTGCGGCATTGCGTCATTTAAAGAAAGCAGAACTACATCATATCCTGAAAGTAATGGCGCAGTTATGGTCTCTACATGCTCTGGCATTTTCTGCTACCTAACGCGAACAGAGGCACCCTTGCACCATAGTGCAATGGTGTCTGGATTGTGGTCAGGATGGGTTTTGTGCAAGAAGGGGTTCCTTTCCGCACAAAAGCTATCCTTCGAGGCTATTATCTCTTTTTTTATGTGTGCTGCTGAGTGTAGCGCACATGCAAAGAGGAAGTAAGGAGGAAAAATAAAGATATTTCTCCTCGTGATGCCAGCCTCAGGGAGGCACAGGATTTTGGTACAAATCCAAGACTACAAGACTTTATGGGTATGGGTTTAGGCCAAAGTCTCTGGGTGGATGCAGGGGAACAAACATGGAGCACCCATGGAACGTCTCCCTGAAGCAAAGTAATGCAAGGCAGAGAAATTTGTAAATACCAAAAATGATTTTGCATCAGGTCTGTGTTAAAAAAATGTAAAGCAAGCTTGATGCAAAACCTTTGTAAATCTGGGCTAAAGTGCCTATTGTCCTTGCAGATGCGGGGAAACAATGCACCCAAAATACTCCTGCCCCAGCAGTTTTGGCCGATCACTTGGCACGCCAGGCACCTAAGAACGATGTATAAGAAAAATTGCAGAAATGATTGCACCAATGCGGGAACTCAAGCCAGGACAAAACAACAAAGAGACGCTCATTGGTGATATCATAAGCGGCACTTACACAAAAAATTCCGGTGTATCACAACACTGTGCAATTCGCTATACCAATATTAGGTTGTCTTGTATCGAATGTGTACTCCAGGTGCACTCTGGAGCACAAATTCCTACATGATAACCAGCAAAGGATAAACCGTATAAAATGTTTTGTTTAAACATTGGAATCATTTGCCATAAACTCGCCATTGTTTGCACCTGGTTTCCTTTATCATTAGGATTTTCCAGGGTCGGACTGGGAAAGAAAATAGGCCCAGGCACCATAACAAGAAGTGGTCCCCACCTGCAGGTCAGATAGATAAAAAAAAGTGGCTCACATTTTTCAATTGGAGCAGTTTTGAACTTGTAAAGACATGCTATAAAGGTGTTATGCAAGGTATGGAAGACTGCATGGATTTGTGCCTGCTCCAGGCAATGATTGTGGTAATATAAGGGAATTCAAAAGAAACAAGCATTTGCAATGCAATAGGTCTCACATTTGCAAGACTTAGAGCTATTGGAGTTGCAAACATAAAAGCGGGTGCCATGCTGAAACATAAAGTGCGACTTCTGTGCACATAAAAGTTATGTACGCTGTGGCCCGTGAAGCTTGCGCTGCGACCAGTAGCAGCATCCCCCCCCCTTCCCTCTCCCCAGTGCCTTGAGACCCTCGCGGGTAAGTAGTGCGCTCTACAAATTCTGTGATTGATTGATTGATAGCAGGAAATAAAAGAAGTAGTCCTTAAAGGAACACAAACATTTACAGTGTAAGTAAACTGTAGTAGGCCGGTGCTCCTCACATAAAACGGAAGTAATTTATCAGGAGCACCAACCAATAAGGAGCCAGGGAAGAAGAGCAATGCCGGAGTGAGTGAACCAATGGCAAGCAGCAGGCGGGGTTACACTCCGTATAGTGATTACAGCAGGTCCTGCAGACAGCAGATGCGCACTGCCTAGGTTCGACCTAAAAATCTTGAGTACACAGAGAAATCTTCACAGCACCTAGAACTGAAAATATTTATTGCAAAAGGGTTCAAAGCAACACCAAAGATTTAGAATTACAAAAGTAAAGCGCTCCAACGTCCTTTTTTATGAAATGGACGCTATAGAGACATGTGAAAACTATTTTTCTAACAGAGCAATAGCCCATGCAGGGGAGCCCCCAGAAATCAATTCCATAGAATTTATGAAAGGCTAACTTATGGCGCCCGCTATCACTGCTTGGATTTAGGTTTGCCCCCCTCCTGTACGTACCTGGAAAGTGAAGTCTTAACTAATCCATTTCATTCCAGGAAAAGAAAACCTGCTCCACGGTGACCAATGCTATTTAAGAGCAGGATACATTTTTGTTCTGCTCAGAAAGAATACCTGCCTCCTTATGGCATACATTATATTTGGAGAGTGATAGATATAAGTTTATTATTAGGGGACTGCTTGGCTCTCTCTTTAGGTAATGTTCTAATGCGATCCAATAGCTTAATGAGTCAAGCATTTCGTGGAGAAAAAGAATGCATAACTTGTAGAGCTTACACATTTAATTCATCCGTAGTTTAATTAATTGGTTTAAACATCTGTTATGTCCTCCACGCTGCTGTGAACAATGTTGAATCAAGTTTAATGTAAAATACAAATTATGTGAGAATAAATCAATGGGGAAATAAGAAAAAAAGGAAACTCATTACCTCTTCCCACAGAAACTAAACATGTTGTACAGGTAGAAAACACTCCAATAGTATCAGGTGCCATACAAATTTAGGAAAGCGAAGCAAAGCGAACAGGATGTTCAGTAATTTAGTGATCTTGACACAGGAGCAACACCAGATTGTATTTATGGTAAAACCCAGCCCTTCAGTCGAACGCCCTCTGCCAATCCATGGGGAAACAAGAAAAAAAGTAAACTTATTACCTCTTCCCACACAAGGTAAACCAGACATACAGGTAGAAAACACTCCAATAGTATCAGGTGCCATACAAATTTGGGAACGCGAACCTCAGCGGATGGGATGTTTAGCAATTTTGTGATATCGATTCTTGAGCAACACCAGATTGTATTTATGGTAAAACCCAGCCCTTCAGTTGAGCGCCCCCTGCCCCAAAAAGTGAAACTCCACAATAAAATTAAGTTGGTAAATAGTCAACTTGGCTTGGTAACTACTTCAATGACATTAATCCATTACAAAGATATCATAAAAGAAGCACTGGCTGCATAAGCAAGGATACGGTTGATGTAATTCTCCAAAGCTGACGTCATCATGTTCCAGTGAAAAAAATAACCAAAATAAAAACCTCCAACGTTTGAACTGCAACTCAAATCACAACAACAATGTGCACAAAAAAAACATCGAAACAGACATCCAAAAAAGACCTGCATGTTCCGGTCTAAAACCAGGGGAGTGACCACGTCCCCAGGGGTGGCCATGGCAGAGTCAGGCAAACCCCAGCCTGATGCTCATGATATCATGGAAATAGAAAGGAGCATAGTATAGCATTAAAAACATAACCTTACAAATAGCTATAGGAATAGCTAACCAGTGTTAAGACATACCGATCCCCAAGGCGCTTCCCCTCGTCGAGGCACATGTACCTTCGGTATGCGCTTGGGTATGACCAGTATGAATTTATTATCTGGAAAAAACAGTGCTTGGGAAGTTGACTCATCGCGACAGTTGGGCCCGGTGAGGGGAGCACGGACCCCCCTCAGAGCAGTGTCTCATCCGCTGGAAACTCTGGAAACAACCCCGCTCGGACAATCAGGGGGCAAGGTGCGACTCCGGTGTATGGCAGGACACCATAGAGTACCTGGAGCACACGCACCACATGATAGTGTCCTTACCACAGCTCGTACTCCCCCTCAAGGCATGTAATATACCATAGAGCGCTTTGAAGTCACCCGCCTGGGAAAACGCACCAAGACCAAGGCCCCGGTCTGGTGAGTGCGTGTTGGGGGCGTCAGGTCTACACGTGTGCATTGTTATTTGATTTAGAAGAAGCTTTCTCGGTTTAAAGTGAGCGAGTGAAGCGCAACCCATCATAAACAGGTCAGCAGAAGGGTGTTCATGATTCACTGATGTTATGTTCGCAAACTTCCACACTTTTCCTTCCTTGAAGTAGTGCCCACAGGAACACATAAACCCCTACAGTGTAAGGAAACTGTAGTTGGCCGGTGCTCCAGCGCAAAAACGGGAAGTGATGTATCGGGAGCACCAACCAATGAGGAGCCACCAAAGAAGACCGACGCAGGAGTGAACCAATGGTAAGTAGCAGGTGGGTTTACACTCAGTATAGTGATTACAGCAGGTCTTGCAGACAGCGCATGAGCGCTGCCTAGGCTCAACCTAAACACAAGATCATAAAATAGGCCTACAATCAGAAAATAACCAGCCCGAACTCTGACTTGTCAGGTCAGTCCTTCTGACAATGCCAGATTGCCATGTAGGCATTCTGAACCTGGAGTTTTCTGTCAGCTTTGCTTCAAATTCTAGAGTTGTTTCCATAAGACACCCTTTGAAAAGTTTTAGTGAGGGGTTGGTTCCACGCAACCCAAACCTCTTTCGGTACTATGACCTGTCATCTTTCGACGCAAAGTAGCTTTTACACAGGAAAGTTGATTTGCAGTGCGTATGAGACGCATTTTGCATTTCTCGTATCTTATTGTTGTACTGCCGCAGGCAGTATGCTCCAGTACATTTTTGCTTAGGGGCATTTAATTACCTTCTGTGAGACCAAAAAGAAAGCAGAATTAGACAAAGAGTGCATTTATGAAAGATATACAAGTGAACAGTAAATAAATTGTAATGGGGATGCAGCATGAGGGTTTTGGAACCTGAACTGTGAAATGATGCCTCCTGCATGACAAACCTGCAGTTATTAGGATTATTAAGGAATATGCTGCTAGAGTCTCTGGGGCTAATTTAAACAGACATTTATTAGGACACACAGGAGTAACCTATTTCTTGGCGGTATAAATACTCATTTGCAATGGTGACAGAATATCTATAGCACTAAGTTAAAGGTCCGACTGCCAAATTTAAAATCAGGCGAACCTTAAATTTAATCATGGTGGAGGCTACATCAACATCCGCTGGCCCTGTGGAGTAAGTGCCATTGGAGGCTGACCTTTAATTCCATCCATCGAAATAAGGAACCCGGTAGTAAGAGGCAGCAAAAACTGCCAAATGCTCCCCTCACCATTGGTGAGGACTCCCATGGTGAGGGGAGCATTTTCTTTTTGAAAATAAAACAGAAAACAGTTTGGTCCAGGGCTCAATCAACATGATGGAGCCCTGCACCAAACTGTTAACAGCATTGACAGGAATCGTCATGATGACAGTTCCGGCCAATGCTTTAGAAGTGAATGACAGCTTGGAGGTAGTTCCTAAATTAGGCTGGTGGTACCTCCTTCAGTGCAACTAAATAATTCCGTCTATATATAAATTAGGTCCCCAATCTTTAAACTATGATATATAAGTCAAGGTGACTTCATTTTTTAATGTTCACTCTTTTGGCACTTGAAAAGCATTTTTCATCCTTGTCTATATTCGAAACTATGGGACCAACTGGCAACGGCATCTATGACCATTGAAGTAGTGACAAAATATCAACCAAGGGAGTGTCAAAGATTGACTACCCTTATATCATGTAGGAAGGTATACATAGGACACTGTAATGCTGAGAGGTCCATTGAAAACAATAGAGTGGCTCGGCTCAATAATGGCTGGTATGGGCCTCCGGCTCTAACATTCCTAGGTTTTACTTTCTGTTTCTTCCTTTTTGATTTAGAACATTCCACCCTCAGTGGTTGAAATGTTGTAGTAGCCTTTCTCCTTTGGGTTTTGCCAGTTATTAAAGGTCCTCTCCCTCGTCTTGGCCCATTCCTATGTGGAGTTCAGGGCATTTAACAACCAGTACATTCTTGGCAGCAGGCTATATGCTATAATGTAAATTTTCATCCTTAACTTCACATGTATGTGCTCTGAATATATATATATATATATATATTCACTGAAAAAACCATAGGTTTAAGGCACGTTATAGTTAGAAATTAGCATTTAAAAAACCTTACAAATTCACTGAAAAAACCATAGGTTTTAGGGACAGTTATAATTAGTTGGACATTGCACTCGTACAAAACCCGTGAAATTCCCCCGTTATAGTTAGTTCAGCTAACTATAACTCGCGCCCCCGCAATGCACTGCTGATGGCGTCACATATTACATCACTCATGACATGGTCAGTGACATCACTGATGAGATCACTGATGACATCTCTGAGGCCGCCCTGTAGGGTCGGGGCTCCAGACCGAGAGAACTGTGTTTGGTGTTTAAAATGAGGAGCATGACCCACTCCGCGTCCAGCCTACTAAGGAGAGCTTATGAAGCGAAAATGGACACGCGTGAGGAAAGGATTCGGGCAGATTGACATCCTGCTTTGATCGTGCTGATAACCGTGTTTGTTCAGGTCATATTGAAAGTGGGAATATCGTGGCAGTATGGCAACTCATCTGACTGTTTTCCAAAAGGAGATTCCACACTGTCTTCAGTGCTTGTATTGAGTAAGAATCATGCACACTGGTACTGTACTTGAGAACTTTCAGCTTGTTATTCTGAAAAGACTATACAATGCACTGTGGGAATTGAAGTTTTTACTTTCAGTCATGTGACTTTGCCTTTTTAAAGCACGCACAAGCGCACTTTTGTGTTTGTCTTTCACCCGTGAGCAAGGCTATTGAGCCGAAACGTTGGGATATGAAAGCTGACGCTGCTGAACACTGAATTAAACTACGTTGTCAGTATTGGGCCTCAGTTTGTTGTTTTACACGGTGGTGTTTGATGGGCTGCTCCGTGCCCATTGTCCTGAGGCCACCCTGTAGGGTCGGGGGCTCCTGAACGAGAGAACTGTGTTTGGTGTTTAAAATGAGGAGCATGACCCACTCCGCGTCCAGCCTACTAAGGAGAGCTAATGAAGCAAAAATAGACACGCGTGAGGAAGGGATTCGGGCAGATTGACATCCTGCTTCGATCGTGCTGATAACCGTGTTTGTTCAGGTCACATTGAAAGTGGGAATATCGCAGCAGTATGGCAAATCATCTGACTGTTTTCCAAAAGGAGATTCCACACTGTCTTCAGTGCTTGTATTGAGTAAGAATCATGCACACTGGTACTGTACTTGAGAACTTTCAGCTTGTTATTCTGAAAAGACTATACAATGCACTGTGGGAATTGAAGTTTTTACTTTCAGTCATGTGACTTTGCCTTTTTAAAGCACGCACAAGCGCACTTTTGTGTTAGTCTTTCACCCGTGAGCAAGGCTATTGAGCCGAAACGTTGGGATATGAAAGCTGACGCTGCTGAACACTGAATTAAACTACGTTGCCAGTATTGGGCCTCAGTTTGTTGTTTTACACGGTGGTGTTTGATGGGCTGCTCCATGCCCATTGTCCTGAGGCCGCCCTGTAGGGTCGGGGGCTCCAGAACGAGAGAACTGTGTTTGGTGTTTAAAATGAGGAGCATGACCCACTCCGCGTCCAGCCTACTAAGGAGAGCTAATGAAGCGAAAATGGACACGCGTGAGGAAGGGATTCGGGCAGATTGACATCCTGCTTCGATCGTGCTGATAACTGTGTTTGTTCAGGTCACATTGAAAGTGGGAATATCGCGGCAGTATGGCAACTCATCTGACTGTTTTCCAAAAGGAGATTCCACACTGTCTTCAGTGCTTGTATTGAGTAAGAATCATGCACACTGGTACTGTACTTGAGAACTTTCAGCTTGTTATTCTGAAAAGACTATACAATGCACTGTGGGAATTGAAGTTTTTACTTTCGGTCATGTGACTTTGCCTTTTTAAAGCACGCACAAGCGCACTTTTGTGTTTGTCTTTCACCCGTGAGCAAGGCTATTGAGCCGAAACGTTGGGATATGAAAGCTGACGCTGCTGAACACTGAATTCAACTACGTTGCCAGTATTGGGCCTCAGTTTGTTGTTTTACACGGTGGTGTTTGATGGGCTGCTCCGTGCCCATTGTCCTGAGGCCACCCTGTAGGGTCGGGGGCTCCAGAAAGAGAGAAAAGTGTTTTTGGTGTTTAAAATGAGGAGCATGACCCACTCCGCGTCCAGCCTACTACGGAGAGCTAATGAAGCGAAAATGGACACGCGTGAGGATGGGATTCGGGCAGATTGACATCCTGCTTCGATCGTGCTGATAACCGTGTTTGTTCAGGTCATATTGAAAGTGGGAATATCGCGGCAGTATGGCAACTCATCTGACTGTTTTCCAAAAGGAGATTCCACACTGTCTTCAGTGCTTGTATTGAGTAAGAATCATGCACACTGGTACTGTACTTGAGAACTTTCAGCTTGTTATTCTGAAAAGACTATACAATGCACTGTGGGAATTGAAGTTTTTACTTTCAGTCATGTGACTTTGCCTTTTTAAAGCACGCACAAGCGCACTTTTGTGTTTGTCTTTCACCCGTGAGCAAGGCTATTGAGCCGAAACGTTGGGATATGGAAGCTGACGCTGCTGAACACTGAATTAAACTACATTGCCAGTATTGGGCCTCAGTTTGTTTTTTTACACGGTGGTGTTTGATGGGCTGCTCCGTGCCCATTGTCCTGAGGCCGCCCTGTAGGGTCGGGGGTTCCAGAACGAGAGAACTGTGTTTGGTATATATATATATATATATATTATCTACTGGCGGTCGCCAGTAGATAGTTATAGTTACAACCTATTATCCATAGGAAATCTGCGACATTCTATTTGAAATAACTCTCTTGCCGGTTGACGTATCTTCGCAAAATTTTCAAACTTTGTGGCCCGCTCCGGTCCGCTCCTACCCTGAAAGTCTCGGGGGGATTCGTCAAGCGGGGGCCGAGAAAAAAAGGGGGTCCCAAAACGCGTTCTCCCCATGCAATTTTCCATAGGAAACTTTAGACACGGCTACAGCCCGAACTGCTGAACGGAATTACACCAAATTTGGCAAAGAGGTAGGTCTTGGTTCAGAAAGAACCCTTTTTGTTAAATGGTGTAAATCCATTCAGTAGTTGCTGAGAAAATCAAAAGAAAAAAAGATAGGTATATCTAGGGCCGCGGATCCTCCCGAGCACGAGCTTTATGTTAATTGGCTGTCAACACTCCAAATCAGGAAGTGTTGGCAGCCATTTTGTCCCTCGGTAGAACCGAGGGACAGAAACAAGTGCGCAAAGCGCACAAAGGGGGCAGGGTAGAAACACCCTGACCCCTAGGTCTGCTCAGGGGTCCCACAAGGACTCCCTGGGCAAAATTTTTTTTTTTTTTTTAAAAATCGGCAGGATGCGCTCAGGGAGCGCGAACCCTGCCGAAAAAATCGAAGTGCGGTCTCCGCGCTTCGATGTTAATTGGCCCCCGGGTGGGCCAAGTCCCGGGGGCATGCTGGGGGGTTAATTTTATGTGTGGGGGCCTCTATGGGCCCCCAAGCCCTGGGGACCACCACCCCCGGGGCTTTATGGATAATGGTGCGGGAGGGCTCTGAGCCCTCCCGCAGCCCCGGGGACCACCACCTCCCCGGGGCTTCTTTTTTTATATTTGAAAAACCTGTGTGGGGGCTCCAGCCCCCACACGCCCGGGGACCACCACCTCCCCGGGGCACTAAGAAAAATGAAAATGGGGGTCCGTTTTGGACCCCAAGCCCCGAGGACCACCACCTCCCCGGGGCTTTCTCGATGTAGGGAGGGGGCCGCGCGGCCCCCCTCCTGGAGCCTGTGGTGGCCCTGGGGACCGCCACCCCCCAGGGCCGGCTCCTGCAGTGTCCCGGGGTGCCTACCCCCGGGACACTGCTGTTTGCAAAGACAGGACGGGAGCCTCGCGGCTCCCGTCCTGTCATTGCAAACTTGCTTTGGATATTGGAAGAGAGAGCAGGAAACCTGCTCTCTCTTCCAATATCCAAAGCTGATTGCTTTTCCACATGGGGAGCTGCATCTTAGCAGCTCCCCATGTGTAAAAGCAATGCCGGCTGCCGTGGGACACGGGGAGCCGGCGGGACTGTGGGGGGATTGGGGACCCCCCCACAGTCCCCAACGAGAGGCCAGGCCCCGGGGGATGGGGTCCCCGGGGCCATAAGTGGCCACGGAGGGGGCCACGCAGCCCCCTCCCCAAAGTAACAAAAAGTTTTTAAAAAAAAAAAGTGCAAGGCCGGCCCCGGGGATGGGGTCCCCGGGGCCTTAAATGGCCTGAGGAGGGGGCCACGCAGCCCCCCTCCAAATAAAAACAAAAGAGACCATGCCCCGGGGATGGGGTCCCCGGGGCCAATACAGGCCCAGGGAAGGGGGGCCACGCGGCACCCTTCCCATTTTTTTTTTAAATTTTAATTTAAAAAAAGGGGTAAGGCCCTGGGGGATGGGGTCCCCAGGGCCTAAAAATAGGAAAAAGGAAGGGGGCCACACGGCCCCCTTCAGGGAAAAAAAAAACGATCGGGCCCGCAGGCCCCGCCCCTTCCTTCACCACTCTGCAAACGCGCCCCTGGCGTGTTTGCAGAGGAGAACGAATTCCCCTTGAATACTGGGGGTCCCTGGGGGCCAACTAGCCCACCAGGAACCTCCAGTATGCGCCAGGGAGCTGCCTTGCAGAGAGGTGTACAGAGGCCACGCCCCTTTTACACCTCTCTGCAACGCAGCTCTGTGGCTCTTTTTGGAGGAACATGGTGGGCTAGTTGGACTCCAGGGACCCTCAGGATTCAAGGGGAGTTAATCCCCGACTTAAAACGCGCCACGGGGCGCGTTTGCACAGTGGTGAAGGGAGGGGCGGGGCTTCAGGTGACATGTGTGCAAACAGGCCCCGTGGCGCGTTTTAAGATGGGGAATTAAATCCTCTTCAATCCTGAGGGTCCCTGAGGGCCAACTAGCCCAACAGGTACGTCCAGAAAGCGCCACAGAGCTGCGTTGCAGAGAGGTGTAAAAGGGTGTGGCCTCTGTACATGTCTCTGCAACGCAGCCCCTGGCGCATACTGGAGGTTCCTGGTGGGCTAGTTGGCCCGTAGGGACCCTCATGATTCAAGGGGACTTAATCCCCCAACTTAAAACGCGCCACGGGCGCGTTTGCACAGATGTCACCTCAGGCCCCGCCCCTCCCTTCACCATTGTGCAAATATTCCTCTAAAATCAGCCGAAATACGAATTCCGATTTACTCACCTGTTATCAGGAGAGACCTCAGTGCTGCATCTTTCAGCCCAGTACTGATCCTCAAAAGTAATTTTAACCGTACTTACCGGTAACTTGAATTTCCTTCATAGGCTAACATTGACTGGTTTCACTTGGAAATTCTTCTAAGTGTGGAGTTTTGGAACTTTAAAATATTCCTCTAAAATCAGCCGAAATACGAATTCCGATTTACTCACCTGTTATCAGGAGAGACCTCAGTGCTGCATCTTTCAGCCCAGTACTGGTCCTGAAAAGTAATTTTAACCGTACTTACCAGTAACTTGAATTTCCTTCCATAGGCTAACATTGACTGGTTTCACTTGGAAATTCTTCTAAGTGTGGAGTTTTGGAACTTTAAAATATTCCTCTAAAATCAGCCGAAATACGAATTCCGATTTACTCACCTGTTATCAGGAGAGACCTCAGTGCTGCATCTTTCAGCCCAGTACTGATCCTCAAAAGTAATTTTAACCGTACTTACCAGTAACTTGAATTTCCTTCCATAGGATATCATTGCCTGCTTTTTGCTGAAAAAGTTTCTAAGTGTTGATTTTTGAAACATACAAATATTCCTCTAAAATCAGCCGAAATCCGAATTCTGATTTACTCACCTGTTATCAGGAGAGACCTCAGTGCTGCATCTTTCAGCCCAGTACTGGTCCTGAAAAGTAATTTTAACCGTACTTACCGGTAACTTGAATTTCCTTCATAGGCTAACATTGACTGGTTTCACTTGGAAATTCTTCTAAGTGTGGAGTTTTGGAACTTTAAAATATTCCTCTAAAATCAGCCGAAATACGAATTCCGATTTACTCACCTGTTATCAGGAGAGACCTCAGTGCTGCATCTTTCAGCCCAGTACTGATCCTCAAAAGTAATTTTAACCGTACTTACCAGTAACTTGAATTTCCTTCCATAGGATATCATTGCCTGCTTTTTGCTGAAAAAGTTTCTAAGTGTTGATTTTTGAAACATACAAATATTCCTCTAAAATCAGCCGAAATCCGAATTCTGATTTACTCACCTGTTATCAGGAGAGACCTCAGTGCTGCATCTTTCAGCCCAGTACTGGTCCTGAAAAGTAATTTTAACCGTACTTACCAGTAACTTGAATTTCCTTCCATAGGCTAACATAGAAGAATTTCCAAGTGAAACCAGTCAAAGTGTGGAGTTTTGGAACTTTAAAATAGTCCTCTAAAATCAGCCGAAATACGAATTCCGATTTACTCACCTGTTATCAGGAGAGACCTCAGTGCTGCATCTTTCAGCCCAGTACTGATCCTCAAAAGTAATTTTAACCGTACTTACCAGTAACTTGAATTTCCTTCCATAGGAATCCATTGTCTGGTTTTCAGCAGAAAAGTTTCAGTGTCGATTTTTACAAACTACAAATATTCCTAAAAAATCGCCTGTATGACTTAAACGCATTCTTTCAACTGTTTACAGGAGATGCACCAGTGCTGGATCCAGGATCCAACACTGAGTAAGAAAAAGTAACGATAACAGTTTTTAACTTCTAAGTGAATTTCCTTCCATAGGATAACATTGGTGATTGTATGAGAAAAAGTTTCTAAGTGTGAACTTTTAAAGTACAATAATATTCCTTAAAAATCACGACTGTAACCAAAACGCTTTTACTCAACTGTTTACAGGAGATGTCCCAGGACTGAATCTAGGATCCAGTAATGTGGTTAGAAAAGTAATCCATAAAGTAACTAATTGCATTTAACTAGAAATTCACATTGAGCTGAATGTTGCATTGTGTTTGAAAATGTGTTGCCCATTGCAACAACTGTAACTACTGTACTTAAAAGTCTATTGCCTATGTGCAAAGTAATTAAACTAAAGTAATTCATTCTGAGAAAGTATTTTTTGTAATGTAATGTATAATGTAATTACAATGTAATTTAAAAAATAAAATATGTAAAAAAAAATTGTTTCTAAAAAATTTGGAAATCAGTATGAAAAAAATTTATATAACAATTAATACATTTAAAAATTGTCATTTACAAAACCTTTGAAATTCACTGAAAAAACTGTAGGTTTCAGACATGTTATAGTTACAAATTAGCATTTAAAAAACCTTTGAAATTCACTGAAAAAACCATAGGTTTCAGGGACGTTATAGTTACAAATTAGCATTTAAAAAACCTTTGAAATTCACTGAAAAAACCATAGGTTTTAGGGACAGTTATAGTTAGTTGGACATTGCACTCGTACAAAACCCGTGAAATTCCCCCGTTATAGTTAGTCCAGCTAACTATAACTCGCGCCCCCGCAATGCACTGCTGATGACGTCACATATTACATCACTCATGACATGGTCAGTGACATCACTGATGACATCACTGATGTCATCTCAAATGACATCACTGATGACATCATCCACGTGATAATCTGATGCACCTCCTCACACTCTAATATAACCTTTGATACACCCACTCTAAATTACAGACTGCCATTCGCAAAACCATAGACACTCCAACACCAATAACTACATACCCACTCACTGATTCTTAGGTCTACGCACACATCCACTCACTCACCCGTACAGTCACTCATACTTACGGTCACTCAGTACAGGACTATCATATGCACTCATACTCCTATATAGACACTCAAACACCGCCACTCATCCATAGAGGTACTCACACACCTAGTCAGTCTTGCAAATAATTAAACACACTACCATTTACTCACCTATACAGTTATACACACACCAGCTCACTTACTCATACAAATAGTAGCACATTCTTACGCTCTTATACAATCACTGATACAAGCACACACTCATCCATACAGCCACTATCACAATCACTCACTCTCAGCTTATAGCTATTTATATACTCCAACACACATATATACTGCCTTTCACATATGTAGTTACTCACACATGTACCACTGGGACATACATTCACTCACTAACACACTCTTACACACACTTACCCACCCATACAGTCTATCACAGTTGCACTCTTGAAACCATCCACCCAGTGAATCACCCACTCACACATCTATGCACAGAGTTGCACACACCCCTCCCACACAAACACTCAGGCACCCATACAGATACTCAGACAAGCATTCAATAACTCATATAGACACTCATGTAGCTATTCACAAACACATGCAGCCACTTACACAGCAACAGACAGACGGATACAGACATTCACCCAGTTTAGTCACTAACCCATGCATTCAGTAAGATACGTTAAATCACTCACTTATAGAGTCAGTCACGCACCTACTAAATCATCCATACAGACACTTACACACCCACTCATTCTTCAATACGTCTTTTCCTATATATATTAAAAATATTTAAACTTTACAGAAACACACAGTCACTGGATGATGTCATCAGTGATGTCATTTGAGATATCATCAGTGATGTCATCAGTGATGTCACTGACCATGTCATGAGTGATGTAATATGTGACGTCACCAGCAGTGCATTGCGGGGCGCGAGTTATAGTTAGCTGGACTAACTATAACGGGGAATTTCACGGGTTTTGTACGAGTGCAATGTCCAACTAACTATAACTGTCCCTAAAACCTATGTTTTTTCAGTGAATATATATATATATATATATATATTCACTGAAAAAACCATAGGTTTTAGGGACAGTTATAGTTAGTTGGACATTGCACTCGTACAAAACCCGTGAAATTCCCCCGTTATAGTTAGTTCAGGTAACTATAACTCGCGCGAGTTATAGTTAGCTGGACTAACTATAACGGGGAATTTCACGGGTTTTGTACTGAGTGCAATGTCAACTAACTATAACTGTCCCTAAAACCTATGGTTTTTTCAGTGAATATATATATATATATATATATATATATATTCACTGAAAAAACCATAGGTTTTAGGGACAGTTATAGTTAGTTGGACATTGCACTCGTACAAAACCCGTGAAATTCCCCGTTATAGTTAGTTCAGGTAACTATAACTCGCGCCCCCGCAATGCACTGCTGATGATGTCACATATTACATCACTCATGACATGGTCAGTGACATCACTGATGACATCACTGATGACATCTCAAATGACACCACTGATGACATCACTGATGAAATCATCCATGTGATAATTTGATGCATCTTCTCACACCCTAATATAACTTATGATACACCCACTGTAAATTACAGACTGCCATTGTCAAAACCATAGACACTCCAACACCAATTACTATATACACACTCACTGATTCTTAGGTCTACACACACACATCTACTCACTCACCCGTACAGTCACTCATACTTATAGTCACTCAGTACAGGACTATTATATGCACTCATACACCTATATAAACACTCACACACTGCCACTCATCCATAGAGGTACTCACACACCTAGTCAGTCATGCAAAAAATTAAGCACACACCCATTTACTCACCTATACAGTTATACACACACCAGCTCACTTACTCATACAAATACTAGCACATTCTTACGCTCTTATACAATCTCTGATACAAGCACACACTCATCCATACAGTCACTCTCACAATCACACACTCTCGCTTATAGCTATTTATATACTCCAACACACATACATACTGCCTTTCACATATGTAGTTACTCACACATGTACCACTGGGACATACATTCACTCACTAACACACTCTTACACACACTTACCCACCCATACAGTCTATCACAGATGCACTCTTGAAACCATCCACCCAGTGAATCACCCACTCACACATCTATGCACAGAGTCGCACTCACCCCACCCGCACAAACACTCAGGCACCCATACAGATACTCAGACAACCAATCAATAACTCATATAGACACTCATGTAGCTATTCACAAACCCATGCAGCCACTTACACAGCAACACAGACGGATACAGACATTCACCCAGTTTAGTCACTAACCCATGCATTCAGTAAGATACGTTTAATCACTCACTTATAGAGTTAGTCACGCACCTACTAAATCATCCATTCAGACACTTATACACCCACTCATTCTTCAATATGCCTTTCCCTATATATATTAAACATATTTAAACTTTACAGAAACACACAGTCACTGGATGATGTCATCAGTGATGTCATTTGAGATGTCATCAGTGATGTCATCAGTGATGTCACTGACCATGTCATGAGTGATGTAATATGTGACGTCGTCAGCAGTGCATTGCGGGGGCGCGAGTTATAGTTACCTGAACTAACTATAACGGGGGAATTTCACGGGTTTTGTACGAGTGCAATGTCCAACTAACTATAACTGTCCCTAAAACCTATGGTTTTTTCAGTGAATTTGTAAGGTTTTTTAAATGCTAATTTCTAACTATAACGTGCCTGAAACCTATGGTTTTTTCTGTGAATTTCAAAGGTTTTTTAAATGCTAATTCCTGACTATAACATGTCTGAAACCTATGGTTTTTTTCAGTGAATTTCAAAGGTTTTGTAAATGACAATTTTTAAATGTATTAATTGTTATATTTATTTTTTTGATACTGATTTACTACATTTTTTTAAACTATTTATTTTTAGATATTTTATTTTTTTAAATACATTGTAATTACATTATACATTACATTACAAAATATACTTTCTCAGAATGAATTACTTTAGTTTAAATACTTTGCAAATAGGCAATAGACTTTTAAGTACAGTAGTTACAGTTGTTGCAATGGGCAACACAATTTCAAACACAATGCAACATTGAGCTCAATGTGAATTTCAAGTTAAATGCAATTAGTTACTTTATGGATTACTTTTTCTAACCACAGGACTGGATACTAGATTCAGTCCTGGGACATCTCCTGTAAACAGTTGAGTAAAAGCGTTTTGGTTACAGTAGTGATTTTTAAGGAATATTATTGTATTTTAAAAGTTGACACCTAGAAACTTTTTCACATAGAATCACCAATGTTATCCTATGGGAGGAAATTCACTTAGCAGGTAAGTAGTATTATCATTACTTTTTCTTACTCAGTGGTGGATCCTGGATCCAGCACTGGTGCATCTCCTGTAAACAGTTGAAAGAATGCGTTTAAGTCATACAGGCGATTTTTAAGGAATATTTGTAGTTTGTGAAAATCGACACTTTGAAACTTTTCTGCTGAAAACCAGACAATGGATTCCTATGGAAGGAAATACAAGTTACTGGTAAATACGGTTAGAATTACTTTTCAGGGTCAGTGCTGGGCTAAAAGATGCAGCACTGGGTTCTCTCCTGATAACAGGTGAGAAAATCGGAATTCGTAGTTCGACTGATTTTAGAGGAATATTATAAAGTTCCAAAACTCCACACTTAGAAGAATTTCCAAGTGAAACCAGTCAATGTTAGCCTATGGAAGGAAATTCAAGTTACTGGTAAGTACGGTTAAAATTACTTTTCAGGATCAGTACTGGGCTCAAAGATACAGCACTGAGGTCTCTCCTGATAACAGGTGAGTAAATCGGAATTCGTAGTTCGGCTGATTTTAGAGGAATATTATAAAGTTCCAAAACTCCACACTTAGAAGAATTTCCAAGTGAAACCAGTCAATGTTAGCCTATGGAAGGAAATTCAAGTTACTGGTAAGTACGGTTAGAATTACTTTTCAAGGTCAGTGCTGGGCTAAAAGATGCAGCACTGGGTTCTCTCCTGATAACAGGTGAGTAAATCGGAATTCGTAGTTCGGCTGATTTTAGAGGAATATTATAAAGTTCCAAAACTCCACACTTAGAAGAATTTCCAAGTGAAACCAGTCAATGTTAGCCTATGGAAGGAAATTCAAGTTACTGGTAAGTACGGTTACAATTATTTTTGAGGCTCAGTACTGGGCTCAAAGCTGCAGCACTGAGGTCTCTCCTGATAACAGGTGAGTAAATCAGAATTCGTAGTTCGGCTGATTTTAGAGGAATATTTGTATGTTACAAAAATCGACAGTAACTTTTTCAGCAAAAAGCAGGCAATGATATCCTATGGAAGGAAATTCAAGTTACTGGTAAGTACGGTTAAAATTACTTTTCAGGATCAGTACTGGGCTCAAAGATGCATCACTGTGGTCTCTCCTGATAACAGGTGAGTAAATCGAAATTCGTAGTTCGGCTGATTTTAGAGGAATATTATAAAGTTCCAAAACTCCACACTTAGAAGAATTTCCAAGTGAAACCAGTCAATGTTAGCCTATGGAAGGAAATTCAAGTTACTGGTAAGTACGGTTAGAATTACTTTTCAGGATCAGTACTGGGCTCAAAGATGCAGCACTGAGGTCTCTCCTGATAACAGGTGAGTAAATCGGAATTCGTAGTTCTGATGATTTTAGAGGAATATTTGTATGTTTCAAAAATCGAGACTTAGAAACTTTTTCAGCAAAAAGCAGGCAATGATATCCTATGGAAGGAAATTCAAGTTACTGGTAAGTACGGTTAAAATTACTTTTCAGGATCAGTACTAGGCTCAAAGATGCAGCACTGAGGTCTCTCCTGATAACAGGTGAGTAAATCAGAATTCGTAGTTCGGCTGATTTTAGAGGAATATTTGCACAATGGTGAAGGAAGGGGGTGGGGCCTGAGGTGACATGTCTGCAAACACGCCCTGTGGCGCGTTTTAAGTTGGAGAATTAATTCCTCCTCAATCCCGAGGGTCCCTAGGGACCAAGTAGCCCACCAGATACCTCCAGTATGCGCCAGAGAGCTGCGTTGCAGAGAGGTGTTCAGAGGCCACGCCCCTTTTTGCACCTCTCTGCAACGCAGCTCTGTGGCGCTTTCTGGACATACCTGGTGGGCTAGTTGGCCCCCAGGGACCCTCAGGATTGAAGGGGATTTAATTCCCCATCTTAAAACGCGCCACGGGGCCTGTTTGCACACATGTCACCTGAAGCCCCGCCCCCTCCCTTCACCACTGTGCAAACGCGCCCCGTGGCGCGTTTTAAGTTGGGGGATTAAGTCCCCTTGAATCCTGAGGGTCCCTGGAGTCCAACTAGCCCACCATGTACCTCCAAAAGCGCCACAGAGCTGCGTTGCAGAGAGGTGTAAAAGGGGCGTGGCCTCTGTACACCTCTCTGCAATGCAGCCCCCTGGCGCATACTGGAGGTTCCTGGTGGGCTAGTTGGCCCCCAGGGACCCCCAGTATTCAAGGGGAATTTGTTCCCCCTCTGCAAACGCACCAGGGGGCGCATTTGCAGAGTGGTAAAGGAAAGGGGCGGGGCCTGCGGCACGATCGTTTAAAAAAAAAAAAAAAATTCCCGAAGCGGGACGGTGTGGCCCCCCTTCCTTTTTCCTTTTTTTGGGCCCTGGGGACCCCATCCCCCAGGGCCTTACCCCTTTTTTTCTTTTTTTAAAAAAGGAAATGGGAAGGGGGCCGAGGGCCCCCCTCCCGTGGCCGATTCCGGCCCCGTGGACGCCATCCCCCGGGGCATGGCCTTTATTTTGTATTTTTAAAAAAATTATTTTTATCTTTTTGGTGGAGGGGGGTTACGTGGCCCCCCTCCCGGGCCACTACTTGCCCCAGGGACCCCATCCCCCGGGGCTGGCCCTCTCCGTTGGGGACTGTGGGGGGGTCCCCAATCCCCCCACAGTCCCGCCGGCTCCCCGCGTCCTTCAGGAGCCGGCATTGCTTTTCCACATGGGGAGCTGCTAAGATGCAGCTCCCCGTGTGGAAAAGCAATCTGCTTTGAATTTTGGAAGAGAGAGCAGGTTTCCTGCTCTCTCTTCCAAAATTCAAAGCAGTTTGCTATGACAGGACGGGAGCCACGAGGCTCCCGCCCTGCCATAGCAAACTATAGTGTCCCGGGGGTAGGCACCCCAGGACACTGCAGGAGCCGGCCCTGGGGGGTGGTGGTCCCCAGGGCCATCACTGGCTCCAGGAGGGGGGCCGCGCGGCCCCCCTCCCCACATCTGCAAAGCCCAGGGGAGGTGGTGGTCCCCGGGGCTTCGGGGGTCCAAAACGGACCCCCATTTTAAATGTGTTAGTGCCCCGGGGAGGTGGCGGTCCCCTGGGCATGTGGGGGGACTGGAGCCCCCCCACAGAGGTCATTAAATTAAAAAAAAGAAGGAGGTGGCAGTCCCCGGGGCTGCAGGAGGGCGGAGAGCCCTCCCGCACCATTTTTTATTTAAAGCCCCGGGGGGGTGGCGGTCCCTGGGGCTTGGGGGGCCTTAGAGGCCCCCCCATAAAATCTAAACCCACCCCCGCATGCCCCCGGGACTTGGGCCACCCGGGGGCAAATTAGCATCGAAGCACGGGAGACCGCGCTTCGATTTTTTTTTTTATCGGCGGGATCCGCGCACCCTAAGCGAATCCCGTCGATTTTTATTTTTTTTAAATGCTTTTTTCTGCCCAGGGGGTCCTTGTGGGACCCCCTGAGCAGACCTAGGGGGTCAGGGTGTTTCTACCCTGCCCCCTTTGTGCGTTTTGCGCACTTGTTTCTTGTGTATTTTCTCGGCGGGATCCGCGCACCCTAAGCGCATACCGCCGATTTTTAAAAAAAAAAATGCTTTTTTCTGCCCATGGGGTCCTTGTGGGACCCCCTGAGCAGACCTAGGGGGTCAGGGTGTTTCTACCCTGCCCCCTTTTTGAGCTTTGCGCACTTGTTTCTGTCCCTCGGTTCTACCGAGGGACAAAATGGCTGCCAACACTTCCTGATTTGGAGTGTTGACAGCCACTTGACAGCCAATTAGCATGCAGCTCGTGATCGGGAGGGTACGCGGACCCTATTTGGCCATAGATATATATGTGAATTTACTTTTGATTTTCTCAGGAACTACTGAACGGATTTACACCATTTAAGCAAAAGGCACTACACTGAACCAAGGGCTACCTCTTTGCCAAATTTGGTGTAATTCTGTTCAGCAGTTCGGGCTGTGGCTGCAACTAAAGGTTCCTATGGAAAAATGAATGGGGAAAACGCGTTTTGGGACCCCCCTTTTTTCTCGGCCCCCGCTTGACGAATCACCCCGAGACTTTCAGGATAGGAGCGAACCGGAGCGCCCCAACAAGTTGGAAACTTTCGCGAAGATTTGTCAACCGGCGCCAACGTTATTTCAAATAGAATGTTGCGGATTTCCTGTGGATAATAGGTCCTAACTATAACTATCTACTGGCGACCACCAGTAGATAATATATATATATATATATATATATAGGTAGGATGAGAAAGGAGCCATTTATTATACATTTGAGCGGCAACATTCAATTGCTGGTCTGACGCGTTTCAGCTGTATTAGCCTTAATCATAGACCTTCCTTCGCAGCTTGGTAAAATACTCATAGTCCCACAATGCACTGTTCCGGTAAGTACCCATGCAGGCAAAGTGCTTTCTCTCATAGTGCAAAAAATGTGAATACAACGCTGCATTATTCCTGTTGCCGCAATACCTCAGTAAATGTCATTTTCCATCGTAGCAAGAAGTGGTAAAATACCCCTCTTGTCTCCCTTGCTCCTCTCCATATATCGAGTGATTGTTGAGGTATTGCGGCAACAGGAATAATGCAGCGTTGTATTCACATTTTTTGCACTATGAGAGAAAGCACTTTGCCTGCATGGGTACTTACCGGAACAGTGCATTGTGGGACTATGAGTATTTTACCAAGCTGCGAAGGAAGGTCTATGATTAAGGCTAATACAGCTGAAACGCGTCAGACCAGCAATTGAATGTTGCCGCCCAAATGTATAATAAATGGCTCCTTTCTCATCCTACCAGTGCTTCGGCTATTTCTGTTCATAGTGCTGGTTGCAATTTAGCGGGATGCTTCGTTCCCGTGGCTTGCTGAGGCTGCCCTGCAGGGTCATGGGCTCCCGCTTACGAAGAGACTGTGTGGGTATCTATGACGGGAGACTGACCCGCTCCTAATCCAGGATTTTCCAAACAATCACTCGATATATGGAGAGGAGCAAGGGAGACAAGAGGGGTATTTTACCACTTCTTGCTACGATGGAAAATGACATTTACTGAGGTATTGCGGCAACAGGAATAATGCAGCGTTGTATTCACATTGTTTGCACTATGAGAGAAAGCACTTTGCCTGCATGGGTACTTACCGGAACAGTGCATTGTGGGACTATGAGTATTTTACCAAGCTGCGAAGGAAGGTCTATGATTAAGGCTAATACAGCTGAAACGCGTCAGACCAGCAATTGAATGTTGCCGCCCAAATGTATAATAAATGGCTCCTTTCTCATCCTACCAGTGCTTCGGCTATTTCTGTTCATAGTGCTGGTTGCAATTTAGCGGGATGCTTCGTTCCCGTGGCTTGCTGAGGCTGCCCTGCAGGGTCATGGGCTCCCGCTTACGAAGAGACTGTGTGGGTATCTATGACGGGAGACTGACCCGCTCCTAATCCAGGATTTTCCAAACAATCACTCGATATATGGAGAGGAGCAAGGGAGACAAGAGGGGTATTTTACCACTTCTTGCTACGATGGAAAATGGCATTTACTGAGGTATTGCGGCAACAGGAATAATGCAGCGTTGTATTCACATTTTTTGCACTATGAGAGAAAGCACTTTGCCTGCATGGGTACTTACCGGAACAGTGCATTGTGGGACTATGAGTATTTTACCAAGCTGCGAAGGAAGGTCTATGATTAAGGCTAATACAGCTGAAACGCGTCAGACCAGCAATTGAATGTTGCCGCCCAAATGTATAATAAATGGCTCCTTTCTCATCCTACCAGTGCTTCCGCTATTTCTGTTCATAGTGCTGGTTGCAATTTAGCGGGATGCTTCGTTCCCGTGGCTTGCTGAGGCTGCCCTGCAGGGTCATGGGCTCCCGCTTACGAAGAGACTGTGTGGGTATCTATGACGGAGACTGACCCGCTCCTAATCCAGGATTTTCCAAACAATCACTCGATATATGGAGAGGAGCAAGGGAGACAAGAGGGGTATTTTACCACTTCTTGCTACGATGGAAAATGACATTTACTGAGGTATTGCGGCAACAGGAATAATGCAGCGTTGTATTCACATTTTTTGCACTATGAGAGAAAGCACTTTGCCTGCATGGGTACTTACCGGAACAGTGCATTGTGGGACTATGAGTATTTTAGCAAGCTGCGAAGGAAGGTCTATGATTAAGGCTAATACAGCTGAAACGCGTCAGACCAGCAATTGAATGTTGCCGCCCAAATGTATAATAAATGGCTCCTTTCTCATCCTACCAGTGCTTCGGCTATTTCTGTTCATAGTGCTGGTTGCAATTTAGCGGGATGCTTCGTTCCCGTGGCTTGCTGAGGCTGCCCTGCAGGGTCATGGGCTCCCGCTTACGAAGAGACTGTGTGGGTATCTATGACGGGAGACTGACCCGCTCCTAATCCAGGATTTTCCAAACAATCACTCGATATATGGAGAGGAGCAAGGGAGACAAGAGGGGTATTTTACCACTTCTTGCTACGATGGAAAATGACATTTACTGAGGTATTGCGGCAACAGGAGTAATGCAGCGTTGTATTCACATTTTTTGCGCTATGAGAGAAAGCACTTTGCCTGCATGGGTACTTACCGGAACAGTGCATTGTGGGACTATGAGTATTTTACCAAGCTGCGAAGGAAGGTCTATGATTAAGGCTAATACAGCTGAAACGCGTCAGACCAGCAATTGAATGTTGCCGCCCAAATGTATAATAAATGGCTCCTTTCTCATCCTACCAGTGCTTCGGCTATTTCTGTTCATAGTGCTGGTTGCAATTTAGCGGGATGCTTCGTTCCCGTGGCTTGCTGAGGCTGCCCTGCAGGGTCATGGGCTCCCGCTTACGAAGAGACTGTGTGGGTATCTATGACGGGAGACTGACCCGCTCCTAATCCAGGATTTTCCAAACAATCACTCGATATATGGAGAGGAGCAAGGGAGACAAGAGGGGTATTTTACCACTTCTTGCTACGATGGAAAATGACATTTACTGAGGTATTGCGGCAACAGGAATAATGCAGCGTTGTATTCACATTTTTTGCACTATGAGAGAAAGCACTTTGCCTGCATGGGTACTTACCGGAACAGTGCATTGTGGGACTATGAGTATTTTACCAAGCTGCGATGGAAGGTCTATGATTAAGGCTAATACAGCTGAAACGCGTCAGACCAGCAATTGAATGTTGCCGCCCAAATGTATAATAAATGGCTCCTTTCTCATCCTACCAGTGCTTCGGCTATTTCTGTTCATAGTGCTGGTTGCAATTTAGCGGGATGCTTCGTTCCCGTGGCTTGCTGAGGCTTCCCTGCAGGGTCATGGGCTCCCGCTTACGAAGAGACTGTGTGGGTATCTATGACGGGAGACTGACCCGCTCCTAATCCAGGATTTTCCAAACAATCACTCGATATATGGAGAGGAGCAAGGGAGACAAGAGGGGTATTTTACCACTTCTTGCTACGATGGAAAATGACATTTACTGAGGTATTGCGGCAACAGGAATAATGCAGCGTTGTATTCACATTTTTTGCACTATGAGAGAAAGCACTTTGCCTGCATGGGTACTTACCGGAACAGTGCATTGTGGGACTATGAGTATTTTACCAAGCTGCGAAGGAAGGTCTATGAGTAAGGCTAATACAGCTGAAACGCGTCAGACCAGCAATTGAATGTTGCCGCCCAAATGTATAATAAATGGCTCCTTTCTCATCCTACCAGTGCTTCGGCTATTGCTGTTCATAGTGCTGGTTGCAATTTAGCGGGATGCTTCGTTCCCGTGGCTTGCTGAGGCTGCCCTGCAGGGTCATGGGCTCCCGCTTACGAAGAGACTGTGTGGGTATCTATGACTGGAGACTGACCCGCTCCTAATCCAGGATTTTCCAAACAATCACTCGATATATGGAGAGGAGGAAGGGAGACAAGAGGGGTATTTTACCACTTCTTGCTACGATGGAAAATGACATTTACTGAGGTATTGCGGCAACAGGAATAATGCAGCGTTGTATTCACATTTTTTGCACTATGAGAGAAAGCACTTTGCCTGCATGGGTACTTACCGGAACAGTGCATTGTGGGACTATGAGTATTTTACCAAGCTGCGAAGGAAGGTCTATGATTAAGGCTAATACAGCTGAAACGCGTCAGACCAGCAATTGAATGTTGCCGCCCAAATGTATAATAAATGGCTCCTTTCTCATCCTACCAGTGCTTTGGCTATTTCTGTTCATAGTGCTGGTTGCAATTTAGCGGGATGCTTCGTTCCCGTGGCTTGCTGAGGCTGCCCTGCAGGGTCATGGGCTCCCGCTTACGAAGAGACTGTGTGGGTATCTATGACGGGAGACTGACCCGCTCCTAATCCAGGATTTTCCAAACAATCACTCGATATATGGAGAGGAGCAAGGGAGACAAGAGGGGTATTTTACCACTTCTTGCTACGATGGAAAATGACATTTACTGAGGTATTGCGGCAACAGGAATAATGCAGCGTTGTATTCACATTTTTTGCACTATGAGAGAAAGCACTTTGCCTGCATGGGTACTTACCGGAACAGTGCATTGTGGGACTATGAGTATTTTACCAAGCTGCGAAGGAAGGTCTATGAGTAAGGCTAATACAGCTGAAACGCGTCAGACCAGCAATTGAATGTTGCCGCCCAAATGTATAATAAATGGCTCCTTTCTCATCCTACCAGTGCTTCGGCTATTTCTGTTCATAGTGCTGGTTGCAATTTAGCGGGATGCTTCGTTCCCGTGGCTTGCTGAGGCTGCCCTGCAGGGTCATGGGCTCCCGCTTACGAAGAGACTGTGTGGGTATCTATGACTGGAGACTGACCCGCTCCTAATCCAGGATTTTCCAAACAATCACTCGATATATGGAGAGGAGGAAGGGAGACAAGAGGGTATTTTACCACTTCTTGCTACGATGGAAAATGACATTTACTGAGGTATTGCGGCAACAGGAATAATGCAGCGTTGTATTCACATTTTTTGCACTATGAGAGAAAGCACTTTGCCTGCATGGGTACTTACCGGAACAGTGCATTGTGGGACTATGAGTATTTTACCAAGCTGCGAAGGAAGGTCTATGATTAAGGCTAATACAGCTGAAACGCGTCAGACCAGCAATTGAATGTTGCCGCCCAAATGTATAATAAATGGCTCCTTTCTCATCCTACCAGTGCTTTGGCTATTTCTGTTCATAGTGCTGGTTGCAATTTAGCGGGATGCTTCGTTCCCGTGGCTTGCTGAGGCTGCCCTGCAGGGTCATGGGCTCCCGCTTACGAAGAGACTGTGTGGGTATCTATGACGGGAGACTGACCCGCTCCTAATCCAGGATTTTCCAAACAATCACTCGATATATGGAGAGGAGCAAGGGAGACAAGAGGGGTATTTTACCACTTCTTGCTACGATGGAAAATGACATTTACTGAGGTATTGCGGCAACAGGAATAATGCAGCGTTGTATTCACATTTTTTGCACTATGAGAGAAAGCACTTTGCCTGCATGGGTACTTACCGGAACAGTGCATTGTGGGACTATGAGTATTTTACCAAGCTGCGAAGGAAGGTCTATGATTAAGGCTAATACAGCTGAAACGCGTCAGACCAGCAATTGAATGTTGCCGCCCAAATGTATAATAAATGGCTCCTTTCTCATCCTACCAGTGCTTCGGCTATTTCTGTTCATAGTGCTGGTTGCAATTTAGCGGGATGCTTCGTTCCCGTGGCTTGCTGAGGCTGCCCTGCAGGGTCATGGGCTCCCGCTTACGAAGAGACTGTGTGGATATATATATATATATATATATATATATATATATACCGCCGAAAACTCTCCGAACTTCCACAGCAGCGCTGGCAGCAACAGCAGCGGCGAACAGAGGAAACAGACCCAAATAGCGATGGCAGGTAAGATTTATTTCCTCACTTAGTGACGCGTTTCGAGCACAGCCGTGCCCTTGTTATATATATATATATTCATACATAGATAGATAGAGATAGAGATAGATATAGATATATATGTCTATAATATATATATAGACATATAAAAATATCTATCTATCTATATATATATATATTCACTGAAAAAACCATAGGTTTCAGGGACGTTATAGTTAGAAATTAGCATTTAAAAAACCTTAGAAATTCACTGAAAAAACCACAGGTTTCAGGGACGTTATAGTAAGTTGGACATTTCACTCGTACAAAACCTGAGAAATTCGGCCGTTATAGTTAGTTCAGCTAACTTTAACTCGCGCCCCCGCAATGCACTGCTGATGATGTCACATATTACATCATTCATGACATGGTCAGTCACATCACTGATGACATCACTGATGACATCTCAAATGACATCACTGATGACATCACTGATGACATCATCCAGTGACTATGTGTTTCTGTAAAGTTTAAATATGTTTTATATATATATATATATGCCAAGGTGTATTGAAAAATGAGTGGGTGTATAAGTGTCTAGATGGATGATTTAGTAGGTGTGTGACTGGCTGTATAAGTGAGTGATTAAATGTGTCTTACTGAATGCATGGGTTAGTGACTGATACAGACATTCACACAGTTTAGTTTGTCAGTTGGTGTGTAAGCGGTTGCATGTGTTGGTGAGTAGCTACATGAGTGTCTATATGGGTTATTGATTGCTTGTCTGAGTATCTGTATGGGTGCCTGAGTGTCTGTGTGGGTGGGTGGGGTGTGTGTGACTCTGTGCATAGATGTGTGAGTGGATGATTCACTGGGTGTACGGGTTCAAGAGTGCATCTGTGAAGGGCTGTATGGGTGGGTGAGTGTGTGTACGGGTGTGTTGGTGAGTGAATGGATGCCTCAGTGGTACATGTGTGAGTAACTGCATATGTGAAAGGCAGTATATCTGAGTGTTGGAGTATATAAATGACTATATGTGAGAGTGAGTGATTGTGAGAGTGGCTGTGTGGATCAGTGTGTGCTTGTATTAGTTATCGTATAAGAGTGTAAGTATGTGTTAGTATATATTTGAATAAGTGAGGTGGTGTGTGTTTAACTGTACAGGTGAGTAAATGGGAGTGTGATTGTTTCTTTGCATGACTGACTAGGTGTGTGAGTAACTCTATGGATGAGTGGCAGTGTGTGAGTGTCTGTATAGATATGTGAGTGTATATGATAATGCCGTATTGATGGTTGACTGCATGTATGAGTGACTGTATGGGTGAATGAGTGGATGTGTGTGTAGACCTAGGAATTAGTGAGTGGGTATGTACTAACTGGTATTGGTGTGTCTATGGTTTCGAAAATGGTAGTCTGTATTTTAGAGTGGGTGTATCAAAGGTTATATTAGGGTTTTAGGAGGTGCATCAGATCATCACGTGGATAATGTCATCAGGGATGTCATCAGTGATGTCATTTGAGATGTCATCAGTGATGTCATCAGTGATGTCACTGACCATGTCATGAATGATGTAATATGTGACGTCATCAGCAGTGCATTGCGGGGGCGCGAGTTATAGTTAGCTGAACTAACTATAACGGCCGAATTTCTCAGGTTTTGTACGAGTGAAATGTCCAACTAACTATAACGTCCCTGAAACCTGTGGTTTTTTCAGTGAATTTCTAAGGTTTTTTAAATGCTAATTTCTAACTATAACGTCCCTGAAACCTATGGTTTTTTCAGTGAATTTCAAAGGTTTTTTAAATGTTAATTTTTAACTATGACTACAAAGCTAAGAAATGTAAAGAAAGAGGAAGAAAAGCGCAGAAAGAAGCAACACAAATGCAGAAAGATGTGCAGAAAGAACCAACAGAGGAGCAGAAAGTCCTCCTGTGCCCCCAACTTTTTGCTGAAGGGTACTGGTGGTAACTGACTCTGACTGACCAGGCCTAGAGCCAGTGCTATGCTAAAAGACACTTAGAATACAGTGAAAACACCTACATACACTAGGGAATACTATGCGTTGGGGTACCCCTGTGATTAGAATGACCTCCTCTGTATTTGCCATGAGTTAGTGCCTGGGTCATTGCATGAGTACATGGGTAGTGACTGGATGATTAGAGTGCTGCAAGGACAGTGTATGGTGATTTTATAACTGCTTGGGTTTTGGCGGAGTGATTGGATAAGTACATGATGCTGGATGGGTGATTGGAGGAGTGCATGGGTAGTGACAGGGGGATTGCTGGAGTGCATGGGTACTACCTGGGAAATTGCAGGAGTGAATCAGTACTGTGTAGGTGGTTAGAGGTCTGCATGGGTAGTGCATAGGGCATTGTAGCAGTGATCAGTTAGTGCCTCGATCATTGCATGAGTACATAGCTACTGACTGAAACATTAGAATACTGCAAGGAGAGTGCCTGAGTGAATTTATAAGTGCTTGGGTATTGGCAGAGTGTTTGGATTAGTACATAGTAGTGGCTGACTGACTGGAGGAGTGCACGGGGAGTGACTGGGTCATTGCATGAGTACATGGGTACTGATTGGATGATTAGAGTACTGCAAGGAGAGTGCATGGTGAAATTATAAGTGCTTGGGTTTTGGCGGAGTGATTGGATAAGTACATGGTGCTCGCTGGGTGATTGGAGGAGTGCATGGGTAGTGACAGGGCGATGGCTGGACTGCATGGGTAGTGCTCATGGTATTGTAGCAGTGCATGAGTTAGTGCATGGGTCATTGCATGAGTGCATGGGTAGTGATTGGATGATTAGAGTGCTGCAAGGAGAGTGCATGGTGAATTTATAAGTGCTTGGGTTTTGGCGGAGTGATTGGATAAGTACACACATGTCACATCAGGCCCCGCCCCCTCCCTTCACCACTGTGCAAACGCGCCTCCTGGCGGGTTTTAAGTTGGGGGATTAATTCTCCTTGAATCCTGAGGGTCCCTGGGGGCCAACTAGCCCACCAGGTACTTCCAGTAAGCGCCACAGAGCTGCAATGCAGAGAGGTGGTCCGAGGCCACGCCCCTTTTTACACCTCTCTGCAACGCAACTCTGTGGCGCTTACTGGACGTACCTGGTGGGCTAGTTGGCCCCCAGGGACCCTCAGGATTCAAGGGGACTTAATCCCCTAACTTAAAACACGCCACAGGGCGCGTTTACACACTTGTCACATCAGGCCCCGCCCCTTGCCTTCACCACTGTGCAAACGCGCCCCCTGGTGCGTTGTACATTGGGGGATTAAATCCCCTTGAGTCCTGAGGGTCCCTGAGGGCCAACTAGCCCACCAGCTACCTCCAGTAAGTGCCACAGGGCTGTGTTGCAGAGAGGTGGTCCGAGGCCACGCCCCTTTTTACACCTCTCTGCAATGCAGGTCTGTGGCGCTTACTGGAGGTACCTGGTGGGCTAGTTGGCCCCCAGGGACCCTCAGGATTCAAAGGGACTTAATCCCCCAACTTAAAACGCACCACGGGGCGCATTTGCACAGTGGTGGAGGGAGGGGGCGGTGTCTGATGTGACAAGTGTGCAAATGTGCCCCGTGGCGCGTTTTAAGTTGGGGGATTAAGTCCCCTTGAATCCTGAGGGTCCCTGGAGTCCAACTAGCCCACCAGGTACCTCCAGTAAGCGCCACAGAGCTGCGTTGCAGAGAGCTGTAAAAAGGGGCATGGCCTAGGACCACCTCTCTGCAACGCAGTCCTGTGGCGCATACTGGAGGTGCCTGGTGGGCTAGTTGCCCCCCAGGGACCCTCAGGATTGAAGGGGAATTAATTCCCCAACTTAAAACGCGCCACGGGGTGCGTTTGCAGAGTGTTGCTGGGAGGGGGCGGGGCCTCCGGCACAATGCCGGATTTTTTTTACATTTCTTTTTTAGAAGGGGGTTGTGTGGCCCCCCTTCCTTTCCTATTTTTTGGGCCCTGTGGACCCCATCCCCCAGGGCCTGACCCCTGTTTTCTTAATTTTTTTTTTTTTAAACGGAAGGGGGCCGCGTGGCCCCCCTCCCAAGGCCATTTTCGGCCCCGGGGACCCCATCCCCTGGGGCATGGCCAGTTTTTTTTTTTTATATATATTTGGAGGGGGGCCGCGTGGCCCCCCTCCTCAGGCCATTTATGGCCCCGGGGACCCCATCCTCCGGGGCCGGCATTTCTTTTTTTTGGGGGGGAGGGGGGCGGCATGGCCCCCCTCCCAGGCCACTCCTGGCCCCAGGGACCCCATCCCCCAGGGCCTGGCCTCTCCGTTGGGGACCGTGGGGGGAGCCCCAATTCCCCCACAGTCCCTGCCGGCTCCCCGCCTCCTGCGGGAGCCGGCATTGCTTTTCCACATGGGGAGCTGCTGACATGCAGCTCCCCGTGTGGAAACTTGCTCTCGCTTCCAAAATCCAAAGCAGAGTTTGCAATGACAGGGCGGGAGCCGCACGGCTCCCGCCCTGCCATAGCAAACAGCAGTGTCCCGGGGGTGGGCACCCCGGGACACTGCAGGAGCCGGCCCTGGGGGGTGAAGGTCCCCAGGGCCATCGAGGGCTCCTGGAGGGGGGCCGCGCAGCCCCCCACCCTTCGTGAAAATAGCCCCGGGGAGGTGGTGGTCCCCGGGGCTCGGGGGTCCATAACGGACCCCCCATTTTACATTTTTAGTGCCCCGGGGAGGTGGCGGTCCCCGGGGCATGTGGGGGGGCTCGAGCCCCCCCACACAGGTTTAATGATTTTCAAAAATAGAAGCCCCAGGGGGTGGCGGTCCCCGGGGCAGCGGGGGGGCTGTGTGCCCCCCACGAATATTTAAGAAAAGCCCTAGGGGTGGCAGTCCCCGGGGCTTGGGGGGGCCTTGGATGCCCCCCACACATTAATAAAAAAGATGCCCCAGGGAGGTGGCGGTCCCCGGGGCTGCGGGAGAGCCGCGTGCCCTCCCACATATTATTAACATAGCCCCAGGGAGGTGGCGGTCCCCGGGGCTGCGGGGGCCCCCGTGGGTCCCCGCAATTATAAATTATATATTGCGCAATGCCCCCGGGACCTGGCCCACCCGGGGGCCTCATTTAAATGAAGCGCGGGAGCCCGCGCTTCATTTTTTTAATATAATTTCGGTGGGATTTGCGACCCCAGCGCGAATTCCACCAAAATTATTTTTAAAAAATGCTTTTATTGGCCCTGGGGGTCCTTGTGGGACCCCCTGAGCAGGTCTAGGGGGTCAGGGTGTTTCTACCCTGCCCCCTTTTCTTGTTTTTTAACGTTTTTTCTACTGTTTTCTTGTGACTCGGTTCTACTGAGTCACAAGATGGCTGCCAACACTTCCTGGTTTGGAGTGTTAGCAGCCAATCACAGTGAAGCTCGTGGTCGGGAGGGTTTGCGAATCCACCGCTGCCCTAGATATCGAAACTTTTATTTTTTGAATTTCTCAGCAACTACTGAATGGATTTACACCATTTAAGAAAAAGGTCACTTTCTGAACCAAGCACTCCTTTTTGCCAAATTTGGTGTAATTCCGTTCAGCAGTTCAGGCTGTAGCCTTGGCTAAAGTTTCCTATGGAAATCTGATTATCCACCTTTTATTTTTTGAATTTATCAGGAACTACTGAACAGATTTACACCATTTAACAAAAAGGACTCTTTCTGAACCAAGGGCTACCTTTTTGCCAAATTTGGTGTAATTCCGTTCAGCAGTTCGGGCTGTAGCCGTGTCTAAAGTTTCCTATGGAAAATAACATGGGGAAAACACGTTTTGGGACCCCCCTTTTTTCTCAGCCCCGGTTGGTCCCTTATGGCAGGAGGCGGGGAGCCGGCAGGACTGTGCGGGAATTGGGGACCCCCCCACGGTCCCCAACCATTGGCCAGGCCCCGGGGGATGGGGTCCCCGGGGCCATTAGTCGCCCGTGAGGGGGGCCACGCAGCCCCCCTCCCAAAAAAAGGAATTTTTAAAAAAATAAAAAAAGGCAAAGGCTGGCCCCGGGGGATGGGGTCCCCGGGGCCTTAAATGGCCTGAGGAGGGGGGCCACGCAGCCCCCCTCCAAATATTTTTTAAAAAGAACAGCCTCAGGCCCTGGGGGCTGGGGTCCCTGGAGACAAAAGTGGACGAGGGAAGGGGGGCCATGCAGCCCCCCTCCAATACAAAAAAAAAAAAAAAGACCGGCATCGTGCTGGAGGCACCGCCCCCTCCCTGCAGCAGTCTGCAAATGCGCCCCCTGGTGCGTTTTAAGAAGGGGAAGTAATTCCCCTTGAATACTGGGGGTCCCTGGAGGCCAGCTAGCCCACCAGGAACCTCCAGTATGCGCCAGGGAGCTGCGTTGCAGAGAGGTGTACAGAGGCCACGCCCCTTTTTACACCTCTCTGCAACGCAGCTCTATGGCGCTTTTTGGAGGTACATGGTGGGCTAGTTAGACTCCAGGGACCCTCAGTATTCAAGGGGACTTAATCCCCCAACTTAAAACGCGCCACGGGGCGCGTTTACACAGTGGTGAAGGGAGGGGGCGGGGCATCAGGTGACATGTGTGCAAACAGGCCCCGTGGCGTGTTTTAAGTTCAGGAATTAATTCCTCTTCAATCCTGAGGGTCCCTGGGGGCCAACTAGCCCACCAGGTACCTCCAGTAAGCGCCACGGAGCTGCTTTGCAGAGTGTTGTAAAAAGGGGCGTGGCCTCTGAACACCTCTCTGCAACGCAGCTCTCTGGCACATACTGGAGGTATCTGGTGGGCTAGTTGGCCCCTAGGGAGCTTCGGCATTGAGGAGGAATTAATTCTCCAACTTAAAACGCGCCACAGGGCGTGTATGCAGACATGTCACCTCAGGCCCCACCCCCTTCCTTCACCATTGTGCAAATATTCCTCTAAAATCAGCCGAACTACGAATTCCGATTTACTCACCTGTTATCAGGAGAGACCTCAGTGCTGCATCTTTGAGCCCAGTACTGATCCTGAAAAGTAATTTTAACCGTACTTACCAGTAACTTGAATTTCCTTCCATAGTCTAACATTGACTGGTTTCACTTGGAAATTCTTCGAAGTGTGGAGTTTTGGAACTTTATAATATTCCTCTAAAATCAGCCGAACTACGAATTCCGATTTACTCACTTGTTATCAGGAGAGACCTCAGTGCTGCATCTTTGAGCCCAGTACTGATCCTGAAAAGTAATTTTAACCGTACTTACCAGTAACTTGAATTTCCTTCCATAGGATATCATTGCCTGCTTTTTGCTGAAAAAGTTTCTAAGTGTTGATTTTTGAAACATACAAATATTCCTCTAAAATCAGCAGAACTACGAATTCCGATTTACTCACCTGTTATCAGGAGAGACCTCAGTGCTGCATCTTTGAGCCTAGTACTGATCCTGAAAAGTAATTCTAACCGTACTTACCAGTAACTTGAAATTCCTTCCATAGGCTAACATTGACTGGTTTCACTTGGAAATTCTTCTAAGTGTGGAGTTTTGGAACTTTATAATATTCCTCTAAAATCAGCTGAACTACGAATTCCAATTTACTCACCTGTTATCAGGAGAGACCTCAGTGCTGCATCTTTGAGCCCAGTACAGATCCTGAAAAGTAATTCTAACCGTACTTACCAGTAACTTGAATTTCCTTCCATAGGCTAACATTGACTGGTTTCACTTGGAAATTCTTCTAAGTGTGGAGTTTTGGAACTTTATAATATTCCTCTAAAATCAGCCGAACTACGAATTCCGATTTACTCACCTGTTATCAGGAGAGACCTCAGTGTTGCATCTTTTAGCCCAGCACTGACCCTGAAAAGTAATTCTAACCGTACTTACCAGTAACTTGTATTTCCTTCCATAGGAATCCATTGTCTGGTTTTCAGCAGAAAAAGTTTCAAAGTGTCGATTTTCACAAACTACAAATATTCCTTAAAAATCGCCTGTATGACTTAAACGCATTCTTTCAACTGTTTACAGGAGATGCACCAGTGCTGGATCCAGGATCCACCACTGAGTAAGAAAAAGTAACGATAACACAACTTACCTGCTAAGTGAATTTCCTCCCATAGGATAACATTGGTGATTCTATGAGAAAAAGTTTGTCAACTTTTAAAATACAATAATATTCCTTAAAAATCCCTACTGTAACCAAAACGCTTTTACTCAACTGTTTACAGAAGATGTCCCAGGACTGAATCTAGGATCCAGTCCTGTGGTTAGAAAAAGTAATCCATAAAGTAACTAATTGCATTTAACTAGAAATTCACATTGAGCTCAATGTTGCATTGTGTTTGAAATTGTGTTGCCCATTGCAACAACTGTAACTACTGTACTTAAAAGTCTATTGCCTATTTGCAAAGTATTTAAACTAAAGTAATTCATTCTGAGAAAGTATATTTTTGTAATGTAATGTATCATGTAATTACAATGTAATTTAAAAAATAAAATATCTAAAAATAAATAGTTTAAAAAATGTAGTAAATCAGTATCAAAAAAATAAATATAACAATTAATACATTTAAAAATTGTCATTTACAAAACCTTTGAAATTCACTTAAAAAAAACATAGGTTTCAGACATGTTATAGTTAGGAATTAGCATTTAAAAAACCTTTGAAATTCACTGAAAAAACCATAGGTTTCAGGCACGTTATAGTTAGAAATTAGCATTTAAAGAACCTTACAAATTCACTGAAAAAACCATAGGTTTTAGGGACAGTTATAGTTAGTTGGACATTGCACTCGTACAAAACCCGTGAAATTCCCCCGTTATAGTTAGTTCAGCGAACTATAACTCGCGCCCCGCAATGCACTGCTGATGACGTCACATATTACATCACTCATGACATGGTCAGTGACATCACTGATGACATCACTGATGACATCTCAAATGCCATCACTGATGACATCACTGATGACATCATCCATGTGATAATTTGATGCATCTTCTCACACCCTAATATAACTTTTGATACACCCACTGTAAATTACAGACTGCCATTGTCAAAACCATAGACACTCCAACACCAATTACTATATACACACTCACTGATTCTTAGGTCTACACACACACATCTACTCACTCACCCGTACAGTCACTCATACTTATAGTCACTCAGTACAGGACTATTATATGCACTCATACACCTATATAAACACTCACACACCGCCACTCATCCATAGAGGTACTTACACACCTAGTCAGTCATGCAAAAAATTAAGCACACACCTATTTACTCACCTATACAGTTATACACACACCAGCTCACTTACTCATACAAATACTAGCACATTCTTACGCTCTTATACAATCTCTGATACAAGCACACACTCATCCATACAGCCACTCTCACAATCACACACTCTCGCTTTTAGCTATTTATATACTCCAACACACATATATACTGCCTTTCACATATGTAGTTACTCACACATGTACCACTGGGACATACATTCACTCACTAACACACTCTTACACACACTTACCCACCCATACAGTCTATCACAGATGCACTCTTGAAACCATCCACCCAGTGAATCACCCACTCACACATCTATGCACAGAGTCGCACACACCCCACCCGCACAAACACTCAGGCACCCATACAGATACTCAGACAACCAATCAATAACTCATATAGACACTCATGTAGCTATTCACAAACCCATGCAGCCACTTACACAGCAACAGACAGACGGATACAGACATTCACCCAGTTTAGTCACTAACCCATGCATTCAGTAAGATACGTTTAATCACTCACTTATAGAGTTAGTCACGCACCTACTAAATCATCCATTCAGACACTTATACACCCACTCATTCTTCAATACGCCTTTCCCTATATATATTAAACATATTTAAACTTTACAGAAACACACAGTCACTGGATGATGTCATCAGTGATGTCATTTGAGATGTCATCAGTGATGTCATCAGTGATGTCACTGACCATGTCATGAGTGATGTAATATGTGACGTCATCAGCAGTGCATTGCGGGGTTGTGAGTTATAGTTAGCTGAACTAACTATAACGGGGGAATTTCACGGGTTTTGGACTAGTGCAATGTCCAACTAACTATAACTGTCCCTAAAACCTATGGTTTTTTCAGTGAATATATATATATCCAAACAACTCGATTGCTCGAAATGCTCCTTCCTGCACCTTCAACCCATGGATAGGTGGTGCGAAGTGCCAGCGAAGCCCACTGGACAAGTAGAATTCCTTTTGAACAAAGTGATCGCACTCTCAGGATAATTGCAATACCAAGGATTTTATTTCCAGTAACGCGTTTCGACTGTCAAAGCAGTCTTGCTCACACACTGGCGTGTTGGAACAGCATCAGTTTTGAATACACAGTCATGAAAATAAACATAGGACAATCAAGTATGTAACATCAAATGAATGATACAAGTCAAGTCACAGTGGCATCCATTTTGGAATGGTCACGAAGGCTATATGTATATTGGTTTCATACACATTAGACAATGTTTCTTAAAGAAAGCTCATGATTCTGAAAATTGCAGTTAATTAAAATTGTGTGAGAGAGGGTAATTGTACTCATTACTCTCTGAATTTGTGTTATCGTATAAACGCGTCCTATATCTACGCGTGTTCTCCCCCATAGTAATTCAACAGTCACTCATCGTTGCAAGCTCTCCAATTATGGTATGCATCTGTTTCTGGCAATAGTGCCATGTTCCCATTGCACCGGGAGAAATTGGACCAGGCGCACTAGCTCGTAGTCACGTGTTGTGTATGCGGACAGTATGCTAATAAAGTTTGTAACAGTGTAAGAGGTATGCATCATTCAGGAATACAATAACAGTATCCTTAATATCTGGAACAGTTTAGAACAATGGCAAGACAAAGGCATCCTACTCTGGGAGGAATATTGCTTTCTGAAACAAGACTATCCTAAACTTCCCATTTTTTACCTTCTACCGAAGATTCACAAAAACTCACTTACACCACCTGGAAGACCTATCGTGTCTTCTATTGGGAGTGTGTCAGAAAGAATTTCCAAGTATGTGGATCACTTTTTGAGACAGTACGTTGGAACACTCCCATCCTACATCAGGGACACGAAAGACTTCCTGTGCAAACTTAGTAACATCACTTGGGAGGAAGACTTCCTACTTATTACTATGGATGTTAATGCATTGTATACTGTTATTGATCATGGTCTAGGAATCAGCGCATGCAGACATTTCTTGGAGAACAGACCCATGAAATACCTAGAACATACAAATGTCATTGCGGAGATTATGAATTTCTGCCTCCAAAATAATATTTTTATGTTTGACGGTGTACTATATAAACAAACACTAGGGACTGCGATGGGCACATGTTTTGCTCCCAGTTTCGCAAACCTGTTTCTGGGAGCGTGGGAGGAAGAAATCAGGGAAGATGAAACCCTCAAGCCCATGTTCAACCAAGTGACAGTCTGGCTCCGGTACATACACGACCTTTTTGTCATTTGGAAAGGCAGTGAAGATAGTGCCAGGGAATTCATCACCAAGCTTAATAACAACAATTGCAACCTTATACTGACACATACCATGGATAGAAACTCTATCGAATTTCTTGATGTTGTGGTTAATGTAGACAAGGACAACATGAAGCAACAGACTAAGCTTCATCGTAAAACCACAGCTGGCAACAGTTTACTCCATGCCCTCAGCAGCCACCCTGAGACTCTCAAGTGGAGTATCCCCTTCGGGGAGCTGCTGAGGGCAAGGAGAAACTGCAGTACTGACATTCTTTACGAGGAAGACCGAAGGTGTATGATTGAAAGATTTAAAGAAAGAGGATATCCTATGTGGGTCATCAATAAAGCAGTTAGGAGAGTACAAACAATTCAGAGGGAGGAGACCCTACAGGAAATAAACAGCGGTGGTGCCCTGAATGAGCAACAGAACATCACGAGGGTGATCCTCACATACAATTCAGAATCCAGTAAAATCCAAAAGATACTAGCCAAAAACTGGAATATCTTAGAAAGCGACCCCATCATAGGGAGAGAACTACCTAAACGCACTATGATTATGTACAAAAGAGGGAGAAACCTTAGGGACCTACTCGTGAAAGGGGACATAACTAAGAAACAAGAGAGTTCACAACACACCTTACAAGGATTTTTTCCTTGTGGACACTGTAAGACTTGTGATGGAGCATGGGGAACCGAAATATTTTTGTGTACCCCCTTGGAAGTTAATAACCCCATAACGATTAATGATACTAACCGTTTGAAACGCATGAACTAATCAACAAATGCACCTTTTATTAAACATTACACGTGGGCAACTTGCTGGCATTGCAAAATTCTAATTTATTTACGAATGTGAAGCAAAATAACATTAGTATTGTGATTTGCGTAGTAAATAGAGTAAAATTGCATGATTTGTGTTGCGTAGTAAAATTGCACCGTGGCAAAGAATGCAGATGGTAAGTAAAATGGCTTTAAATGTCGCTTCTGCTAGGTAATACCTAACACGGGTCTTTAGAATGGCGGGTGGTAAACAGAAAGGCTTATTTTCCGTGTTATAATTTCTGTTGTGTTTGTTCTTATATTAGTTTCGTTCGGGCCTGCTAGGCCATGCTTCGAAAATGGCTGCCGGAAAAGTTCGAGATTGCGTGTGCTGAATAAAATGGCCCCCGCGCATGTGCAGTGTGAATGCTCCAGTCACGTGTATGCGGCCTGTGCCTGGAGTGAGAGATGTCAAGGCCAGTTTGACCTGGAACGAGGATCGTGCCAAGAGTACAGCATATATGCATGGGAACGGATGCGAGAATCGAGCGACAGAGGATAAACTAATGTGTGACCATCGGAGTTTGTTACAAAATACATTAACAAATTGAATTACCTTTGGACATTATTGAGCACGAGGACTACTGTATGCATTATTGTCCCCAAACCGGTTCGAACAAGGAGGGCGATGAGGTGACCATCACCACCCCTCCAATGGACCAATTAGCGTGATTTCTGCCCCTAAAGATCAATCAATCAATCAATCACGGCATTTATAGAGCGCGCTACTCACCCGGGAGGGTCTCAAGGCGCTGGGGGAGGGGGTAAGTTACTGCTCGAACAGCCAGGTCTTGAGCTGCTTCCTGAAGGAGAGATGGTCCTGGGTTCGCCGAAGGTGAGTGGGGAGGGAGTTCCAGGTCTTGGCTGCCAGGTAGGAGAAGGATCTTCCTCCGGCGGTGGCTCTGCGGATGCGTGGTACGGTGGCGAGGGCGTGGCTGGTTGATCGTAGCTGGCGGGTGGGCGTGTAGAAGGTCATGCGGTCGTTGAGGTACTTGGGGCCCAGGTCGTGGAGGGCCTTGTGTGCGTGGGTGAGGAGTCTGAACGTGATTCTCTTGCTGACGGGGAGCCAGTGCAGGTCTTTCAGGTGTCCGGTGATGTGGCTGTGTCAGGGGATGTCCAGGATGAGTCGTGCGGAGGCGTTCTGGATGCGCTGGAGTCTTTTTGAAGTTTGGCTGTGGTTCCGGCGTAGAGGGTGTTCCCATAGTCCAGTCGGATGGTGACGAGTGCCTGGGTGACGGTCTTCCTGGTTTCAGTGGGGATCCATCTGAAGATCTTGCGGAGCATGCGCAGGGTGTTGAAGCACGAAGATGAGACGGCGTTGACTTGTCTGGTCATCGACAGGGAGGAGTCCAGGATGAAGCCCAGGTTGCGTGCGTGGTCCGTTGGCTTGGGCGCGGTGCCCAGGGCCGGGGGCCACCAAGAGTCGTCCCAGGCGGAGGGTGATGAGCCCAGGATGAGGACTTCCGTCTTGTCTGAGTTCAGTTTAAGGTGGCTGTTCCTCATCCAGTCGGCGACGTCTCTCATCCCGTCGTGTAGGTTGGCTCTGGCGGTGGTGGGGTCGTTGGTGAGGGAGAGGATCAGCTGGGTGTCGTCGGCGTAGGAGATGATGTTGAGGTTGTGTTGGCGTGCGATGGCTGCGAGGGGGCTCATGTAGACGTTGAAGAGGGTTGGACTGAGTGAAGATCCTTGTGGAACGCCGCAGATGACTTCGGTGGCCTCGGATCTGAACGGGGGAGGCGGACTCTCTGGGTTCTTCCGGCGAGGAACGAGATGATCCATTCCAGTGCTTTCTCTCGGATTCCAATGTTGCTGAGGCGCTTCACTAGGGTGCGGTGGCAGACGGTGTCGAACGCCGCGGAGAGGTCCAAGAGGATGAGGGCTGCTGTTTCCCCGTTGTCGGTTAGGGTTCTGATGTCGTCGGTGGCTGCGATAAGGGCGGTCTCGGTGCTGTGGTTGGCCCGAAACCCGGACTGCGAGGGGTCGAGGGATCCATTCGTCTCGAGGAAGGCGGCAAGCTGTCTGTTGACGGTCTTCTCGATGACTTTGGCCGGAAACGGAAGGAGCGAGATGGGACGGTAGTTCTTGAGGTCGGTGGGGTCCGCCGTTGGTTTCTTCAGGAGGGCGGTAAGCTCGGCGTGCTTCCAGCTCTCCGGGAAGGTGGCGGTGTGGAAGGAGGAGTTGATGATGTCCCGGAGATGGGGTGCGATGGTGGCGTCGGCTTTGTTGAAGACGTGGTGTGGGCAGGGGTCGGTTGGTGATCCGGAGTGGATGGAGTTCATCGTGCGGGTGGTGTCTTCGGTGCTGATCGGGGTCCAGTTGCAGAGGGTGGTGGTGGCGGGCGTTGGTTCGGCGGTAGGGTGCGTGGTCTGTGCGTCGAAGCTGTTATGTATGTCGGTGATCTTGCGGTGGAAGAACGCGGCGAGTGAGTTGCAGAGGTCTTGCGAGGGGGTGATGTCGTTGTTTCCGGCGCTGGGGTTGGAGAACTCTTTGACGATGCTGAAAAGTTCCTTGCTGTCGTGGGCGTTGTTGTCCAGTCGTTCTTTGAGTGCCGACTTCTTGGTGGCACGGATCAGCTGGTGGTGTTTGCGGGTGGCGTGCTTGAGGGCGGTCCTGTTGTCTGTGGTCTGGTCGAGTCGCCAGGCTTTCTCGAGAGTGCGGCAGTTCTTCTTGGATTCCTTGAGTTCGTTGGTGAACCAAGGGGTTTTCTTGCTTCCGGGTCTGCTGGGAGGGTTTTTTAGTGGTGCGAGGTCGTCGGCGCAGGCGGTCAGCCACTTGGCGAGGTTGCTGGCTGCTTCGTTTGGGTCCGTTGTGTTGGTGGGTGTGTTCTGGCTGAGGGAGGCGGTGAGCTGCTCGGCGGTGATCTTGCTCCAGCTCCGGCGGGGAGCCTGTTGCGGGTGGTGGTGGGTTGCAGTCTTTCTGAAGCTGAAGTGGACGCAGCTGTGGTCGGTCCAGTGGAGTCCGGTGGCGTGGCTGAAGGAGATGTGCTTGCTGGAAGAGAAGACGGGGTCAAGCGTGTGGCCGGCGTAGTGGGTGGGCGTGTTCACCAGTTGCTTGAGTCCGAGGTTGGCGAGGTTGTCCAGCAGGGCGGTGGTGTTTCTGTCGTTGTTGTTCTCCAGGTGGAAGTTGAGGTCCCCTAGGAGGATGTAGTCGGCGGAGGGCATGGCGTGCGGGCTGATGAAGTCTGCGATGTCTTCGCTGAATAGTGTGCGTGGTCCCGGGGTCTGTAGATGAGGGTGCCTCGGAGGGTGGTCTTGGGGTCAGTGTGTATCTGGAAGTGTAGGTGTTCGGCGGCGGTGAAGGTCTCGTCGGAGTTAGTCGAGATGCGGATGGTGTTCTTGTGTACGATGGCGATGCCTCCTCCCGTCTGGTTGACGCGGTCCTTCCGGGTGATCTTGTATCCGTCCGGGATGGCTATGGCGATGTCGGGCGCTGAGGAGGCGTTCATCCAGGTTTCGGTGAGGAAGGCGGCGTCCGGTGCTGTTGCGTCGAGCAGGTCCCAGAGTTCCACGGCGTGCCTGTGGACGGAGCGGGTGTTCAACAGGATGCATTTCAGGTGGTTGCTGCTGGTGCTCGACTTGGCGGAGGTGGTGCACGTCCGGGGGCAGGTGAATCGGCAGGCTTGGCAGGTGAAGGGTCCGTGGGTGCGTCTCGGTGAGGCTCGGTAGCAGGCAGGGTTCCGGCCGGCATTGAGTGCGGTGAGGGTGGCGGCGTCGTAGGTCCATCGAGTAGTGTTGCATCGGTGGGATCCAGGGGTCCTGGCGCTGGGCGCGGGCCAGGCGCGGACGGGCGCAGACGGGCTTACCTTTGGCGCACCTTCGGCGCTCCGTCGGTGCTCCCGCTGCGCGCGGCCGCTGCGCGGTCGCTCAGGGGGCGTCATAAGTAAGGAGCCTGGAGGGAGGAGCAGCTGGGTGGCGGGAGCGGGGCGGCGAATGGAATCACGGGGGCGGGGCCGCAGGGAGGCAGTGGCGGGAAGTCCCAGGAGCAGCGGGCAGCGGGAAAGTCCCAGGAGCAGCGGGAAAGTCCCAGGAGCAGCAGGCAGCGGGAAAGTCCCAGGAGCAGCGGGCAGCGAGCGAAGGAATCTCCAGGCAGGAGGCGGCAAGGCAGGCAGGAGCGGCAGCAGTGAGCGGGGCGACCAAGCCCTGTGGAGGGCAACTTTAAGTGTAGCGAGTCAGAGAATAGGGTATAAGAGAGTCTGCTCTTACGTTGTGCAAAAAAAAACTGCTTCTTCGCTTCTTCTATCCTGATGCTGCGAGAGACTCTGTCATTTTTGGACTTCGGACTTTGACTGGGGAAGGAACGAGACCGTTGAGGGAGTTGCCCGGGAGGAGATTGCGTCCGAGGAGGTTAGCGGGATAGTCAGTCAGTTTGGGAGTCCTATCCTGTGATCTGCGGTTCATCTTTCTTTCCTGGTGAACCATTCTTGTCATCGCCCTATGGCCAAGGGTAATGAGTATTTTCCATCTAAATTCTTAATCTGTTACTTAAATGCTTACTGATATAATAAATGTATTTGCCTAATTATGAACTTTACTTATTTTGCTCAAAGAATTTAGATAAAATGATATGCTAACTCTAAATGAGTCTGTGGTTCTTTAAATAAAATTGTGATTAATAAAATGTTAAAGGTTTTAATTGTGATTGAGCTGGACTTAATCACCATCAACTGATTCTACTAGTTGGTCCATCGACCGAATAGCGGAATACCTTGATGTTTAGAACCGACAGGATCCGAAGTTAATGTATATAATGTGTAGGTTATAATTCTGTCATTTTAATAAGGTATCCCGTTTGTCCAGCAGCTCCTTTTCCTTGGTGTTTGATCCAGAAAACTAAGTGAATGTATGTATGCGGTGTTATGGGCCCCACCGACGTAAGTTTTATATGATTCAGGTTGAGTAGGTGTTTACTGGGTTAACGTCTTAAGGAAAAATTTATATTAGCCTCGCTGGATCAGATTTCTTGGTAGCAGAGTTATGGTTTCTATAGATTAGTTTGGTGATTATTGATTATTGATTTTTCATGTCTAACACTCTATGTTGAGTTTGTATTACGTTATGTGTAGTCAGAATTTTGAAGCTTCCAGGAAGTAGGAAGTGGACACGTGTGGCAAGAGAAGTCACATGGAATTGTGCATTGTCTGATTTCAAATTTGGTGATAACACAAGACTGTGTTATGTTAGGAAATTTCAAGTATGAATTACATTAGAGTGAAATAGCAACAGGTTTTCTTGTGAAACTTTGGCCTTAATTCTCAGGAGCAGTGTAGTCTCCACATGTGTTTTATCCCCAGAGAAACGGGTTTACCTCTTGCATGAGAGAAGGGTAAGGTAGAGAGAAGTGCTACACTTATCGAACGAAACAGTATTCTTGTAAGTTAGAATAAACTATCTCTTTTGTTTAGAGAAACAGACAATGGTAATGTGTTTTACGTTGTAACTAATCGATTTAGTTGAAAAGAAAAGTTAAAGAAAAGTGCCGATAATTTCTGTAAAGGAGGGGTCAGTAGAAGCAGGAGTAGAACTGACGTCAACAAGAACCACGCTGGTATTGGCCAGTTGTGGAAGAACGAAGGATTTTCTGATTGGTGCGTTGGTGTGAGACGCGCTGGGATAGGTCAGAATAGCCGAGCGGTAGAAAGAACCAATTGGTGAAGAATTGTGTGAATTAGCTTCGGCAAAACAACAGTGAAATATGGCTTATTATAATGAACGTGATAGAGAGAAACCGTCATGGTTTGCGAAGCTTAAAAATCTTTTTAAGAAGTATAAAAAGGTTGTGACTAGGGAAGGAGAAGTATTTCCTCTGCTGAAAACACCAGCATCTTATATGATGGTGAAATATGGCTATCATACTTGCATTTGGTTGGAAAATTGGGCGAAATATACCAAAGACGATGGAGTATTGGCATGTCCGGAAAACGGATCGTTTAGCACAGCTGTACTTCGAAATTTGAGAGAAAAAATGATGAGACTTGAACAGAGACCTAGACCAACACAGTTCGAAGCCTTAGGTGAATGGGAAGATGAGATGTACGAAAGGGAAAGACACAGAGGTGTAAAGGATTATAGTTTTGTTCATAGAAGAGTATGGGGTTTGAATCATGAAGACAGGATGAGACGATGGCGGTATGCTAACATGACGGATGGTATGTTTCCTACCAGAACAGTTGAAGAATTTACAGGGAAAAAGTGTACGGAGAAAAAGAAGCATGCAGTACCAGAGAGATATGGGTATGGAGTTAGCGACACAGAGGATGAGTTGCTGGAGGACATTTTAAATAAAAGACCCCCTCCATATCAACAGGATTCTGTGGTGGTGACACCAAATGCACCGCCAATGAGAACTGTAATGAATCAAAGCCCTGAACAAATTTCTGAAATAAATAGTCCATTTAATAGACCAGAAGCACCACTGACTGAAAGACATGATAATGGTAATACGGCCGAACTAGCCAGAACCACAAGAGAGTTGACTGAAAAGATAAGAGAACTAACGAAGAATATGGAAGCTGTGACTGTGCCAGTAACTATAGGGCCAGTAATCCCAGTATTTGAAAATCAAAAGATAGATGAACATTCCTTAATAATTCCATTAAATTCTAGTATGCAAAAAGTAAGAAAAGGGACAATTCCAGAAAATAGAGAGACAAAAGATTCTGTAGGTCCATTTAGGTCAAGTCCGCCTGTAAATTTGACAATTAATGAGAGTCCGATGACCAAGATTCCTATGGGAGCTGAGTCAGCAACTGAAACCCCGGAGAGTAGTGGAAACAGGGTAGAATTAACTAAAACCCCTGTGGGTCCGACTGCAGAAGAATTAAACGATTGGGTGAGGAGCTTGCAGAAAAAAGATGCCGAACCACAACTTTTGGATGTGGTCAGATTAAAGATAGATATGGAAGAATTGATTCTAGGGACTATTGGTACTGATCGATTGAAGTCCTATCCAGATGATGAATTAATGTTTATGTGTAAAAGCATCACTTGGAGAGCTAGGAACTTGCATGAAAAATTGGAAGAAACAGCGAATGAACTAGGAGTAGAGTTTGGAAAAATCAGAGGATTGCAGAAACCGTACAGGGTAGATTTTAGTGAAAAGGACATAGAAAATCTGAATACTTCAGGATGACTAACACAGATAAAAGAACTAAGGGGCATATTAGCAAGGGCACTATCGCCGCTTTAGCGGCACTTTTTGCCGCTAAAGCGGCGATATTGTTATCGCCCTATCAGCAAACTGTCTCTAACAGCAGTTAGCGACAGTTTTCGGGCATTAGCGCCCGTGTTTTTACCGCTTTGCATGTCAGCGATATTTATCGCTAATGACATGCAAAGTGGGCGTTCCCGACGAACACACCTGGGAAACACTCGCTAACAGGCCTATCGCCTATAAGCAAGGTGGCCATTGCCCCAGTTAGCGACGTGAAAAGTCGCGCTAACCGGGGTCATCGCCATTTATTTAACACCTGCAATTAGCAGGTGTTAGCCATATCTAACATGGGGGGGTGGATTATGCTGATACGACCACAGGGTCGTATCAGCAAGGTTATCGCCGTTTTCCATGAAACATCGCTGGAAAACCAGCGATGTTTCATGGAAAACACCGCTATGGCTGGAATAATTATCGCCATAGCGCTAAATGTCGCTAATACAACGTTAGCATGGCAAATTATTCCGACGATAGCCGGCGATAAAAAAGTGCTCGCTAAACACGCTTTGCGATGTTTAGCGCACTTTTTAGATAATATGCCCCTAATTGTTTTGCTGAGAAAATGGGGAGATGTAGACAAGTGGAGAAGTAGGTGGATAAGGAGAAAAGAGGGAACAACTGATAAAGCATCATTGGCTTTTCCAGTAAAAGAAAAAGAACCAACGGTAGTAGAATGTCCAATGAGAGAAATTCCAGGAGGAGGTTATGTACACGTCCCATGGTCCAGACAAGATATATTGTCATTTACAAATGATTTTCCAAGATTGAGAGAAAAGCCTGTAGAATGGTATAGACAGGTAGAAAGATTTGTAAAGGTTTCAAAAGACGACACCCAGCTGATCCTCTCCCTCACCAAGGACCCCTCCACCGCCAGAACCAACCTCCACGAAGGAATGAAGGCCGTTGCCGAATGGATGAAGAACAGCCGACTGAAACTGAACATGGACAAGACGGAAGTCCTCATCCTCGGCTCCACCCCCTCCCCCTGGGATGACTCCTGGTGGCCGGCCACACTAGGAACTGCACCGACACCCACCGACCACGCACGCAACCTGGGGTAAATCCTTGACGCATCGCTATCCATGACCAAGCAAGTCAAAGCCGTCTCATCCTCCTGCTTCAACACCCTCCGCATGCTCCGCAAGATCTACAGATGGATCCCCACCGAAACCAGAAGGACGGTCACCCAGGCCCTCGTCAGCAGCAGATTGGACTACGGCAACGAACTCTACGCAGGAGCATCGACCAAACTCCTGAAACGACTATAACGAGTACAGAACACCTCTGCACGCCTCATCCTCGACATCCCCTGCCACAGCCACACCACACCCCACATGAGAGACCTGCACTGGCTCCCCGTCAACAAGAGGATCACCTTCAAGCTCCTCACCCACGCTCACAAGGCTCTCCACAACACCGGACCAACATACCTCAACAGACGTCTCACCTTCTACACCCCGAACTGCCAGCTCCGCTCCGCCGATCTCGCCCTCGCCACCACCCCCCGCATCCGAAGAGCAACCACCGGCGGCAGATCGTTCTCCCACCTCGCCGCCAAGACCTGGAACACCCTCCCCATCCACCTGCGACAGACCCAGGATCTGCTGGCCTTCAGGAGACTTCTCAAGACCTGGCTATTCGAGCAGTAGCAGCACCATCCCCCCCCTCACCAGCACCTTGAGACCCTCACAGGTAAGTAGTGCACTTTATAAATGTACTGATTCATTGATTGATTGATTGATTGATTGTGGGAAGATCTGGATGGATTGTTTGAGATTGTTGTTCCTGCGGACTTATGGACAGAGTCTAAAATTACAATTGACTGGCCGAAGGAAGAATATCCTAGAGATGCAAAAACAGGAGCCCCAAGTTCAGAAGTAATGAGAAAATATGAACAGGCAATTACATTCCTGAAAAATAAGATTCCATAAAAAGAAACGGACTGGGTAAAGATTGATAGAACAACTCAGGAGAATAAGGAATCTGTACATGCTTATTATGAAAGGTTGCTTTTGGCTTTTAAACAGTATAGTGGATACGAGAATTTGAGTGAAAAAGACATGAGTTATTTTGTGTATCGATTTGTGTATGGTTTGAGACCTGAGATAAGTGAAATGATTAAGAAGCATATGTTATGTTGGCAGACTAGCACAGTAGATGAGGTACTACGGTATGCAAAATATTGCAGTGACGATATTTAGTGCAGACAGCGTAAACTCAAGGAAAAGGCAATGTGGGCACAAGTAAAGGTTGCAGAAAAGCAAGAAGCTCAGATGAATAATCAGTCTAGTGACGCAGGACAGACCAAGTCCAAACCGAATATTGGTAAGGGAAAAGGTCAGATGAGTATAGAAGAAGCTAAAAAGAAATGGCCATGTCATAATTGCGGAAAATTTGGGCACTGGAGAAACGAGTGTAAATTTCCTCCGAGAGTTAATACCGGGAATCAACCATTAAATCCACAGGTGCAGAATGAGGTGAATTACCAACACCCACAACAGCCACAGGTAGTTACTCAACATTGTCAGGTGCCACAACCACCTCTTCCAAACAGTGTAAATCCTCAAAGATACAGTACAGAGGCAGGATTCTACAGAGGAGAGCAGGTAACAAAATTGCCGTGCGCAGCTGCTGTTTCACAATATTGGTTACGGCAGGATGGAGATGAATCGGATGAAAGCTTATGACGGTGCCTAGGAGAGGAAGAGGAGTGCGTGCTTGGGGCAACTCTAGATGTAGATCAGTCAGGTCCATTTGTGGATGGAAAAGTGAATGGTCCTAAGCAATAGAGGGGTTGGGCGTGCACAGGTGATGAAGTCCAAGAAGTCAATATTTAGTTTTTCAAATGAGTCTTTATTTTCAATCAGTTAGTTCTCACAGAATTGGAGATTTTAAGGTCAGCCAACGCGTTTCGTTCTCATGATGAGAACTTCGTCAGGGCTCAGTGATCGAGTTTCTTTCCTTTGAAGTAAGAAGTATATATTGTGAATTCCGCACTTCACAGGTATACTAGGTGCAATGTGGCCTAGCTCCAATGTGACCGTTCGTGTGGAAATCGAATGAGCGATCCCTCAACCAAGTCAGTGTTCCAGGCAATTACTTTGCTCATTCTGGCAGGAGAACTTCATTTCTGAGATTTGCTACTTAGGCCGACTGAGGCCCTGCGATATCCTGAGTGCTTCCAAAGTAATTGCCTGGAACACTGACTTGGTTGAGGGATCGCTCATTCGATTTGTGAGAACTAACTGATTGAAAATAAAGACTCATTTGAAAAACTAAATATTGACTTCTTGGACTTCATCACCTGCGCACGCCCAACCCCTCTATTGCTTAGGATCAGATCTACAGAGGCATCACCCGACGGCTGGTGCTAGGGCTCGTTGCGCATGGAACCTGATTCAATTGAAACTAGTGTGAGGTGCAGAAACAGCAGTCCGCCGTCAAAGTTTCTTTATTAATTTTGGAAAAGTGAATGGTGTAAATGTTACTTTCCTTGTGGACACTGGCGCTACCCGTTCTACTGTTAGGTCAGTGGAAATTCCAAATCTTCCTCTCTCAGGAGAATACATCCAAGTTGTAGGTGTTTCAAACAGGCAAATTAAAACCCCTCTTACAAACCCAGTAGAGGTGGTAATTGGTCCATTCAAAGACATGCACCGCTTTGTGGTGTGTGATTGTAGTCCTGTAAATTTATTAGGACGCGATCTGCTTTGCAAAATGAATTGTACCATCTACTGTACTCCAGATGGTATTGCTTTCCAGACACCAGATGATGATGTTCTGTATAAAATGACAATGGCAGAACTAGAACCAGGAATGTATGATATGTTTCCTGTGTTCGATGCAGAGAAAATCCCTACTGAATTGAAAGGAACAGTCAGGTCTGATGTATGGGTTTTCACAGGTGAAGATATTGGACTAATGAGAGAAGTTGATCCCATAAAAATTACTGTAAAAGAAGGAACAAATTACCCAAACACCCTGCAGTACAAACTGACGCCAGAAATTATTGAAGGAATAACACCTGTAATTAATAAGATTATTGAACAAGGAATTTTGAGAGAAATAATGAGCAGTCCATGTAATTCTCCAATAATGAGATTGAAAAAGCCAAATGGAACATATAGAATAGTACAGGATTTGAGAAAAGTGAACAAAATTGTTATTCCTTGCTGCCCAATTGTGCCAAACCCTGCTGTAATACTGTATCAAATCCTCATGATGCAGAATGGTACACAGTTATTGATTTGTGCCATGCATTTTTCTCTATTCCATTGCACCCTGACAGCCAGCCATTATTTGCATTTCGGTTTGGAGAACGTATTTTGGCATGGTGCCGAATTCCTCAAGGGTATACTGAAAGTCCTTCTATTTTTAATCAAATTCTGAAGAAATCCTTAGAAAGTTTGAAAATGCCTGAAAAATCTGTGATGGTCCAATATATCGATGACCTATTGGTGGCATCAAAGACCAGAGAAGCATGTGTTACGGACACAATTGCTTTACTGAATCATTTGGCAGAAGGAGGACACAAGGTGTCCCCACCAAAACTGCAATTCTGTCAACAGGAAATACAGTACTTAGGTCATAAGATTGAGAAAGGGATAAGAAAAGTGACAACAGAAAGAATAAGATTTATTAAAGGAATGAGAGCCCCAATGACACAAAGAGAAGTGAGAATGTTCCTTGGAATGGTTGGTTATTTCCGACAGTGGATAAGTGGATTTTCATTTATTGCAAAACCTTTACAGCGATTGACAAAGAGGGATGTCAAAGATCCGATTGCATTGGATGAGGAAGAAATGAAGGCTTTCGAGCAACTGAGAACAAGTTTGTGTGAAGCACCAGCATTGGGAATGCCTGATTATGAGAAAGAATTTGAGCTGTATTGTAGTGAGAGAGATGGATGTGCACTTTCAGTATTAGTGCAGAGGCATGGAAGGATGAAACGACCAATAGCTTATTTTTCAGCTGTTTTAGATCCGGTAGCAAAAGCGTTGCCTGGATGTCTGAAAGCAGTAGCTGCTACTTGTGTGAGTCTGGAACAAAGTGAAGGCATTGTGATGGGATATCCTTTGAGAGTATATGTCCCACATTCAGTTGAAATCCTTCTGACCAGAACAAAAACACAATTCATGACACATAGTCGGCTGACTAGGTATGAAAAAGTGATCTTGGGTGCAGACAATGTAACCATTGTAAGATGCACGAGTGTGAATCCTTCCACCTTACTGCCAGATGCAGTAAATGCAGAAGTCAAAGATGAGGTTGATCATAATTGTTTGGATGTGCTTGAATTTTGCACAAAGCCAAGGCCTGATATCAGAGATGAACCTCTAAAAGAGTCAGATTATGTGATGTTTGTGGACGGATCATGCCTGAGGACAAATTAAGGAATTTTAAGTGCTGCGTATGCTGTATGTAGGGTGGCAACCATAATGGAAGCATCCTGTTTGAGAGGAATATGTTCAGCCCAAGTTGCTGAGCTGATTGCTCTGATTCGAGCGTGCAAACTGGGAAGGAATTTCCGAATTACTGTGATCACGGATAGCCAGTATGGCTTCGGAGTGGTCCATGATTTCGGACAGATCTGGTCCCAGAGGGGATTCCTGACTTCCTCAGGGTCTCCTATTAGGAATGGTGAGTTTGTGAAGAAGTTGCTTGAGGCGATACAGCTGCCTAAACAGATTGCAGTGGTAAAATGCACTGCTCACAAAAATGGAACTGATTACATTGCAGTGGGTATCAATTTTGCTGATGAATTAGCTCAATATTGTGCCAGAAATATGACCTCAATGAATCGGAGAAGGGAAAAGAAAATGTTCCATGTCCCTTGCTGTTTACTAACCCAGTTGAAACATGGGAAGAGGTGAAACAATTGCAGGAAGAGGCAAGTGATGATGAAAAAGATGTTTGGATAAAATCAGGTTGCAGACGGAGGGAGGAAGATGAAGTCTGGGTTTACAGGGATGAAAGACCAGTTATGCCTGATAGCATGATCTCTAACATGGCACGGATGTACCATGGACAGGCACACATAGGTAGGGATGCCATGATCAGACTTTTCAAACAGACTTGGTACAACGCAAAGTTTAGGGCTATAGCTGAAAGCCTTTGCCAAAGATGCCTTATATGCCAACAGATAAATCCTGGAAGGAAGACAGTAGTGAGTTTGGGAACAATAGGACGTGAAGGAGGTCCTTTTACCAGAATGCAATTGGATTTTATTGAAATGCCCCCAAGTAACAGATTGAGGTATGTCTTGGTGGTCGTCTGTTTGTTTTCTCGTTGGGTGGAGGCCTATCCGACAAGAAGGAATGATGGAGTTACTGTAGCTAAGCTCCTACTGAGAGAATTCATTCCTAGATATGGCTTTCCAGTAACGATAGAAACAGATAGAGGAACGCATTTTCAGAATGAAATTATCCAACTAATATGTGAAGCACTAGACATTCAACAAAAACTGCATTGTGCCTACAGACCAGAGGCTTCTGGAGTGGTAGAGCAAGTAAATGGCACAATAAAGAATAGGTTAGGGAAAATGTGTCAAGCCACAGGACTCAAATGGCCCGATGCCTTACCACTGGTGCTGATGAGCATAAGAAGCATACCTGACAGAAAAACAGGTCTGAGTCCTCATGAAATAATAATGGGAAGAGCAATGAGACAAGCATACGTACCTGTCAACAAACTGCTGACTATAACTGATGATCTCAGACTGGACTATTGCAAAGGATTGGCTGATGTGGTGCATTCTGTGTTTCATCAGGTTGGGCCGGATGGGACCACTCTTGAGAGGAAACCAGCACATGATCTGAGTCCAGGAGACTGGGTGTAGTAATGTGTAATGTTAAAAGTGCTTTGGATGTTTAGTAATGTTACAGTCTTGAGACTGTTTCTGATGTACATAGTGTATTCTATGATGTCACCTGTAGAATCTATATGTTGCCTAGGCACTCTATACTTCTTGTCAGTTGGTTTTGTCTGCTGAGCCTGGTGGAGCTCCTCTACTGGCTCCACGACCATGTAGCCCAAATAAATACTCTTAAGTATTTTCATCCGCTTCCGCCTCAATTACTACAAATTGATTGGCGACGATTCTTCGGACTACATGGTCACTCTCAACGAACCCAAGCGTGCAGAAGCTATCCTTCACTCGACGAGAAACCAAGCAAGCTAATCACGCAGAAGAAAATATCGTTTTTCTAATCAGCTGTTTGGTGTCAAGGATTTCGCGACCAAGTGCATTCTGACAAGACTACGAACTGGTAGGAAGCTTCTCCTTTAAAACTGTCCTCCGCTACTTTGCGCGCAAAGACTTTCCTCACACTCATCTCTGGCTCAGCATCAACATTATCTGTCTTCGCGCATTTAGCCGGACTTTTCTCTTCATTTACCGCTGTTTTCTCAGCACTTCCTACCCCATTTGCACTTGCATCTTTCAAATTTCAAAACGGCCACTTACTTCGTCTACTCTCCTCGGTAATTGAGAACGGGAGCCATTGTCCACCACGCTACCATTCCTGTGTAGATTCCTCCACGCTGGGAGTTCCTGGTCTCACAGCGTCAGCACACAGCATCAGCGTCTATCATCACGTGATCCGGAATTCCTCCTTGCGTTCCAGCTCCCTTTGTGTTTATCTCTGCGGTGCGTTCCAGCTCCCGTTCCGCTGTATGCCCAGTGTCGTAGTTGTTACCCTGACAACGACTTCGTGTATCGCGGTGGCACACACACCGCATTACTGTCACCAAGACGTGCAACAGCGATCCTTGGTTAAGCCTCTACATTCAAGTTCAACGTACAATGAACTTGTGTATCACGGTGATACACACACCTTCCATTTATTTCAAAACCAGTTCTATGCACAAGTACATCTTCAAGTACAGTTCCATTTCCAACCAGCTTTGTGTATTCCGGTGATATACACACCAGTCCTCTGTTAAAAAGTTGGTACAGAAAACTTAACTACGTTTTTCTTAACAAGTTCATTTTTATCAATGTGTGTCACATGGTGATACACACACCTGACTTGTTAAGCTACGTTGCAATATACACTCACCTTGCATTATATTATTGTTTAAATTTCACGCATGTTAAATCTTGAAACGTCTCTTACACCTTTTTTTGTGCTATTTTCATACACTATTTCTTTTAGATATTTATAGTTGCTGATATGTGTACAATGCAGGCCGTTAACCCTCCTCCTTCATTCCTAGACACTCCAGGTGAACCTCCTGTACGTTGGGAAATATGGTTCGACGCTTTCGAAACGTACCTAGGCGCAATAGGAGCATCACGATACACTGCTGATAGAAAAAAATGTCTTCTATTGCACTCTCTAGGGTTTGAAGGAAGATCAATATTCAAACACTTACCCATTCTTGCTCCTGAAGAAAGTGATGGTCTTGATGAATTTCGAGAAACCGTGTTGAAGTTAAAAAAAAGATTCGATAAACAACCCAATCTTATGGTGCTGAGACACAAATTTTTCAAAAGGAAGCAATTGGATGATGAAGATGTTGATTCATATATTTCTGCCTTGAGGAGACTGTCTGCAGACTGCAAGTTTGAAAATTTCACGGACCAGCTCATAAGAGACCAGTTTGTTTGTCATTGCAAAGAGAAAAGCATTAGACAAAAACTTCTTAGCCTAAGTGATCCATCACTCGACGAGACCATGAAAATCGCTAAAAGTATCGAAATTTCAATGACGTCTCTCAAAGAACTTGAGGACAAAAATAGTGACAAACTCAATGAGAGTGTTAATGCTATTAAGATTAATAAGTCTCAGATCAAATCAAAAAATGTCTTTAACAAAAGTATTGTGAAATCTGTTAAACCCGAGGGAATTAATCCAAATATGTGCCTTAGGTGTGGTAATCCCACTCATGCAAAAGGTAGTAGATGCCCTGCCTTTTCTTTCACGTGCAACTACTGCAAAAAAAGTTGGCCATTTTGCCAAGGTCTGCCTAAAGAGGAAAAACTCTAAGAAATCTATTGTGTGTGTAGTTGACTCTAATTCTGAAAGCGATTCAGAAGTTATTTCTGTCATTCAGGAAGAGAGTGATTATATCTCACAGGAAAGAAAGGTACACAACAGCCCCTCTTCTAGTGTTGTTGAAGGTGATCCTTCTGATTGTGTAGACCCCATTGCAGAGATTGGTATAGGTAACAAAATCCTCCATTTACTGGTAGATTCAGGTGCTCGCATCACAATGGTCACGAAGAAATTGTTTGAAGAGACATGGGGAAATTCTATTGAGTTGTCCCCTCCAGACCGATCACCCGTATCTTATGAAGGACGCAAAATCGATCTTCTTGGATTTTTCGAAGATGAAATGTCTTTCAAAGGTAGGCACATAAAGGGGAAAATGTATGTAGCAGTCAAAGGTTTAAACATTCTTGGGTGGTTCCACCAGGGCTTATTTGGTATGATGTTGAAACCTGGAGCTCGTGAACAAGTGTTAGTAGTGGAGTGTCATGACGACATAAAACAAAATGATGCCAAACAAAAGTGGACATCCAAGTTTCCTTCCGTGTTTGGGGATCATCTAGGTAAGATAAGTAGTTTCAAGCACAAGATTGTGGTTAAACAAGGTGCTGTACCAGTGAAACACAAACTTAGGGGTGTACCCTTTAGCGTCAGGTCCGATTTGGAGAAGGAGCTCAAAGAATTATGTGTTAAGGGAGTCATCGAGCCGGCAGAATCTTCTCTGTGGCTTTCTCCCTTGGTGGTAGCCCGCAAAAAAAATGGGCAACTCAGGGTCTGTGTCGACTTAAGGTCTCTTAACAAGGAGATTTGGGTCGATTCTCACCCGCTACCCAAAATATCTGATTTGTTTGCTGCCACCAAGGGAGCTAAATGCTTTAGCAAACTTGATCTTGCTAACGCATATCATCAAGTCGAACTCCATCCGGAATCCAAACACCTCACTGCATTTGTCTCTCCTTTAGGGACTTTCCAATACCGTCGGATGCCCTTTGGGTTAGCCTCTACGGCCTCCGTCTTCCAAAGAGGCATGAGCAATATCCTGAGTGATTTGGACTCCGTACTTGTGTTTCAAGATGATGTTCTTGTCTTTGGGGAAGACTCTCATTCCCATGATCTTGTTCTTCAGAAAGTTTTATCGTTATTCAAAGAGCATGGTGTAGTGTTGAAATCTGAAAAATGTGAATTTAATTGTGACAAAGTGGAATACCTAGGACATGTCGTGTCCCACGAAGGTGTCAGTCCCAGGCCAGGTCTATTGGAAGCCATCACGAGTGCTCCTCCTCCATCAGACAAGACTGGTGTCAAGTCCCTGTTAGGGCTGTGTGAATATTATTCAAAATTCATTCCTGATTTTGCCACCATTGTTCGCCCTATAAGTGCCCTGTTAAAAAAGGGTGTACACTTCGAATGGAGTGAAGAGTGTGTTTTGTCCTTGTAACGTGTGAGATCGTTGTTGTCTAATTGCAAAGCCCTTAAACCTTTTGATCCCAATCATGACTGTTGTATCACTGTCGATGCTAGCCAGGTTGGTCTAGGGGGATGTTAACTCAAATTGTTGAAGGTGTTGAGCAAACCATTGGATTCGCCTCTAGAGTTTTGAGAGCAGCTGAACACCAATATTCAGTCATTGAAAAGGAGTTGTTGGCTTGTTGTTGGGCCATAGAAAAGTTCCGCCCATATGTGTGGGGTAAGCGGTTTTACTCCTTACCGACCATAAACCCCTTGTGAATATTCTGGGTGACAACATGAGTAAGTGTTGCACACCCAGGATTCTCAGAATGGTCACTAGACTTCTACAATATCAGTTTGATGTCAAACATATTGCGGGAGGAAAAAATTTCAGGGCAGACTTTCTTTCCAGGTTTCCCGTTAGTAACAATGAACAAGACGACATTAAGTATAAAGATCTTGTTGACGAAGATTGCGAAGATTGTTTTGTTGCTACTCTCGATATTCCTGAACTTAAAGTTGGTTCAGAAGATGAATGGAGATCCGCCTTTCTAGCTGATTCCATTCTTTGTGATGTCTGTGATCTAGTTAAGAATGGTTGGCCACGTGAAAAGGTTCTCTCTCCATCATTACAACCTTTTTGCAAGATTGAAAGTGAGTTATCTTTGGAAGATGGTTTATTGATGAGAGGAGAGAAATTGGTCCCTCCTTCTTCTCTCAGGCTCAACATTTTGAAGAGGGCTCATGCAGGGCATTTAGGCGCCACACTCACTAAACGTCGTATCCGAGATGCCTTTTGGTGGCCATCCATGGATACCGACATAGAGGACATGGTTCGAGAGTGCTGTATTTGCAAGACTTCAGACAAGTCTCTGAAAGTGTTCACTCCTCCTTTATCACCCATTGAATGTCCGGATCGACCATGGGTTAAAGTAGGGATTGATATTCAAGGGCCTTATGATGTTTTATGTGGGCAGTATAAGTACATTCTTGTCCTCATGGATTATGCATCTAAGTGGCCTGAGATAAAACTTGTCAAAGAAGCCAATGCTAAAACTATCATTGATTTCCTCACGGGAATATTTTTGAGGGAAGGTTTTCCGGAGACAGTCGTGTCTGACAATGATAAACAATTTGTCAGCAGGGAATTTCAGCTTTTTCTACAGTCTTCAAGTATCAAACATGTTAAGACCTCCCTTTATCATCCCCAGAGTAATGGTTTGGTGGAGAGAATGAATCGTGTTGTTGGTGTCTGTGTCAAATGGGCCAGAGTGGGACATCACGATGTTGTACGTGCCCTCAATGACATGATTTGGTTTTATAGGACCACACCGCATTCATCAACTAAAGTTGCACCTTTCGTTCTCATGAGAGGAAGAAAAGCCAATACTTTGTTTAAACCTGGCTGGATGTCGAGATTGATTAAATCTAACACCAGTGTTGATAACCTCATGTCTATTGTCAAGGAAAATGTGTCGAACACACAGTCAAAACAGAGAAATTGGTTTGATTACAAAAGAGGTGTCAAATTGTCTTATCTTAACGTTGGTGACTGTGTCAAAATCAAGTCTCCTATTTATGCCAAGAAAGGGGAAAGCAAATTTGGGAAGCCTCTTCGTGTTGTTAAGATTTTTGGCAATGCTGTTCAAGTCGAAGGGGGGCACTGGTGGAATTTGTCAAATGTTTCTAAAGTTATTGAGCGCTCTAATCCCTCTAACTCTCACAATCGTGATGAGGTGTCAGATGCTTATTCACAATCTCAGAGAAAATGTGTTACTGCCGATTCAGTGGTTCAACAGGTTTCCGTGCCTACACGTTCTGTGAGGAGTTCAAGACATCGTACCCTTCCTGCTCATTTTCGATAAATTTTTCCTTCCTCTTGTTTTCTTTATTTTTCTTTGTTTGTTTGTTTAGGAACAAGGGAAGGTATGTAGTAATGTGTAATGTTAAAAGTGCTTTGGATGTTTAGTAATGTTACAGTCTTGAGACTGTTTCTGATGTACATAGTGTATTCTATGATGTCACCTGTAGAATCTCTATGTTGCCTAGGCACTCTATACTTCTTGTCAGTTGGTTCTGTCTGCTGAGCCTGGTGGAGCTCCTCTACTGGCTCCACGACCATGTAGCCCAAATAAATACTCTTAAGTATTTTCATCCGCTTCCGCCTCAATTACTACACTGGGTCCGCATAAAAGTCCACAGAAGAAGAAATTGCTTGGTTCCACGCTGGGACAAGCCACGTCAAGTGATTCTGGTGACAACGACTGCAGGTGTGAAAAATTGGATTCATGCCAGCCATACTATCAGAGTTCCAGATCCTGAAGCTCGACCTGTAAGTCGACATCTGGAAATATCAGATACCAGTTCGGCATCTGAAGCAGAAACTGAAACAATCAGAGTTCCAGATCCTGAAGATCGACCTGTAAGTCGACATCTGGAAATATCAGATACCAGTTCGGCATCTGAAGCAGACCAACCTGAATCCAGTGAAAGACAAACAGAAGAATACGAAAAACAAAGAACTGATATTGAAACAGGAGAAACTGAACCAATAAACAGTGACGGTGAACAGCCAAGTACAAGCTTTGGGGAAATTCCTCCAGAAATTATAGAAATAACTCAAGAAAATTTAGATTCAGACAGAGAGATTGAGGAAATTGCGGAAGAAACACGAGGAGAATTAGACTCAGAATTACAAACAGAAGAAACCCAAGGAGATTCGAATTCAGACAAAGAGACAGAGATCATAAAGTTCAAAGTTAAAGAAAGTGAAGTGAGATCTGAGACAGACTCTGAAGAAAGTGAAGAAGAAATAAGGCAAAGAATAGGACCAAGAAAGAGAACTTGGAGAGCTGAACGAGGAGAAAAGAAAAGCGAACTGGAAAGGCCAAGAAAAGGAGACAATTGGCCCAACGAAATTAAAAGACTGAAATATAAGCTAATAAATTTGAACAAAGACAATGCAGAACAAGTAAATGAAATAACAAGTCAGAAAAGACAAAGAGAAATAAATAAAAGACAATTACAGAGACCTAAAAGAGTGAAAAGACCTAACCTGAAATACAAGTCACTTGAATGGGTATACATAGCATTGCCTGACATTGAAGAAGTGGATAGCAGTCACGAAAACCCAGACAAAGACTGTGAACAGGTGGGTGAGAGTGAACTGCGCTCATCCTGAAGAGGAGAAAAGAAAACCGGACTAGACACACAAGCTGATAAAGTCAAAGAAAGAATTTCTGAAAGACCAAAAAGAGCGTCAAAAGAAATTGGTTTCAGTCAACGATAAAAGAAAGGGTAAAAACGGCAAAGAGGTCATTCTGAGGTGTGGAAACACATTTTCTGTACATATATTTAGATTATATTTCAACATGGTAGACACTTAGAATAGAAGATCAAGATGTGAGTTTTTCCGTAGATGGTGTAAAATGTGTTTCTATTGTACAGGTTTACCAATGCTTATTTGGTTCATTTTAGCAATAATAATTCCACTTAGATTAGTTGGAGAAAATGCATCTGCAATCATGAATAACACGAATAGTGACAAGAAATCTAACATAAAGAACACTGCAACACTGATAGATAGTACTGAATTTCATAGGAATAAGTCAATAACTGATTTCTCCAAGAATGTCTTCACCAAACTTTTATATGAATATGTAGAGACAATGGATGTTAGAGATTACTATGTATGCATGCAGTTACCTGCGTCTGTAACAGAAGGTGTGACGTATCATCACCTTCCTTTGACGTATGGAATAACCTGTAGTGTTTTAGCTAGTTTATGTTACAAAACAGGTAAATTAGAGTATTACTACACTGACACAGATGCTGTTTTTGCTAAAGTTCCCGTAGTCCCTGAACTAAATAAGGTGAAACTTGCAAAGATTTTTGGAGAATTTTTCTTAGAAACGAAAGAATTAACATTAGATTATGCATTTAGACATAACCTTACTTGTAGGTTAAGAAAGGAAGAAAAGGTTTTTCTAGACATGGTAGAAGACAGAAGGGCTAAGTTTCAAAGAAAAGCAATGGGAGAAAAGACAAATTACCCACCTTGGGCGTTTGAAGAGGAAAGTTATGACAAGAGCGAAACGAATGCAGCCATGGTTTTAGATTGGCCCCAACAAGGAAAATTGTGTATTAGTAGAGATAACACTATGTATGATAACTACTTCGTGGGTTCTAGTGAGTGCCGAGATACATACAAAATTTTAGGGGATGGGGATTCAAAGGAGGAAAAGATCCAGTATTCCCAGGAATCTATTATATTTGCGGAAACCGAGCCTATTATAGGTTGCCGGACCATTGGTATGGAACATGTTATCTAGGCCTGGTCTTTCCAAAGATTTTTCACGTGGAAAGAGGAACGAAAGGAATTTACGAGATAGGTAAACCATTAACCCGTAGAAGAAGGGAAAGCTTCTCAGAGATAATAGGTGACATTTTTGGAGCATTGATACCAGCAGTGGGTATATCTTTGAATGCATACAAGATTCGGAAATTGTCTACAGTAGTAGATCGTTTATCAACGAATACTACTGGAGGGTTCTTGATGGTAAATACCGAAATGGTTGCCATGAGAGCTATGGTAATGCAAAATCGACGTGCCCTTGACATTCTTTTGGCAAAGAGGGTGGAGTCTGTGGAATGCTGAAAGTACAACATTGTTGCACTTACATTCCAGACAAAAGTCAGAATATACAGAAGTATATAAAGAACATTACTGATTTGCATAAAGAAATTGCCCCACTGGAGGTTGAAGGTGCTTAGGAGAAACTTGGTAAGGGTTTTTCCTCAATAAAGAAATGGTTGAACGAAATAGGTAGTTCTCTAATTGGGAAAACACTAATTCCAGTGACCTCAGTAGTAGTGATAATATTAATATTGAGATTAGCATATGTGTGCATTGCAAAGAGAAAAAGAGAAAATAGAGCAAAAAGAGAAAATGAGAAAAATAAGGAAAGAGAAACAAGAGAACGGGAAATGGGAGAGATTGAATTGGAAGAGTTTAAAGAGAACATGTACAAAAGGTCTAAAAGACAAGATAAAAAGAACACAATTGTCTAAAATAACAAATGCAAGTGGACAAGAAACATATTTCTGATAAATTTTGTAGGTATAGGTTTTAGTGGTGATGTTAAAAATCACCAAAGGGGGGAATTGATGGAGCAGGGGAAACTAAATATTTTTGTGTACCCCCTTGGAAGTTAATAACCCCATAACGATTAATGATACTAACCATTTGAAACACATGAACTAATCAACAAATGCACCTTTTATTAAACATTACACGTGGGCAACTTGCTGGCATTGCAAAATTCTAATTTATTTACGAATGTGAAGCAAAATAACATTAGTATTGTGATTTGCGTAGTAAATAGAGTAAAATTGCATGATTTGTGTTGCGTAGTAAAATTGCACCGTGGCAAAGAATGCAGATGGTAAGTAAAATGGCTTTAAATGTCGCTTCTGCTAGGTAATACCTAACACGGGTCTTTAGAATGGCGGGTGGTAAACAGAAAGGCTTATTTTCCGTGTTATAATTTCTGTTGTGTTTGTTCTTATATTAGTTTTGTTCGGGCCTGCTAGGCCATGCTTCGAAAATGGCCGCCGGAAAAGGACGAGATTGCGTGTGCTGAATAAAATGGCCCCGTGCATGTGCAGTGTGAATGCTCCAGTCACGTGTATGCGGCCTGTGCCCGGAGTGAGAGATGTCAAGGCCAGTTTGACCTGGAACGAGGATCGTGCCAAGAGTACAGCGTATATGCATGGGAACGGATGCGAGAATCGAGCGACAGAGGATAAACTAATGTGTGACCATCGGAGTTTGTTACAAAATACATTAACAAATTGAATTACCTTTGGACATTATTGAGCACGAGGACTACTGTATGCATTATTGTCCCCAAACCGGTTCGAACAAGGAGGGCGATGAGGTGACCATCACCACCCCTCCAATGGACCAATTAGCGTGATTTCTGCCCCTAAAGATTGCAACTTTAAGTGTAGCGAGTCAGAGAATAGGGTATAAGAGAGTCTGCTCTTACGTTGTGCAAAAAAAACCTGCTTCTTCTATCCTGATGCTGCGAGAGACTCTGTCATTTTTGGACTTCGGACTTTGACTGGGGAAGGAACGAGACCGTTGCGGGAGTTGCCCGGGAGGAGATTGCGTCCGAGGAGGTTAGCGGGATAGTCAGTCAGTTTGGGAGTCCTATCCTGTGATCTGTGGTTCATCTTTCTTTCCTGGTGAACCATTCTTGTCATCGCCCTATGGCCAAGGGTAATGAGTATTTTCCATCTAAATTCTTAATCTGTTACTTAAATGCTTACTGATATAATAAATGTATTTGCCTAATTATGAACTTTACTTATTTTGCTCAAGAATTTAGATAAAATTATATGCTAACTCTAAATGAGTCTGTGGCTCTTTAAATAAAATTGTGATTAATAAAATGTTAAAGGTTTTAATTGTGATTGAGCTGGACTTAATCGCCATCAACTGATTCTACTAGTTGGTCCATCGACCGAATAGCGGAATACCTTGATGTTTAGAACCGACAGGATCCGAAGTTAATGTATATAATGTGTAGGTTATAATTCTGTCGTTTTAATAAGGTATCCCGTTTGTCCAGCAGCTCATTTTCCTTGGTGTTTGATCCAGAAAACTGAGTGAATGTATGTATGCGGTGTTATGGGCCCCACCGACGTAAGTTTTATATGATTCAGGTTGAGTAGGTGTTTTCTGGGTTAACGTCATAAGGAAAAATTTATATTAGCCGCGCTGGATCACTTGCAACAATAGTCCCATGAGGAAAACGTACCCGACCCCCAGCGGTGAGAGAAACATAAAACAATTCCTCACCTGCAGCTCTAACTATGTAGTTTACGCTTTGGAATGTCCATGCAACCTGCGGTATATAGGCAGCACCACTTTTGCAGCCAAGAAAAGAGTATTAGAACATTTGCGAGCAATAAATAATAAAGACAAACATAATCCAGTGGCTAGACATTTCGAGGAATAGCTCACTCCTGAAATACTACATACTAGAACAGGTCAAACCAAACCACAGAGGGAGGAACAGAGCGTTGCAACTCAGACAGCGAGAATCCTGGTACATACTTGATTTACAAACCAAGACACCGATGGGTCATAATCAAGATGAGGAACTGGGGATCCACCTCCACGAATTATGATTAGGCAACCAACAGCACGTAACTGGGGTGCTCTGTCCGACTGATGTTTTCCCTAAGGTTCCCTAGATGTAGTTACAACTAGAACCGATTTAAATAGTTCTCTTACTTCTGTTCATCTTCTATCGAACTCGAGCCTCAGCTGACATATATGTATAAGTTGACTCTGTACCTACCTGTATCGAGATTTTTGTTTTTAACCAATTTTAATCCATATTTTATCTGTCTCTGTTTCTAGGAGGAAAGGAAGGGGCCTTATCCAGGAAGGGTAAAAGGATCTTGGTTCCCTACCCTTTTCTTCATGACACAACGTCATCAAGAAGAGAATGCAGCATGAGATAAGACTGATATTATCGCTTTTTTGTTTAATAGTCTAATGTGAACACTTGATGTTTGTCTGAATTTCACTAGCAATCTATAAGTTTTTACACATATTTGCACTTAAAGACACTTTGAGAGGGGAATACCAGTGGATAGTTTGGTGAGGCGCAGCACAGGGATATACACAGGATTTATTGTACAGCTCACCCATGTTGATAAAACCGATCGAAGAAGTTGTCATTCCTCCCGACTTGGCCACTTGGCGCATGAATAGGGATATGGGTATAAGGTCCCCTTTTGTCAAGTCACTGGTTGCGGTTTATTAATACTCTCCAATCACGCTCGATACATAGCTCGATACAATACATATGTGGGGATTAATTTCCAGACCCCCCTCAAATACATGTGCACGTGAATCCTGATGGAACAGTGATTAGGGTTAGAAGCCTATTAGATAGCCACTAGAGCACCTTTATTATTCATCTTACACTGTTACAAACTTTATTAGCATACTGTCTGCATACACAACACGTGACTACGAGCTAGTGCGCCTGGTCCAATTTCTCCCGGTGCAATGGGAACATGGCACTATTGCCAGAAACAGATGCATACCTCTTACACTGTTACAAACTTTATTAGCATACTGTCCGCATACACAACACGTGACTACGAGCTAGTGCACCTGGTCCAATTTCTCCCGGTGCAATGGGAACATGGCACTATTGCCAGAAACAGATGCATACCATAATTGGAGAGCTTGCAACGACGAGTGACTGTTGAATTACTACGGGGGAGAACACCCGTAGATATAGGACGCGTTTATACGATAACACGAATTCAGAGAGTAATGAGTACAATTACCCTCTCTCCCACAATTTTTATTAACTGCAATTTTCAGAATCATGAGAAGCTTTCTTTAAGAAACATTGTCTAATGTGTATGAAACCAATATACATATAGCCTTCGTGACCATTCCAAAATGGATGCCACTGTGACTTGACTTGTATCATTCATTTGATGTTACATACTTGATTGTCCTATGTTTATTTTCATGACTGTGTATTCAAAACTGACGCTGTTCCGACACGCCAGTGTGTGAGCAAGACTGCTTTGACAGGCGAAACGCGTTACTGGCAAATAAAAGCCTTGGTATTGCAATTATCCTGAGAGTGCGATCACTTTGTTCAAAAGGAATATATATATATGCAATTCTCATTAGGGATTTTAGACACGACTACTGCCTGAACCGCTGGACGGAATTACACCATATTTGACAGAAAGCTAGCTCTTGGTCCAGAAAGAGTACTTTTTGTAATTTGGGTAAACCCATTCATTAGTTTTTGAGGTGCTGAGGTAAAAAAAAGTAGAGATATCTAGGTACGTGGAAGGTCCGCAGATCCCAGAGATCTCAAAATGGGATCTGAATGGGTACCAACACTTTAACAAGGAAGTGTTGGCAGCCATCTTGGGACTCAGACTCAGCTGATTTTCAAGAAAAAACATTTAAAAAAGACAAGGGAGCAGGGTAGGTGGTGGGGTCCCACATTTTTATTCTAAATTTTACTGCAAATTCACAAAAGATCTGAGTATCCACGAATCCATTGTAAATTAAAAAAAAAACAAGTGCAGGTTCCTATGCTTGTTTGGTATATGTCCCCCGGGTGGGCCAGGTCCTGGGGTTTGGAATACTGAATTATAATGGAGTGAGGGGGAGACTCGTGCCCCCCTTCCCAGGCTGATTTTAGCCCCAGGGATACCATTTCCCAGGGCCTGGCCATATAGAAGAAGGCAGGAGGTGGGTATGCAGCCCCCCTCCTGGGCTGATTTTGGCCCCGAGAACTACACCTCTGGGGCGTGGCATAAACAAATAGGGGGGAGGGGCCATGCAGCCCTCCTCCTGGAGCCATTAATGGCCCTGGGGATCCCATCCCCCAGGGCCAGGATCCTGCTATGTCCCGAGTGCCCACCCCCTGGAAAGAAACCTCTGCTTGCTCTCACCTGGCGCTAGCAATTTAAGTCTCCCACCAATCAAGAGCAAACAGTAAGTCTGCTCCTAGTGGGTGGGAGCAGGAAAAATGCTCCTGCCCACTGGGAGCAGACTTTTTATCTGTTTCCCTGCTTGCTCTGAAGCGTAGCGGACAGGCAAACAGTTGAAAGAATTGCTCCTGCATGCAGGGAGCAGCATTTTTTTACTGCTTCCTGTTTGCGGAAGCAATGCTGGCTCTCACTGGAGGTAGGGAGCCAGCTGTAGCCGCGGGTGCATTGGGGCTTCCCTCATGGCCTCCAACAAAGACTTAATGGGTGCCCTGGGCAGAGCCAGGTCACCCACTATTGACAGGACAGGCCCTGGGAAATGTGGTCCCGGGGCCTAAATTGGCCTGGGGAGGGGGAGCCACTTTCCCCCCTGCCCCATTTCTTTGGCTAGGCCCTGGGCCCCCAGGGCCAATATTGGCCTGGGCAGGGGGGATGCGTGACCCCTTCCCCGTTAAGATGCTGGCCAGGCCAGAGGGATGGGGTCCCTGGAGCCAATATTCGCCCAGGGAGGGGAATTGTGTGACCCCCCTCTCCCTTTAGATGCTGGCCAGAGGATGGGGTCCCAGGGCCAATATTGACCCGGGGTTGGGGGGCTGCATGCCCTGTGCCAGGCCCTGTGGTCAACACCCTTCATGCAGCCAAACCCCACACTTGCGCGGCCGAAGGGGTTGCCCACATGCGGCACATGGGGGATTGGCCGCAAGCCAGTCCCTGCGGCCAACCCCCCCGTCGTGCACAGCCTAAGGCCGTGCCTAGCATGGGGTGGGGTTGGCTGCATGTGGGGGGTTGGACACAGGGCCTGATGCAGGCCGGGCCCTGCGGCCAATCCCTGCCAAGCACAGCCAAAGACCGCGAGCGGTGGAGGTTTTATTAACGTATGGTAGTTAAATATTACTTTACGTTAAAAAAAACATAGAAATTCACAGAAAAAAACAAAGGTTACAGGGATGTTATAGTCAGGAAATAACATTTTAAAAACCTTAGAGATTCACTAAAAAAGCAAAGTTTACAGGGATGCTATAGTTCACATTTTACACACACAAAACCAAAGAAATTCAGCAGATATAGTTACAGTTATCTCAAGTAACTATAACTCATGCCCTAAGGTAACTGTAACTATTGCCTTCGCCATGCAATATTAATTCCCCACATATTACATCACTCATAACATCTTCTATGACATCATTGATAATATCAACGCAACATTAGCTGTAAAATTATTGATGAGAAAACTGTGCATGGTGGGGCAGCAAGTTACAGTTACCTTAGAGCTTGATGGAACCGTTCATCAGATCAGGCTGTAGTCGTGTCTAAAATCCCTATAGGATATTGCTGTGGAAAACGCATTTTGAGACTCTCCTATTTTCTTGGCCCCCGATTAACTGATCACCCTGAAACTTTTTAGACAGTAGCTGTAGTCACTGCCCAACTAGTTTCTAAAAATGTTGAAGATTCATCAAATTGCACCAAAGTTATTAGCAAAACAAAAAACACTAATCCTATATACATATATATGTCAACCAAAATCCCGGAAGACTTCTATACAAGGATTCGGGCACAGTCTCCAAATTCATTAGTGCATTTTATTAAATCACAGCATGTCCACCATATGATGTAATATATATGTATACAATAGTAACAATGTTTGGTGGGTGCATAGAATAATCCAAAATAGATCAGTAAGGTTCACCTTTTTTATTTGAAATATAGAACTCCTATGAAAAAACTATATATTCTTGTCATTAACTAATACATTCTTTCTGGTAATAAAACAGGTAGCAAATACCCATGGTTACAATATAAAGATAACTTATTATCACTCTTTGTGCAGAGCCAACTTGACAACTTTCAACCAACATGTGTTTCGCTGCAGGGCTAAAAAGAAATAATAAACGTATTTTCATTTTAGAATTGAACTAAACAGTTGACATAATTTTACCTGTAAATCATGTATTCATGGTACTGGTGTAAAACATTTCTTGAAGACAATAAAATATATTTCAGCCACTTTGGCCGTAACACTTTCAGACAAAATATAAATCACAATTATCTTGGTCATTTCTTGAGCTTAATTAAATTCCCAATAATAATGAACATTGGAACGGTGGAAATGCAATAGACGCTACACTGTCATAGAAATCACTGAATATAATACATTTGTTGTTTCACTCGCCTAGTTACATATGTCTGTAGTCTATCATATCAAACCGTTTCCCAAAAAACATCAATGAATAAGTTGTAGGTGGATAAGTTGATTGTATGTAGAGTTCCAAGTGGTTTCCCAGGTACTCTGTATCAATAAAACACAAAATGTTATATTTAAATACTAGACTCGAGATATGTATAGTAAAGAATTCCAGCAAGAATGATACAATTTGTAGGGCTTACCTCAATCTAGGTAAGAGGTGAGTATGGATCAAGAGTGATTCTTAGTTTCTATCAGGATAGAGGCGAAAACTTCAATAGGAATCGTCCTAGCAGCTCAAACCGAATCAGAAAAATGTATGAACAATACAAAATTAAATAAAATATAAGGGTGAGCCAATACTGTCACTAGGTACTGAAGCATCTATCTTATCAAATAAAACAATTATATTGAAAATAAAAGTTTGTAAGTGAAATCCTATCAACACGTAGGTAGCGCGATCGACCCCGCGGTCCTTGTTTTGCTAATCTATTCCCTGTATACAGAGAGCTAAGGGGGATTCCTGCTCGTGGTATGATATCTGGGTTGAATTATCTTTCTCATAGGATGAGTTTCCAAATAGACCATGCCAAGTAAACCTAATTTATGCAAAAGTCTGATTGACTGAATCACGACTGGAAAGAGACCCACACTCTGTATTGTATTGTTTATTTGACTTGATATATTATTTAAGTATATCTCCCTGCTCACTCAGAAATATATCTAGAAAGGGAATGCTGCTAAGCAGGTTACTAAGGAACACCCAAAACAGATTCAAGTGATCTTTATTACTTCTAAGAATGGTGCATTAAGCTATACTATTTGTTGTTAAGACCTTGGATCAATTTCTTACCTACAGTTTATCTATTGTAGTCAAACTCTTGGTGAAATTCCTAGCAGTATGCTCCCAGTTACGACTCAAGTGTTTCTAAGAGGATGGGCAACCTATTCAAAGAGGCGCATAGGTTAAAAAAAACGATATAGCCCTTTACAAATCATTTTGTCAGTTTAAAAAAAAAATAAGACCATGCTGAGATGCTCATCGAAATAGTACAAATAGCTTGTAGACCAAACGTACATCAACTTGGGTATAATAGGGTAAAAACAAAATAAAAGACAGTGCAATGGTTATGTTACTCTAACTAAAATTAGTTGATATTAAAAAGCTCAGGTCCCATTCTCACCTTAAGAAAATGTAGACGGAATGTTATCCAGGGTGTCCATATCGATCCAGTGCTGAAGGAAACACTGAACTTTTCCTCTATATATACTGGTTGAAATGAATACTGATGCAGAACTCCTAAATCGAGTGACCAATCTCAGATTATAATGAAAACCCAGACTGGAGCTTTACTAAACAGCTGATGGGTCGTGTGCAGAATGCCTGTATGTGCTAAAGAACCTATCTAATATTCTAACAGCCGTTGCCTCTCATAGTAAGAATAACGGCATAATCACAATAAGATGAATTAAAATTTAAACTGAAAACGAAGATTTTTTCAACACGTTAGGAGTACTTGCTGTATTTCAACACGTTAGGATAACTAGTTCTATTTTCAAAATTATAAGCAGTAAAGGGATCAAACTCACTTCTTAGGGCATGATGATACGATAATTTAGTCAAGTATGCTAATGCTAATGTTTGTGGTTACAACTAGCTATACTAAACAGCTGATGGGTCATGCGCAGCATATCCGTATGTGCTAAAGAACCGATCACCAGGGCTGGACTGGCCGTAGCGGGCACCGGGACGTTTCCCGGAGGGCTGGAAGGGTGGGAGCCGGTTTTCGAGCAGTGGGGGGATGTTTTGTTACTGGGGGCCGGTTTTGCAGCACTGCTGCAATATTGGACATCTGTAACAAAAGCGGAAGCAGTGCTAAAGCGGCAGCAGTGCTGTTTCTCACTAGGACTCCCCTCCCTGGTTCGGCAGAATTGCCAGGGCTGATTTGTGTTCCCAGTCCGGCCCTGCCGATCACCGACTGCTAATATTCTAACAATCGTTGCCTCTCATAATGAGAATAACTGCATGATCACAATAATTCAAATTGAAATTTAAACTGAGAATGAAGATTAATTCAACACGTTATGAGTACTTGCTGTATTTTCAAAATTGTAAGCACTAAAGGGGATTGAACTCACGTCCTAGGGCATAATAGTATACGCATTTAGTCAGGTTGCTGCCACTGATGTTTGCGATAAATCTAGCTCTGTAAAGATGTAATTTCATGGAATGCATGTCCTGCTCTATACTAGCAGCTGGAGGTTTCTGCTTGTACTCTTAGGGAACTTGAGAGCCTATAATTACGATTAAAACAAATATGAAAATAATAAGCGAATAACTAAACCGGGTAGCATTCCTAAACCACATAATTTTTCGAAGCAATACTACATTAGATAATGGCCTCTTGGAGCAAGTTGTCATCTGATAATTAGTTAACTGAGGTGCAAAATTCTGCTTTAAGTTAAGTCAATTATTCTATCAAGAGTGAATCCACTGGGAATAGCAATTTCCAAATCTGAGATGTACCAACGAGTTAGCAAGCAGAAAGAGCAAAAAGAATCCACTGACATACTTAAGTATATCTAATATTATTATTGAAGAGATTGTGTCTAGTGCAGCAGTAGAAAATAAAGGGTGCTAATAGGGATTTTCTTTGAAGGAACATAAAGCAAGGACTTATTAAGCACTAAGTAACAATGTAGTAAGGCAGGTTACTGATGGGAAAAGTATGTGTACTTCAATATTTAAGATCAATCAACAATCAGGATTTATAAAGTGCGGCAAATCACCTGTGAGGGTTTCAAGGTGTTGGAGTTGCTCACTGCTTCATGGTAATCTGTTCACTCGAACAACCAGGTCTTGAGTCCCTTCCTGAATGCCTGGAGCAATGAGGCAGTCCTGAGGTGCAGGGGAAGGTTGTTTGATGCTTTGGCAGTCAGGTGTGAGAAGGAGTGTCCTCCACTGTTGCCTCGGCTGATCCGGGGGATGTCTGCAAGTAAGAGGGAGGCGGATTGTACATTTCTTGTCGGTTGGTGGAAGGTCATGCTTTTGTTGATTTGTGCTAGTCCTTCGCTGTGCAGCAATTTGTATGTGTGGGGGAACATCTTGAACTGGCATTTCTTCTGGATCCGGAGCCAGTGTAGCTTCTTGAAGTGTTGTGTGATGTGGTTTCGTCTAGGGAGGTTGAGCATTAGTCTTTCCACTGAGTTTTGCATTGTCTGTAGTCTTTTCAGGAGGCGTGTGGTGAATTCCATGTAGAGTGTGTTCCCATAGTCCAGCCTGCTGGTAACGAGGGCTGTCTCGGTGCTGTGGTTGGCTCAGAATCCAGATTGAGAGGAGTCCAGGAGGTTGTTGTGTTCCAGGTATTCGGTGAGTTGCTGGTTCATTGCCTTCTCAAGAACCTTCGCTGGAAAGGGGAGCAGAGAGATTGGCCGGTAGTGCTGGGTGGTTTCTTCAGGAGGGGCCTAACTTCAGCGTGTTTCCAGTCTTCAGGGAAGGAGGGCGAGGTGATGGAGGTGTTCAGGACTTTCTTTAGCTTGCCGATTTGATATAAGAGTTCTAAATGTAAGGGACCAAGTAAATGATGGTACCTAATGTGGACCAGGTGTTGATTCTGGATTTATAGGGTGGTGTACAGTTCTCTATCGAGGCCAAAGTCAACTGTACGCAAAGTGACTATCCACCATGTCTCTCTTTGACGTAATCTGAGGATACAGTCTCCTCCTCTGTGATTTCTGTAAAGCAGTTCAATACCTATAACTCTGATAGTTGCCACATCTGCATTGAAATGGAATTCTACAAAGTGTTTGCTTAGTGGTGATTTACTATCCATTTTGTTAATGGAATAAATATGTAATTTCACTCTCTCCTTCAAAGGACGGATAGTTGATCCACCGTACCATTTTCCGCATGAACATGTCAACATACAGACACAAAAATGGATATTGCAATTAATGAACAATTTGATAGAAAATAGTTTTTTGTCATCATGTACCGTAAATACTTTTGCTTTGTCTTTTTGTTTTGACTGGGATATATTGACAAACTACACAGTTGTTGCACTTGTAGTTACCACAGGGTTTTTCTGCTAGCCAAGTTTTGGTTTCCCTAGGTGCATATCTAATAGTGTCGCTAGGACTCAATATATTCCTCAGAGTAGTTCAATAGAACTTTTGTGTTTTATTGATACAGAGTACCTGGGAAACCACTTTGAACTCCACATATAAATCAACTTATCCACAGACAACCTATTAATTGATGTTTATTGGGAAACTTTTTCATATGATACACTACAGACAAATGTAACTAGGAGAGTGAAACCACCAATAGGCCTTCTGGCATGGGCAGGTCCTGGCTGCACTCAGTTAGACTCACTGAGTTTGCCAAAGAATCACAACACCAAAATATAAAAAGTGGCCTTATTATGATCTTGCTCCAAAAATCACCAAGATTTATATTCTAGTGTACATTTCTATGATTCATACAATGCAATGTTTAATGATAGTCTGTACTATAAACATGTTTAATAAACGTATATTAAAAAATAAACATGTTTGAGAGTCTTTCTTTTAACATTGTTTTTATTATTGAAATTTGTGGGCTGAAAATGTTAAAAAAAGACTCAGACTATTTTTTTTATTAATGCAAAGTCACTGAGTCTTTTAACATTTTTCGGCCCAGAAAAATGCAATCATAAAAACAAACACAAGAGGGCCTTACATTCCAGCTAAACAGCTTACAGTTCTTTTTAAAAAAATGATGCCTGGGGGGCTGCTTCACTTCCTTCAGTCCCTCGACAACATTAAAAAAAAATGCTTGGAGGTGCCCCTCTCCATTTTAGGGACACCACCAAGCTTAATAAATTAAACAAAAAAGGGCCAGCACGGCACTCCATGTTGGAATAGTGAATAATAAATGAGCCACTCCTCATCCTCATTTATTATTCAATTTTATATATAATTCAGTTATTATTATGTTTGGTGTCCCGGTGCCCACCTGGGACATCTTTTTTAATAATTTATTGGGGAGGGATGCACAACCGCCGTTCTCCAGCATTTACAGCCCCGAGGACCCCATCCCATGTGGCCTTTTATTTTTAAATCAGAGGAGAGGTACACAGCTCCCCTCTCCAAGCCTCCTTAGGCCTCAGGGACCCCATCCCCCAGGACCTTTCTTTTTAAATAAGGGGAGGGGAGCACACCCTTCTCCCCTTGTCTCCTTGGGTCCGGGGACTCAATCCCCTGGGGACTCTTTTATTAACTAAGGGGAGGAGGCATGTACCACCCTCCCCGAGCATCTTTGGCCACGGAGACCCAATCCACCGGGCCAATTTTGAAAATTAAGGGGAGGGGGTGTGTGACCTCTCCCTCCTTGAGCCCCTTCGGGCCCTGGGGCCCCCATTCTCGGGGCTAGAGGTAGGTGCCCCAGTGCTCACCTGGGACACCTATAAACCACTAGCTGGTGGCCACGGGCGAACCCCGGTACCCTTTTGGCCCCAGCCTGCTCCCCACATGCTGCAGGAGGCAGCATAGCTCGCACTCAGCTGGGGCAGCTGTTTTTGCTTGCTCCCTCTTAGCACAAACAATGTGTGCCCTGCCTGCAGGAATGCAGGCAGGGCAAGAGAAGTCTGTTTCCACCCGGCAGGGGCAGACTTCTGTTTCTCTACCCGTGCTGTCAGGGGCTGAAAAACCACTGTGTCCTGGGGTATGCTCACAGGAACACAGTGTGTGAGCTGGCCCTGGGGGATGGGGACCCGGGACCTGAAAAGGCTCTGGGAGGGAGGAGATCATGCGGCCTCACTCCCCTTTTGTAAATTGCTTGGCCCTGGGGGATGGGGTCCCCGGGCCCTAATAAGGCTCAGGGAGGGGGAATCCCTTACCTGCCCACTTTTTTTAAAATCCAGATTTTATTGAGTTTTCAGGTATAAGCATCTCACACTTCACTCAGGAAATACAGTACATGTAATGCGTAGTCCATACATTTCTGGCTCTCTTCAACAACAACTTAATACTTCCCCCTCCCCTCTCTCGTCTCCCCCTTGAGTTGCACCCGCTTCTGGGTAAAGGTCTGAATATCCCATGGTCACGCAGGGCGGCCCTTTTCCTACCCTCTTTAGTTCTGTACAATCGCCTAGAATGGGGTTTGGGTCAGATGATCAGCCAATCTTTGCCCTCTCTAGCCTGGATGCTCTTCTCCCCGGTCAGATGCTGGGTCCTGCGAGTGGCCTGTCCTCTCCACCTCCCTCCCTATTGCTGCCAGTTCAACTACTAGCCGCACCCATGCCCTTGCCTTGTCTAATGAACCAATGCCCTGCCTTGCTTCCCTTAGTAGGACCCTCCATTCTGTACCTGCCCATTTTTCCTTTTCTTTCTTCCATACTCCCACCCTCGGTCCTCCTGGCGACTTCCAGTTCCTGGTGATTTCTCTTTTGGCAAGTACATAAGCAAAGTCTTAGAATTTCCCCGTCATTTTTGTTTTAGCCGTGTGTGGGAACCATCCTAACAGGTAGTGGCCCAGGGTGTGTGGTATCTCTCTATCGGTGACATCTTCTACTATGTGTAGTACCTCCTCCCAGAATGCGTGCAAGGTGGGGCACTCCCAGAACATTTGCAATATGTGGGCCTCTCTATTCCCACACCTGGGGCAGGCTGCTGCCTCCACTTGGAAGTATCTTCTAATTCGTGACGGGTGAGATACGCCCTTTGAAGAACATAATAGTTTATTAGCTAGAACATCGCATTCCGAGATACTTTCGGGGTCCTTTCAACTCTAGTCTCCCAGTCTGTCTCAGGGATCGGTCTTCCCAAGTCCTCCTCCCATTGTCGTCATAGTCGCTCCAGGGGCTTCTGGGTGTCACAGCATATCGCTCTGTATAGACAGGAGACCGTTTTGATCCTCCCAGCCAAGAAAGCAACATACTGACAGCCGTCAAGCACCTGGGGCTCCGCGGTGCCCACGCCCCAGTGCTTTCTCAGTCCCAAGGTGAGAGCCCTGTGCATCAGGAAGTGGCCTCTGGGTAGATCATATTCCGTCTGAAAATCCTCGAAGTAGAGCAGCTCAGAGTTCCGGTAAAGTTCTCCTACTACCCTTACCTCCACCTCCTCCCAGGCCTCAAGTCCTGCCCAGTGCCCTCCTCGTGGGAGGTACCGGAGCATGGTTATGGGCAAATCAGGGAAGTAGGGCACTCTACAACCCACTTGCTGCAAATACCTAGTCCAGCATCTTGTTACCACCTTGGTTTCCATTGTATCATCTGCAGACCTCCTCTGTACACACAATAATATTTTCGCAAGTGTAGGGGTGGTTGGCGCACATGGATCAACCAGTTAAGTTGAGCTGCCATGTTGTATGTTTCGAGGGCCGGTACTGCTAACCCTCCCGTCGCTGTGGAGCACTGCATTGCGGCCAGCGCCACTCTCCTACAACCTGTTCCCCATATAAATGATATGATCAGCGACTCAAAGTCTCTAAATATCGCACGGGGGATCCAGACTGGGAGGGTCCTGGCAGCGCCACCATCTTCAGGATGGCCACTCTGCCAGCTACCGATAGTGGCAGGGACTTCCAAAATTCTATAGAGGAGTGGAGTGAGTGTATCGCTCTGCCCACATTACCCTACAAGAGCTCCGTGGGGCCATGGTATATTTTCTCCCCTAGATATGCCAGGCACTAGGCTCCCACTGGAGGTTACCCAGATCGTCCAGCGGCAGTCCATTAGACATCATGGGTAAGATTTTTGATTTCTGCCTGTTGACCTTTAGGAGGGAGAGCCTTCCAAATTACTCTAGCATGGCTTGTGCCCCCTCAAGTCCTCGGACGTATCCCGGAGGAACAGCAGGAGGTTGTCCGTGCGTAGGGCTCTGTGATGCTGTGTCCCTCTCACCACCAGTCCTCTGTAAGCTTGCCCCTCTCTCACCCGACATGACAGGGGTTCCATGGCCAGGGCAAACAACAGGGGGGACAGGGGGCTCCTCTGCTGCGTGCCCCGCCCTATCGCCTGACTGTTAGAGACGGCCTTCCCTGTACGTACTCTAGCCGTCGGGTTTGTGTAGAGCAGTCTTACCCATGCCAAGAAGCCACCTCCCAGACCCATTGCAGTCAACACCTCATATAGGAAGTGCCATTCCAGGCTTTCAAAGGCCTTCTGTATATTTACTGCAAACACCGCCGCTGCTGGTCTGTCATAGTCCTCTACGTCCATAATGGTCAAGAGTCGCCGTATGATAATGGCTGTATTCCGCCCTGGAATAAATCCAGTCTGGTATGGGTGTACTAGGTCCAGCATGTGTGGCAGCAGCCGAGTTGCTAATATCTTACTTAATATTTTCTAATCCATGTTTAGCATGGAAAGTGGCCTGTAGGCTGTGGGGTCATGCGCTGGCTTTCCTGGTTTCTGCACCGGGATAATGAGAGCTTCCCTGGTGCTTTCCGGCAACATCCCTGTATCTCGAGCTACAGTATATATTGCTACCAATGTGGGAGCCAATTCCTCCACATATGCCGCATGAAACTCCACTGGCAAGCCATCCGTGCACCGAGTCTTGTTATGTGCCATATGCTTAATAGCCACCCGTACCTCCTGTAGAGTAATGTATGCCCCTATCGTCTCCATCTCTGCTGGTTCTAGGCATCGTAGCCGCAGCCCCTCTAAGTTTTCCCAGACTGCAGCCCCATCGCACGGTGCCGAGCTCCTATAAAGCCCAGCATAGTACTGGGCAAAGATACTGCTAATCAGCTCCTGCATGTACTGCCTAGTGCCCTCATCATCGTTCATCTCTACTATGGGGGAGCCCTTGCCTATGGGGTTGGCGAACCATGCCAGAAGGGACCCAGATGTATCCCTCTCAGCATGTGTTCACTCCAAATATTGCTTATAGTCAAAGCACCTGAGCCTCTCTGTCTGCTGCGCTACTTCTTCCCTAGCTTCCTGAACTGTCTGTTGGAGCTCTAGGTGTCCTGGCCGCCTGCGCTTTAGCCCCCTTAATGTCTCCTCTACCTCCTCAACCTCCCGGCGCAACGTGCACCTGACCCCTGTGGCTTCTGCTATACATTGGCCCCACAGAGCCACATTGAAGGCGTCCCATTCCGCTAACGGCGTAGTGGCTGCCCCTTAGTTTTCTCTAAAGTATTGGGCGACCTTCTCCCGGATCCTCTCCCGGAACACCTGGTCCTCCAAGGCGTCCGGACGAAGTCTCCAGGTTGGGATTGCTGGTCTAGGGTGTGCCCATTTTAGATTTAGTAGGGTCGGCTTATGGTCCGATATTGTTCGGGATAGATATTCTACGGTGTGCACTAGGGTCTGTACGTCTGCGGTACATAAAAAGGTGTCTAATCTCGCATGTACGTCATGCACGGCTGAGAAGTACGAGTAATCACGGGCCTAAGGGTGTAAGGTTCTCCAGGAGTCCAGCAACCCCCATCATCGTCATCAGTTACTAAATGCCTGTGCTGCGTGCATTGTGGGGGAGTCCCGCAGAGGGGAGTGGGATCTGTCCAGATATACATCGCCCACACTATTGAAGTCTCCCCCCAGTATAGGGGACCAGACAGTGGGTCAGGTGGGCGAAGAAGGTAGGCTGCTCAGTATTAGGGCCATATACGCTCATTATGTTCAGCTCCCGCCCCTCTAACTGTCCCCGAACCACCACATACCGGCCTTCCGGGTCTATGAGGGAGTCTATCAGCTGTAATGGAACTCCCGCCTGAATCGATACCAGAGTCCCTTGCGAGTAAGCGGAACACATGGTGTAAAAAACCTGCCCTCTCCAGCACCTCTGCAGTGCTAATCCCCTGAGGTGCATTTCCTGCAGTAGGGCGATTTGCACTCCCCTTCTTCATAGATAGGAAAATACCTTTTATCTCTTTGACACTGTGTGCATTCTTCTAATGTTCCAAGTCATGCATTTATACATTTGTGTACCTGCCATCTAGTGCTATGTCTAAGGATGCGACCATCCCCCCTCCCCATATCTCCTCCTCTCACCTGCAGCAACCTCTGTTTGGTCTTTGACGCCCACAGTAAGTGGAGCAACACAAAACCCTCCCTCATTTGAAACCACAAACATATTCCCCAACTCACACTCCCCAGGATGAGTAGGTGGTCGCCTCCCATCCAAACCAGCAACGTGTTTCTACAAGTAGTTACTTGTAGATCGCTCAGTCAGATGGGGTAACCAAATGCTGATCCAGCCCTTATGGCTGCCACCCAGTTCAGGAGAATCTGAGAATCCCATCGGGTCTGCCCCTGTATTAATCACAGTACATTGTCATTGGGCCAATTACCTCAGAGTGCCCCTCAGTCTCTTATATGATGTCATCAGCTGTTTGCGGCATCACCTTCGGAAGCTCTGTGCTCAAAGTCTCTGATGTGCAGGAGCCCTGCTCAGAGTCCGACTCTATCCCCTCTTCACTTCCCTCCATAAGTGGTTGCTCCATCCCCTTTCCGCCCCTCAGTGCGACCACCTTCATCGCGTTTTGTCTTTCCATTTGTACCTCCTCCTGTGTGGGGGCCAACGTGTCTCTTATGGTCATTCTGCTGCGGGATCTGCCCCTGCGCTTTTTCTACTGTTGGGGCTCCCAAGGGGGCGCCTCGCCGCAGTGTCTCTCCAGCCAGTCCCAGGCTTCCTGCGGGGCTCGGAAGAACTCCGTTCCGTCCGTTGTGGACACTAGTAGCCTGGCTGGGTAAAGCATTGTGTATTTGAAGTTTAGCTGACAGAGCTTCTGTTTCATGCTGTGGAATGAGCCCCTCTGTTTCTGCACCTCTCTGGAGAAATCTGGGAAGATTTGCACCTTCATGTTGTTTACCTGGATGTCTCCCTTTTGTCGCGCTTTTTTCCAAGATGGTATCTCCATCTCTACAGTGTAGCAGTTTTACCACCACTACCGGGGGAAGGGGGGGGGGGCAGGCATTAGTGGCCTTGCCGGTACTTGATGGGCTCTCTCTAGAGCATAGAATGACGACAAGCCTTCCGGCGCCACTTCTTCTCGCAGCCATTTCTCAAGGTAGTCCACCATGTTGGCACCTTCCACTTTTTCAGGCAGCCCCACCACCCTGATGTTATTCCTGCGGGACCTGTTTTCGGCATCTTCGGCCTGCATTTTGAGTGTGCACACTTTCGTTTCAAGCACAGCCAATTGTTTTTTCATTGTGTTTATATCTAGGGAGGTTTCCGACAGCTGGCGCTCATTTGCAGAGACTCGTTCTGTTAGCCGCCTGTGGTCTTCCCTTAGGATTTCCAAGTCCATGCCTATGGAATCTATCTTGGCCTCCAACCGCTCGCTGGAGGCGGTTATGGCCTGTAGGATGTCCTGCAATGTCGGGTCTTGTGGGTGTTCCTCTTGAGAAGGAGGAGTCTCATTCCCCTCTGTCGCTCTCTCTGCCAGAATGACATCTTTATCACTCTTCCTTAGTGCTTTCCCCATTTTTCCCCGCAGGGCAAAGTCTCCTCCTGTGTGACTGCTCCTCACTCTTTCCTACCTGATGGCTCTTGTTCTTTAGGGTGTCTCCCCTCTCGGTCTCCAAACTCCCGCGCTATTGAGCGTCAATACCTATTGTGCCCTCTGAAGGCTAGCGTTTCGCACAGGGTTTTTGATTGCCCAGTCTGAGCAAGGTTTGCTGCAGGGGGCTCGGTTCAGGTCATAATCAGCACGATCTGTTTGGCACGTGGTCCAATGGGCAGCCCTTCAGTGGCGCGCAGTTTGGGTCTAGGTCTATCGTGGCCGTTTTTAGTAGTGAATTCACTCTCCACCGGGCTTAGTTCCCTCGGTCTTCCTCTGCCCTTCCACCGTAAGTCCACCTTCAGTCTCCTCCCTGGTGGCACGCCTTCTACCCACTGCTTTCCACTTGCTATGTAGTTCACTTGTCAGAGCCTGCACACCTACGACCTGGTTGCTCACTGCTGCTCTATGTAATTTCTGGTGTTGTCTGTGCTTCGCTTACCTCTGCTCTAGAGTGCCTCCCTCGAGCAGGTCCTGGCTCTCAAGCAAGCAGAAGCAGTATCCCCTCTCCTCGCCACTGCGGCAGGTCCCAGTGCAGCCCTCTGTGTTATCTGCGCTCTCGGTGCCTTAATCAATCTGTGCAGTATGGCCTGCTCCCGCTGTGTTTAGCGACTCTCATGCTCTGCTGTGGACAGGCCATGTTTCTTCATTTACACCAGCCCCCCGTCTGGCCTCAATGATACTAGGCAGTACTTAGCCCCCGCTGCTGAATGTCGCGCTGTTCGCCCTGCTAGGAGCAGGCCTATCTCTGCGCTTCTCTGGAGCTAGGCTGTAGGGGTTCCTGGCCTTATTCCTTAGCTGCGCCTCCCACTTCTGCAATGCGGCCCTTGGTCCCTCTCTCGGGGCCTAGCAGATCAACGCTGTCCCTTCTCGCCTGCCGGTGCTTCCTGATCTCTCTGCTGTCGCGGGCCCGCCTCGGCCGCCCCAGCACAGCAATGCCACAATCACCCTGCGGGGCTATGCTTGCGTTCTGTAGCCGCCCAAGCCTCTGCCACTGGGGGTCGCACCACTCACTACGTGCAGGGTCGTCCTACCTCGCGACTTCACAGATGTGCGGCCATTGCTGCTCCTGGCCCCCTCCTCAGGAGAATCTCATCTTCCTCAGTTTCCTATGCTCTGTGTCTTTTGGGGGCCCAATAGGTGCATGTCGCCTCCGCCTTCCTTCAGCCAGCCAGTCTGGTGGCGGGGGATCTCCGTGGCGCTTCCTGCCCTTACCATCACCACAGGCCAGCCTCAGGTGCACCCCCACAGTGGTGCCAAACTCGGCCGAAGGAGGCGCCTCTCGCGGTCCGTGGTAGTCGCGGCACCGTCTTTTCCGCTGCCGATCACTCAGTTGTATCCCCCACCTTACTGCGGTGTCCCGCATCACAGCTTCCTGTCCCTTCCGAAGGGGGCTGTCATCTTGAGAACCGTGGGTGGGGGAGACCAATTCTTTATTGTGTACTTTTCCGCCTTCTCTGACAATGCTTTGCCGACTCTGCTAAGCCTTCTCCGTTCAGGCTGGTTGGGGATTGCACTTAGGGGTAGAATTTCCTCCAGATAATTCAGGATGCAGCTAGATGGCGGCCTGCCGGTCGGAGCTCTCGAGCTCTGCTGCTGACTCTATTGGTGCCAGGCCTCGCCCCCCTCCTTACCCACTTAAATTATTTCTTTTCTTTTCATTTTTAGAACAGGGGACTGTGGGCCAGATGTAGTAAAATAGGATTTTGCGAGTCCTTAATAGCGATTTTTTGCGAATCGCTATTAAGGACTCGCAAACTGCTATGTAGGTAGGAATCTGCTAATATTTAGCGATTCCTACGCATTCCTTATTTGCGACTCGCAAATTGCGAGTCGCAAATAAGGAATGGCCTCCCAATCATTCCTATGGGCCAAGAGGCCCATAGGAATGAATGGGAATAGCGTGCGCAATTTGCGAGTACCTAATAGGTACTCGCAAATTGCGCACGCAATTTCAGGGATGCAAGGGTTCCTAAAGGACACCCTGTTGCACCCCTGAAATGTGCAGGTGTGCACATGTGGCGCACATACATGCCCAAAGGGCATGTATGTGTGCCACATGGCACTTCGAAACATGCATAAAATTGCATTTTTAAAGGAAATCGCAATTTACCACCAACCTGAAGTTGGTGGTAATTTGCGATTCCTTACAGCAAAATCGCAATTTGCGATGTCTCCCAGAATAGCATTTAGGGAATCGCAAATTGCGATTCTCTAAATGCTTGCGCAAAATAGGGAATAGCAAAGTTTGCGATTCCTTATTTTGCGAGTGGGTTTTTCACTTCCTACATTGCACAGGGCTATTTTGCGGTTGCAAACGTTGAAATTCTGCGAATTTTAGCGTTTGCGATCGCTATTTCGCTTCCTACATCTGGCCCTAAGTCCCCAGAGTCCAGTAATGGCTGCGGCAACATTTTCTTTTATGTTGTGTCCAGCCAATTAGAGTGCTTGCTTCCGCAGGACCTTCACTCCTTTGGGAGCGAGGTACCTAAGGGAAAAAAGCCCCCTCAGCCAATCAGAATGCTAAATTTTTATACATTGTGCTTGCGGGGATCTTGCAAGAGTCCCTTGAACCCAAACATCCAGATATGCAAATATTTATGACACTTAATTTCTCAAAAACTACTGAAAGAATTTACACCAAATCACAAAAAGCTCACTTTCTGGACCAGGATCTAGCTTCCTGGCATATCTGGTGTAATTCTTTTCAGCAGTTTTGGCTGTAGCACTGTTCAAAAATCCCTATGGAAATTGCAATGTGATTTTGCATTTTGGGACCCCCTTTATCTTGGCCCCGCTTGATGGATCATCCGAAAAATTTCCATAAAAAAACTAAACAAAAAGGAGCAATTGTTAGGAAAGCTGTGCAAAGATTCATCATATGACGGCAAAGTTTTTAGCAAACCAAAAAGGCATTTCCTATGGAAACATAGACTTAACTACAACTGCCTAGTGGCGACCATAACTGGGTCACATACAAGGAACAGCAATGTGGTGATGCGCAGTTAAGAATAGGAAAGCATTGGAAATCTATACTTGCCTTTACATATTTTCTTTAATGATACAATGGTTGTCAATATTCCCCACTGAATATTGCTGCAGGTTGACATTATGCATTCAATATGGTGGTGCCACACAAAAAAGACGATACCATGACACTTACATGTAGTGGGACAATGACCACATAAATCCTATTGTTGGAAATTATGCAGGGAGTATTTACTAATCATTTGTAAGGCACTGGTGTATGAGGAAACCACTATTAAATGTGCAATGGATGATTTTTATAAGCCCCAATAATTCTGGATTCGGTGGGCAAACAAAGCAAACATATGGATGATCAGTCACCAAGGAAGTAAGTGGACTAGTATAAGGAAGAGAAGGTACTGAGAGTTTCCCTGGATGAGGGCATGTGGTACCATAATCAAAGTCAGAATATGGTGACATAAATATTGTGCCCTAAATATTGTTTGAAAAAATATTGAAACGTATTGTCCTATTTGAGCGAATATTAGAAAATGTAAAACCAATGCAAAGATATTTTTGTAAAAAAATATTTAGAGAACCTTTATATCAGTAAATATTTCTGGCTACAATATTCTGACACAAACCAGAAAAGGTTCATCCTGGCAGGGTAAAAGAAACTCCTGACTGATCTCAACTAAAGTATGCAGGAGAGCGTGTGGAAATGGGGCATTATTTCTGGTTATTTGGTTTATGTGAAGTGTGTTGAACGAACATGCTCTGTCGTATATTGGCAGGATCCACAGATTATCCAAAGAAACAGTGGATTAAAAAACCTCTGAGGTAGTATCTATTCTGTGTTACATTCTTAGTTGTGGATAGTAAGTGGAGAGAAGTTGGTGGGTTGCAGTTTACGAAGTTACAGCATATGCATCACTGACTTCGTGAGAGGGAGTTACACAAGAGATTTTTGAGTGCAGCATTTGAGTTTGTTCATAGGTATCAGGGGGTTATTTTGAATAGTGCAAATCAAAACAATCATGATTTTTTTGTGAATTTGATGCGCGCAAGTTATAGAGAAGTGAGGCGCAATTTAGAAAATATGAGATTGAGTATAAATATTGTCGTATGGTAAATTAATGTACGTTCAATTGTTCACTTTCAGTTACCCCTGACGAAGGGCCCTAGAGGCCTGAAATGCATTGGGTTTCAATAAACTGCTTTTTGATGGATTTGGCTTCGGTACGTGTTCTTGAAGAGAGGTTCGGATGGCCCATCATGGACAGGAGAAATTTGGGAAATGGCTTTTTCCTTGCAGGCGGACTTAAAAAGTGTTAAGCGCAAAAGTGGATAACGAATGCAGTTAAAAGGAGTGAAATGAGAAATAAGAGACAAATAATAAAGTGGAATTGCAAATGCAATTAAAAAGGCTGTGCCACAGGTTTGGGGCCTGAAGGGGTCCCATTATGATGTTGTTCAGTCGATCACGTGCTGTTTGGGCTGAGCACGTTGCCAGTGAGCTCGCAACGTTAAATTTTGATGGTTTGAATAAAGGGACGAATTTTTGAAGCATTAGGTGTGCTACCCACATATATCTGTTGTTACATTCTTAGTTGTGGCATTGTTGGGGGGCAGTCTGAAAAAGGATCAGACACATACGTTAGGAGCATAACTTGGATGCTTGAGTGGCCTTGAATCAGGACATTTTCCAAATGTATGAACATCCCGTTATTTACAATCACTTAAAATGTCTTAGGGACTGATTATGAGTTTGGTGGTAAGGGAACTGCCACCAAAACGTCATTGGAAACACCGCCGTCTAGTTGGCAGTCCACATGCTGTATTACGATGTTGGCAGTTGGCAGAACGAAAGATCGTCGAAGCACCACCGACAGCCATTTGCCAACTGCCTCGACGGCGGTAGGGGGAAAGCAGCTGTCAGAGGGTAATACAAATGAGTCCACTGCCATCCGAATTATGAGTTGGCTTTCTGTTGAGCCGACCGTGGGGGGAAGACCCTCAGCTTCGAGTCGGCGGAATCGAAGGATTTGGGGTGCATACTCACCCATTTCCTTTTCTTCCCTTCACTCTCCTACATGGATCCTTTCCTCCAGGACCCCCCTTCACAGCATCATCTTGACCCTAAAGAAAATGACCCTGTTAGTGCCGAAATCCAGGTAAGTCCATTTTGCAGTATTTACCCATTGACTGGACTGGGCACATATGGTTCGGACTGAGGCAATGGGAAAATACTCGGAGTAGGTATTTTTTCACATGTGTCATGCATATGTGTACATTTAACGCTTGTGCAGTCAAAATATACAGACCTGCATCGACACATGTGAATAAATATTCCCCGCCATCAGAAACACCACCGCTGGGCCAATGGTGACATTGTAATACGGCGGGTGGGAGACCGCTGCCGCTGCGGTACAGAGGTGAGACCACCAAAATCGTAATCGGACCCTTAATCTCCAATAATTTCCACTTTTGCCCTTGCTAATGGAGCAGCGTAATTTTGGCTCCACCCTTTCACATCTCGACTATGTCGTATATATGTACATCTGGTACCATATATTTGTGTGCTTTAATATCATTAACATAAAGTGGTGCCCTTGGCTGAAATACTGAAGGTACTTTTTCTGTATAATTAGTGCATACTAATGTTTTCCTCATAGTAATACCAAATTGCAGTTTTCATATTGTAGGATGGTAGGATCCTTCTGCATGGTTACCCCCACTTTTTGCCAGGTGCTATGCTGTTTCAGACTAGTCTGACTGGGATCCTGCTAACCAGGACCCCAGTCTCTGTGCTTTCTCCCCTAAATTGGCTTGGTAAGTACATAGGTACATCCCAGATTGGACAGTGGTGTAACTTTATCAGTATCTAGTATATGGTACTAAGGTACCCAGGGCATAGGTACACCAGGGGTCCCCCATGGGCTGAAGCATGTATTATGCCACCCATGGGAGACCACCCAAACTGTAACTTCAGGCCTGCCATTGCAGCCTGTGTAAGTTGGTGCTAGCACCACCTATGAAAGATATAGGTTTCCCTATATCTAAGGTCACTGCACTTAAAACCTATAAGTCACCCCTAAAGCAGGCCTTTCAATCCTGAAGGCAGGGTGCTCGGTTCTAAGTGTGAGGGTGCCCCTGCATGAGCAGGACACCCCTACAACCTTTGTAGTCCATTCTCCTGGGTTGTAAGTGCATCAGCCATTCAGATATATAGAGTGACTATGCGTCATTACGCGACGACCATCTCTAAAATGGCTCCTGGTCTTCCACAGTGTCGCCTGGTCCACACAGCTGCAGTTTCAAGGTCACCGTTAGCTCTCCTGCAACACTCGATATCGGTGGGCATTCGTCTTCCGTGCCTCCAGGTCACTCCTGAGTGGCATAGACTCTGTCCCCTCTGCTTGCAGGTTCTTCACATCTTGAATCCACCTTTGGGTTCCACCGGACACTTTCACCTTCTCCAGCAGCGGCAACTTCCTGAAGTCCTCCATTGAGTTTGGTTTCCGACGCCACTTCATACCTATGCACCCGGCTTCCCTGGTGTAGGTATCCTGGTTCCTAGGTATCCTCGGGTGGGGTGGCTCTCCAACCTTCTGTCTTCCATGGGGTGTCTTCAGGGTCGACTGGGAAGGATCCTTTTTCTTTAAAATTGCAACCCCGACGTACCCATTGACTTGTATTGAGCCCGTGGTCGTGTTCCCACTCTGCACACAGCCTCCGTGGGGTTCCTGGTTACTTACCACGGGTGGTTCCTTGGGTCCCTGGGACCACTGTCTGCCCTTAAAAAATATTTTCAGAGCCTGTCACAAAGGGGAAGGGGTGCCCTGGAGACCCCTTCCCATTTGCGACTCCATTACCACCCTCTTGAAGAGGGTGGTAATTTGCAAGTGTTTTGCGACCGCAATTGCGGTCGCAAAACATTGGTACATAGCTTTGCGGTCGCTATTAGGAAGGGAACGCCCCTTCCTAATAGGGAATCGCAAAACCTATTCAGCGAGTCGCAAATAAATTGAGACTCACTAAATAGGCTTTGTACATGGCCCATGAGGTTTTTGCTTGCGCAAACGGGTCGCAAACCCGTTTGCGCATGCAAAAACGGGTCATACATTAGGCCCCTGGACGCTAATGTTTGACCTTCAACATGAACGTTTGTTTGGTTGTAATGTTTTCTTCTTTGCAAGTGCATTCATATGATCTCATTGTTAGTGAAAGGCACATTGTGTATGAAAGAGAATAAGGCCCGGGAGGAGAACCTTAGGCAAGAATGAGAAGTGCTAAAGAACAAAGAAAGGACCCCTCTTCATGTTATATCTAGAGACAGGAGGAATCCAAGGACATTCTGATGTTCGGACCAGGAGATGGGAGTGTCGAATATGGTTGCCAAGTTTTACTGTGAGAAGGTTGAAAAGTACCGGGACACATAATGTGGAATTCTCAAATGTTCTGTGGAGCTTTCATTGGTGGTCACACTTTTGCTTTAGGCAGATTCCCTTAAAAATCAGAGGGCTACAGTCCTCTTTGTTATATTTCTGTTGCGTGGCTTTATGCTGTGCCATACTCATGATTTTGGAGAACTTCTACAAAAGTCTCTACAATGCTGACGCCTTCCTGCTTTACTGTATCTAACTAGGGTTTCCCCAATTAATGCTTCTTAGTTTAGGCTTAGTTTAGGTAATTTAGATTTACTCATGTATAGGCAAAAGGACTGGAAATCATATACTGATAATCAGATTTGGTTCCTTATATTCTGCATTGCTATTACTGAATTACTATTATGCTTTATGCTATTGAGATTTAAATTTGTCAGACGATTCGGATTGCCAGTAGTGATTCTGTATTTTTACAACATATCCCTGAGACTTGTATACATCAGTATGGCTTTGAATTTGTAGCAAACCTATATTTAATCCCATTTATTGACTTTTGGGTCCTCACTGTGTAACCAAATGGGCCACACTGTAATTTGAACTTTGGATGATGTTAACTTCGCTTTATTTCTCAGGCATCTAAGAAAGGTCCATCGCAGGGAAATTTGGATATTCGGCTCAGTGCTCTGGCACTTACAAATTTCCAAATATATTCTTTGGGCACATTAACCCCTCTGCTTTTCATTAAGAAAATTCTTACGTTTCATATGAGCTCCAACCGGCAGCGGCTATCTTGGACATATACAAACCCTAGTGCGCACATTCTATCTTTTAACTCTTTCCACCAGAAGCCGACTACTGTGGCATGCTCTCTTGACGGTGGAACATTCCATATCCTCACCTACCAGTGAGAATTTCTTTTTGCCACCCTGTACCTGACTCCCATCGCGGGAGCTTGTGCTAAGACTTGCAGCTTCTTTTACAGGTGATCCGAAGACGTACGCAGGACAGCCGAGTTTGCCTTTAAGTGGCACGCCATTTGGCAGGCACAAAATGGACCAGTGATTTAGGTTACCCATAGCCATTGTCTTTTTTTTATTGAACCTTAATATAATTACGCTCATTGTATCTACAAATCACAATTCCTAAACGTGTTATTCATTTCTTCTTGACATTGGTGTAATGCAATATGATGCCCCCCTGTAGAATGTGATGAGGGTCCCTTGAGTCTCCCATATCTCACAGATATTCATTGACCTTGGTCTGAATCGAGCCCCCTTGAATGGTTGGGGGACCCCTGCAGAGTTGGGGGCCATCTGCATAGCAGGGGCTGCAGGGGTGTGCGCTACGCCCCTTCTTGACGAAAGTCCCATTTTGATTATCACTTTAGCACTCAATTCACATTTGTTATTGCAAAATACTTTTTTAACCCTTTCTTTCCCATCATTTTTTCAGATTTATTCTACTCCTATTGACTCAGTAAGTAATCTTCAAGGCCTACTTCCCTTAATGTCTGAACAAAGATTGCATTTACGTTTTCAATTATTTTAAGTACACGTTCCTCTCTATTTGACAGTAGATGCCCCCCTGATTCTACAATATTGAATGTCCTGATGATGGATCACTAATCATAAAGAGTCGAAAGGCCATCGACAAATGCAGCAATTGGAGCTTTTAAGGCTTGTTGTCATTCACTATCCTATCAACTATTTTCAAGCAGTGCAACTATCGACAAATTATTATTGTTCCATTGCCGACTTGTAGCATTTACACTGTATTGTCACTTTTAGCCTTCTGCTGTGTGATCACAAAAGCACCGAGCACTCTTTGAAGCAGTAAATGTTTTTTTCCATTGGAAAGTTTGTCCTTTTTCTTTTTCATGGATGTATAATTGACATATCATGACTATTTGTGGTTGTTTACGTTGTTTTCTCTACCACATGGGACCTCTGTTCCATATTTGTCTGTTTGACCCTGGTTCCAGGTGCGTTTTGTTAAGGGCAGGCCCTGTTCCTGTTTACCTTCTCAATTGTGTTATTTTGGGGCAGAGTGAAAATGGGACCAGTGCAAGGATCAGGCACATAACCTATGAGCATGGTTTCGGTGCATGAGTGGATCCCAGGAGTTTAAAGGAAGTGACATCATGCAGTCGATTTTCAGGCAGCGGGTAGACACCTGCCATTTAGAAACTTCTGGTAATCCTCTTGTCAGGTGAAATGTCCGGTAATCCGTTAACTAGATATCTGAAAGATGTTAAAGTTTCTGGTAATTATCAGGACATGCAGTGACATTAGCAGGAGATGTTTCAGTAGTATATTGCACACGTACAGTCAATTAAAAGCAAATGTTTCCCCAAAATCTTCGGACATGTTCCGATTATTCCGTAAATGGCTGCCAGTACTGTTAACGCCTCCCTGTCATTTCTGCAGCGTTTTACAGGCATATTCTAAACCGTAGCTTTTGAATGTAACAAGTGGTTTATTCAGTAGCTTTGGCTGCACTTTCCTTCAGGCCCAGCAACATCCCCTGAGCATGGGGTATCAGAGCCCCTATTATAAATAGGATACACTGCTCAGGTCTGCGCCTAGCACACCTTTGAACCAGTGCACCGGGCACCGACTGGGTCAGTGCGCTCTATTATAATGAATGAGAGGCCCCCAGCACAGCCACAAAGTGGCACCTGCTTCGGTAGCTTATTAGTGAAAGGTGGACCAGCTGTTTGAAGCCGAAGGTCCATCTTTTACTGCGAGGGTGGCAATGCAGCCTGCTTTTGAAAGGGGTACAGAGATCCCCCTGCAGGCAGGTGTAGTGAGTGACTGCATTCCCAGGCAGTGCTTAATTTGAGCCGGTGGTGTCCGGTGCTTGGCACTGGCACTTATTTGCCAGCACCGGCACTAGTGACAGTCCACCACATGGTGGCGCTGTCTGTTTAATTTTGAAAGGAGCACAACAACAGTGTTTATTAAGTCAATATACATTGAAAATGATTAATACCAGCCTCTCATGTCATTGTCATAGCTTTGTGTGGCCTGAAATATTCTGAACTGTCACACTTGTAGGAGTGTTATGGTTAGGTGTTATGTTGGTACTGTCATTGGCAGCACTAGCAGGGGCAATGGGTGGTGCAGACTGCAGTGGCCGTCCGAGAAGGGCCCTGGCAATACAGTTTTTTACAAATTAAGCACTGCTCCCAGGGCACTGTCTGGGGGGAATCCATGGTTCCCTTAACCCACTTTCAAGAGGCATTCTCAGGGGGTGCACTAACTGTGTGCCACTCAATGTGGCACACAGTAATTGGCCTCCATGACAGCTCCTTTGCCTCTGTAGCCACATCTGTAATATGACATGGGCACAGAGGCAAAGTGTTTTCTCATTGCATGGGGGCAGGGCCGGACTGGGAACTCAAAGCAGCCCTCACAATTTTCCAGACCAGCCCTCAGGGAGTCGGGTGGGGGTGTGGGGGTCATACGGTGGAACAGTGAAGCACTGCTGCTTTTGTTACTGGGGGCTGATATTGCAGCACCTCTGCAAAACTGGCCCCTCAGTAGCAAAACCGGACCCCACTGCTGCAAAACTGTCTCCCACCCTTCCAGTCTCCAGGGGAAACACCCGATGCTTGCTACGGTCAGTCCGGCCCAGCACCCATGTGGTTATGCTGACACACGTATAGTGACAGTCATCTGTATTACAGAAGGGGTGCTTAAATATCTGTGGCATCTTCTGTCAGACACGCCCATTGTGTCCCGCCGCTCTTTTGATAAGATGGTCAATGTGGTGCCCACATTTCGCTGTAGCTTTTATTTCATGGAACCGATCACTAAATTGGATTTGGTAGCTACCACTGGTGCATCGCCGTGTATTGTTCATGGTGCACACGTCAAGACTTACTTCATTTGACTTCTCTTTAGTGATATATGCCATCCCTGCCATACAAAAGTGAAATACGCATTTATTAGTCAGTAGTTCTGGAAATATTACACACTCTATCACACATTACTGAACTTTAATGCTGCAGCGCTTATTTACATTATGTACATTAGCAATGCTTGTTATTAAAAACAAAACATGAATGAACTTTTGACACTATTGCTTATTCATGCAATACTAAAACTATCTAACAATCTTGTGCAATTCATGTCCATTAAAGTACTCTTCTGGTTAGTCAAACTGCATAAGAGTAATTTTGCGAAATCGGTAGGTGAGTGCAGGAGTTGATTGATTTATTATAATACTTTCGCATATTCATAAATACAGGGACCCTTTAACATCTTTAAAGGTCTTGGTGGACAAGGTATTATTTGAAAATGTCAGATCATTAACTCACTTGATGAATGTTTGGCCTTTATTTGATGAATGACTGAGTCATTCAATTTGCATATTTACGTATGTTTATTAAAGGCAGACCAGAATGCCTACACTCTTCCCTGCAAACAATACAGCACCAAAGGCATATAGCTGCTAAGCACTATGAACCCAAGAGTGCTCTTTCTTCACCTCACCAATATACTTCTTACAACCATTCAGATAAAGTTAGTTTAAAAATAACACCTCTTTCATGCATAGTTTTATACCTGGTCAGGAACAAACAACTGCACGACCAGTTCACAGATAACTGACTACTCAGCTTAACGTAAAGCAGCAAAGTCTTTTGGTTCCAGTGTCCATACACATTATACATTAGAAAGACCCTTATCTGGATTTAACTCATTTTACTTTCCTATTGATTTGGTCAACACAAACCAATTGTACATTAGGTTTTTAACCAAAACATCTTTATTAAATGAACACCTAATCTGACACAACCAAACAACAATACATAACCGATCAAGGGAAACAGAACCAACCAATAAAGGCTTCTCGATCAAGAAAGTGCTACTTTCCCATACTAAGGGGCAGATTAACAAGTCCCTTGCAACACTTTTGCGCCGCCGTTGCGTCAATTTTGGGATGCAGTGGCGGCATAAACAATGCGGCCAATTTACAACAGGACGCATCTGCGTAAGGTATAATGTATGCAGGGTTCGCCTTCCCACGCAGAAAAGCCTCGTAAAAGTGACGCAGTAAAATCTACAAAATTTACTGCGCCTCTTCTAGGACTACACTGCATCAAAACCTTACCGGTGCATGAAGCAGGCGTAAGGAGTGACGCAGTACAATAAGTGTAGGCCTCAACATGCATTGCTGGAGTTGCGTCGTGCTTGCGACACGACTTCAGCAGTGCGTGACTTTTGGGCCAACAGATGCGTGTGAATTTTTGAATCATCTGTCAATCCTTGCGCCATGCGGCGCATCCATGGTGGTGCAAGGGTATCGCAGGCTGGCGGAGGGAAACTGACACATCTTTACAGATGCGTCAGTTTCTTGTACATCTGCCCCAAAATATTCAGTTCAAAGAGACGAAGACAAATAGCAGACGGAAGTGGGAGAGTACTTATTGTTTCTTTTTCCAACTTACGTTTCTTATACGCAATGTAGAAGACAATGTTCACTTCTTAAAAGCAACATCTACAATTTTATTGAAGCAAATTTCAACAAATGTTAGCTATCTAGGACCACATCAATCAGGAAGGGCTTTTCATGATGTTCAAAAGAGTCTACTTTGAGAGCTGGTCAGCAGAAATTGATGACGCTGGGCCTGATTCAAAAAAACATTTGCCAACATGTAGAATGGTATGCCTAGTGTACTCATGCAAAACAACAGTTGATGGACAGAATGCAGAACAATGTCATACATTCACCCCAGTACAGAGATCTGGGCCTAAATCCATCGTTTTTTTGCTCACCATGCCATTCCAGTTTAAACCTAGCCATATGCAAATCAGTCTTGACCCTGCGCCCAATGGGAGCAGTCCAGCATGAACTGCCAGACCAGGACCTCCCTAGACTGGAAACAAGCATCCTAGGGCCGGTTTCAGGGTTTCACCCCTCATCAAAACTACATTTTTGAGGCACACCACGATCAGAAAAACATTTTCTCGATCATGAAGTCCTTTACAGACCCAAAAACATTGAGTAGAGAAATCCCCCATCACATACCTTATGCGACCAGATTGCGGGCTTTTTCGAAGAAAAAATCCATAATATACAAAAGGAATTTACTATAATCCCTGCGCAGAATCTGGCCTTAGAGACTGACCCTGCCCACATTGGTCCTTCCTTCCAGGCCTTTGGAACATCGTCACTTGAGCAGACACGTGAAGCAAGAACTGCCTGCAAATCGGGCTCCCCTCTTGATGCCTGCCCACCTATGGTTTTTCACCAAATCATAGACATCATCAACCCTGTGATCAACCAGATAGTCAACTCCTCGCTAAGCACAGGCACAGTCCCAGATGAATGGAAACTGCCCATAGTTAAACCTCTGAAAAAAACAGAATATCAACTCATTAACTCTCTCAAACCTCCGACCAATATCGTTGCTACCCATATTGGGTAAAATTACAGAAAGACTGGTCAACAGAGAATTATCCAACTTCCTCGAAACCAATAAGATCCTACATCCCCGTCAATCAGGTTTCCGCCCTAAGCACTCAATGGAATCCGTGCTATTGGAAATAGTTGACACCCTAAAATCTACTTTAGATAAAGGCAGGAAGGCGGTTTTGATTTTACTCGATCTGTCAGCCACCTTTGACACCATTTCACATGACATCCTCCTCACATGGTTAAAGACTAGCGGCATCTCAAATACAGCATTGGCTTGGATCAGATCCTTCCTAACTAACCGTAGGCAAGTAGTGGCCCTAGGAATGTTTCTTCCCTCCGAACGTCCCATTACATCTGGTGTCCCACAGGGCTCCTCCCTCAGCCCTTTGTTATTTAACATATACATGGCCCCTCTCATCTCCTTGATTTCCTCTTTTGATATTGAGGTAACGTCATACGCTGATGACACACAATTGATCTTAACCCAGGACAAAGATTCCACCAAGGCAGAACTCAATTTTAAATTATGCCTAACAGAGATCATCTAGTGGATGAAGCTTAATCACCTTAGATGTAATACAGATAAAACGGAGATCCTACTGATAGGAAAGGGCAATCCCTTCGAGCCGAGTGTATGGTGGCCAGGAGACGCACCAGCACCCCCAAACACGGTTGAAGTGGCAAAAAACCTGGGAGTGAAATTCGATACCTCACTCTCCTTTCGACCACATGCCCTGACGGTGGCAGGGACAAGCTTCAACATAATTAAAACACTTTAAAAATTCTTTGATTTTATCCCACTTCCTGCGCGGAAGAGTGTTGCGGTGGCACTTATCCTGTCAAGCCAAGACTACTGCAACAGCCTAATCACAGGAGCAAATAAACAAATACTCAAGAGATTACAAATGGTACAGCATGCGGCTGCACGTCTATTGATAAACTACCACGTAGGTCTTCCGCCTCAGCTGCCCTAAAAAACCCTTCATTGGCTACCCTTGCATAAGAGAATCCTATTCAAGATACTCTTAATCACTTTCAGAGCATCCAGGAATCTAGGACCTATATATCTTTCGACCAGATTCACCCCCTACACCATTGCCAGGACACTTAGATCCTCATTTGGAAGCTTTCTTAAGCCCCCCTGCTTTTGGTGCAAAACCAAAGGAGGAAAAACCATAGCTGCATTAGGAACCAAAGCCTGGAATCTTATGCCCATGCACTTAAGGCTGATCAAAACAGAAACTCAGTTCAGAAAGGCCTTGAAGACCTGGATCTTTGGATCCTCAGATGAACTTTGCTCATTGCGCATATAGGGGCCGTTCTTGTCCACCTAACGCTCGCCCGCACAGCGCCCGGATGCTCCTTTCGAAGTGACAGTAGCGCTCTATAAATACCTATTCAAATTCAAATCAGCCAGGATAGCTTGATTCCAGTAGCATGGAGAGCACGGGACCCACGTCTGGGCATACCCATCCCACTCGGGGTGACAAATGCAAAACAACAGTTGATGGACAGAATGTACAACAATGTCATACATTCACCCCAGTACAGAGATCTGGGCCTAAAGCCATCGTTTTTTTGCTCACCATGCCATTCCAGTTTGAACCCAGCCATATGCAAATAAGTCTTGACCCTGCGCCCAATGGGAGCAGTCCAGCCCGAACTGCCAGGCCACGTCCTCCCTGGACTGGAAACAAGCATCCTAGGACCGGTTTCGGGGTTTCACCCCTCATCAGCCAGGATAGCTTGATTCCAGTGGCATGGATAGCACGGGACCCACGTCTGGGCATACCCGTCCCACTCGGGGTGACAAATGCAAAACAACAGTTGATGGACAGAATGCAGAACAATGTCATACAGGGTCAAGACTGATTTGCATATGGCTGGGTCCAAACTGAGGTGGTGTGGTGAGCAAAAGAATGATGAATTTAACCCAGATCCTTGTGACTGGGGGTGAATGTTTGCATTGTCCAGCATTCCGTCCATCAATTGTTTCTTTTGCATATGTCGCCCTAAGTGGGAAGGGTATGACCAGACGTGGGTCCCGTGCTCACTACACCACTGGATTCAAGCTAGCCTGGCTGATGAAGGGTGATGCCCTGAAACCAGTCCCAGGATGCTTGTTTCCGGTCCAGGGAGGATCTGGCTTGGCAGTACGGGCTGGACTGTTCCCACAAGGAACAAGGTCAAGACTGATTTGCATATGGCTGGGTCCAAACTGGGGTGGTGTGGTGAGAAAAAGAATGATGGATTTAACCCAGATCCTTGTGACTGGGGGTGAATGTTTGCATTGTCCAGCATTCCGTCCATCAATTGTTTCTTTTGCATATGTCGCCCTAAATGGAAGGGTATGCCTATAAAATCTATATGAAATTGTGGTTTTACAGTCATGGGATAGTAAACCAGTATATTGGAGAATTCATTTCAATCTCTGTGATGTTTTGGTTACAATAGTCTAATATTAACTGGTATTTAGATAAGGGACGAGAAGATATTATTACATTGGCGGGCCAACTGTGCAATGGAGGCATTCCATTAGATCATACAGTTAGCTAAAATACTATATGGTGCATTGTTAGGAAGTCTGGGATGAGTCCTCATGATAATTTTCTGGGAGTGAACTGATTTGCCAAATAACGTATATCTTAACATTCTGGGAAACCCATAACGCCTTATCACTTTCAGCCACAATTTTAACACCCCTTCTAGTATACTATTGCAGACGTATCCCAGAAAATGTTACGCTCCAGTTTTCATCAGATACCTATATCATTCTTCCACCAATAGCATAACAGCAAACATATTCCCGATGTCAATAGCTACACGGACCAGACGGAGGTGAAATTAACTCACAGCAGTTCAGTAACACAACTGAAAGCTGGGATTATTACATCTTTTCTTAGATGTAACTGCATTGGTTGCCAGAACATTCAGCAATCGATAGACAGAAGCCGGTACATTGAAATAAAACTTCACTGACTTCTTATGGATACTCTGCAATTAACACTAAAGTGACATCATCTCAATATCAGTATTTCAACCTTGACCTAAACACTAAACATCGACCTACCTGTTATTTGGTCCGTAACCCCTAATCTGATTATAACCCTATCCCTAAGGCTAACCCTAAACCTAGACCTCACCATAGCACGTCCCCTGAAAGTTTCATTTATCCAAACCCTATGCAGAAACCCAAATCTAACCCTAACACTTATCCAAACTGTAACACAACTCTAACCTGAAAGCCATATAATTTGGTATTTGGTAGACTAAAATAGGGATCAACATTTAAAATGTTTGAACTCCTATTCTGATTATTTATGATAGGTCTCACAACCATTCTTTTTATAAACCAACACTACTTGAATATGTTCAGCTCCGGAAAGATCAACTGTCTGATGATCACTGCACACTCCCTTGGAAAACACGCCACGGAAATCTGGGACACCATCACGACCCATGCCCGGACGTAGTTTTCATCACAGAAACTTGGTTGAGCCCCACATTGCCACAGTCACCCCCGAAGGATACAAGATCACGCACCGAGACCAATCCAACAGAAACGATGGAGGCATCGCCATAATCTGCAAAGAGTACTTTGAATACTCAACCACCACAGACAACTCCACGCCCTTCATGGAGCACCTTCACTTCCTACTCCGAACGAACAGTCAACCACCATTAGAGGCACCTCACCTACAGACCTTCGGGGACCCCGCCCTGCCTTCTGCAACACAATCCCCGACTTCATCGCCCCTTTCACCATCGACTCAAACCTGTACATATTCCTAGGAAGCCTCAACTTTCACCTTTAGCACACTAATGACGCCAACACAGCTGACTTCCTAGAAAGAATGGCTAACCTCAGACTCGAGCAGCTCATCACCGACTCCACCCACACAGCAGGACACACGCTCAACCCCATCTTCTTAGCCGGCAACAGAGTAACATACACCCATACCGAGGAGCTCACCTGGACCAATCCCCACTGAGTCCATTTTATCATCTTGGAACCCTCCAACACCCCTGCATCCACTACCAGTGAAACACAGCTCAACTGGTCAAAGGTATCAGAGCACCGATGGACCAACACCCACAGCACCCACAACTACCACCTACCGACCACCATCGAAGACACAGAACAAGCAGAAGAAAACTTTGCGAACTGGATCGCAGCAAACGCCGATGAAGTTGCACCTACAAAACCCTCCAGCCCCAAGAAACAAACGCAACACCCCAACTGGTTCACGGCAGAACTGAAAACCCAGAAACCTGACTGCAGACAGAAGGAAAGAAGAGGGCACGCCAGTAATACCCTCGAGGACCAAAAACAATTCAAAGAGGCCCTCAACCGTTACCACCACCTCGCGAAAAACCCCAAGTAGAATGCCTTAGCCACCCGCAAAAGGACCAATTGATAGATGGAATGCTGAACAATGCAAACATTCGCCTCCAGTCACAAAGAGCTGGGTTTATTCCAATGTTCTTTTGCTCACCACGCCTCCCCAGTTTGGACCCAGTCATATGCAAATCAGTCTTGACCCTGTGCCTCATGGAACAGTCCAGCCCAAATTGCCAAGCCAGGTCCTCCCTGGACCGGAAAAAAGCATCCTGGGACCGGCATCAATTTACAGCTCCAACATCAGTAAGGAATTGTTCAACATAGTCAAGGAGTTCACCAACCCATCAGCAACCAAAAACACCATCACAACCTTGCAAGTCCTCTGCGACACCCTCTCGGACTTTTTTCACAATAAAATCAACACCATCTACCAAGAATTCGTAACTCAACCCCCCACAGAGGACTACATCAACCACTTTACGTTGACCGATACCCACCCACACCAGCTTGTATCATGGAACCCCCTCACCAAGGAAGGGAAAGGCATCCAGCATGAGATCCATCCACTCTGGAGCCCCAGCAGACCCCTGCCCCACCACACGTTCAACCTTGGCAATAAACCCATCAGCAAAGAACTCACCAAGATCCTCAACTCCTCGAGCACCACCGCCCAATTCCCCAAGAAATGGAATCATGCCGACGTGAAGTCGTTGACCATCCAGGGACCCAGGAGAACTCAAGAACTGCCAACCCATCTGACTCCTCCCCTTCCCAGCCAAAATCATTGAGAAAGCTATCAGAATCCAGCTAACCAGACATCTGGAGAACCACAACCTTCTGGAGCCCTCCCAAGGCAGTTTCGGAGCAAACCACAGCACTGAGACAGCTCTAATCGCAGCCACAGATTATGTCAGAATCCTGCTAGACTATGGAGAAACAGCAGCCCTCATCCTCCTTGACCTCTCAGCAGCCTTTGACACCGTATCCCACCACACACTGATCAACAGACTCCACCATACCGGAATCCAAGGAGCAGCTCTCAAGTGGATCGCTTTCTACCTCACAGGAAGGACATAGATGATCATCATCCCTCCCTATTTCTTGCTCCCTAAGAACATCATCTGCAGGGTACCTCTAGCCTCATCCCTCAACCTAACCCTCTTCAAAATATATATCACACCCCTGGCCAACATCTTCAGGAGCCACGGACTCAACCTCATCTCCTATGCCGACGACACCCAACTCATCCTCTCCCTGGCAAACGACCATAAAAGACATGTTCCAAAGGTGCATGACGTTTGTGGCCACCTGGATGAACAACAACTGTCTCAAACTCAACACACACAAGACAGAAGTTTTCATCGTCAGGAAAGGGGACGACACTCTATGGAATAATGAATGGTGACCACCTGAGCTGGGCCCTACCCCCAAACCAACTGAACATGCCCATAACGTCGGCATCATCCTCAACCTATAGCTATCCAAGAAGAAGCAGGTAAATGCTTTCTCCTCTGCTTGCTTCCTCACCTTAAGAATGCTCAGGAAGGTATTCAGATGGGTCCCACCCAACACCAGGTGAACTGTCACACAATTGCTTGTCACATGCAGACTCAACTATGGCAACTCCCTCTACATAGGAATCACCGTCCGTTAGAAATGGGATCTCTGGTTGGCTAAGTCTTGCGCCAAAGCCAGGCAGAGACCACCACTCTAGTCAGGGCAAGGGAGTTACACGCCGAAGATAACCCCTGCTCACCCCCTTGGTAGCATGGCACGAGCAGTCAGGCTTATCCCGGAGGCAATGTGTAAGCGTTTGCACACGCGCACAGCAACAACATCCCAGGCACACCACAAAAGGAACTCCACACAAGGTTATATCAAAAATAGCCTTTGTATTCTCATAACACATTAGAATAGTAATCACATAATATACATGGTGCCAACTGGCACTGGGCAATATCTACAAGGGATTAATTACACATGACAGGGCCACGTGGACCACAGTCAGAACCATCACTTAGTGAACATATCATAAATGTAGGACATATCATAAACGTACAACCAGTAATCACTGGTAACCACTGTACTCAGCATCAGCCTGTAACATAAACCACATTATGCACAGTATCACATTAGGCGCAAAATACCTTATACGCCAACCTCATAAGCCTAAACACATTAGACCAGAACCTCCTAAGCATAACTCACATTAGGGGCATAACTCACAGTAGAGAATAACTCACAACCTAAACGCATTAGGTAATAATAAAATAACAAGCATAAACACATTATGCAAAACCTCATAATCATGAAAGTACATTAGAGGCATAAAACAGGGTGCGTAAATAATGGTAAATGCATCACATTTCCTAGCACCACATAATTCGCATTAGCACATAACCTCCTAGTAAAAAGAACCATAGCAGAGGCATAAATCACATTAGGGCCTGGCGCCCTACAAACCTAACAGTCCCCCTGGCCAACTGGCCATCTCAAAAGGGGCTCCAATGCCCTATGTCCAAGAGTCAGGCGCGCTGCCAATGCAGCAGGAGTCAAGGGTGCGCACTTGCGCAGACCTAAACGTAGCAGCTGGCACCTAGGTGCTGCGCAGCTGGGAAAGTACTGGGGCAGAGGAGTGCATCTCACTCCTAACTTAAAACATGCCCCCAAAGAACTGCGGCCTAAACGATGCAGCTGCCCACTACTTGCTGGGCAGCTGGGAATATCAGATAGGCCCTGGCACGACTGTGCCCTCGGGGCCCCACTGGGGCTCTCTAATCAAATCTGCCCCCATCGTTGCAGCTGCCTGCGCTCTCGCAGGACAGCTGGAATCCTCGCCCAAACTGTAAGGGGCACGGGCCCCTCTGGACCCTCACACAAATATGTACCACCTCGTAGGAGCCACACAGGCTCTTGAAGAGAAACATGCCCCACGTTGGAGCCACGCAGGCTCTAAAACCAACATGCCACCCGTTGGAGCCACGGAGGCTCTAAAACAAACATGCCCATCGACGTGAGAGCGGCCCGCTCTCTGGCGGGGCCGCTCAGGCACCGGCACGGTGACTTGGGGAAGCACAATGGGGGCAGGCACCGATAGCGTGCCCCGACAAACCCCCTCCCCCCAGCTCCACTCACCGGGACTCACTGGTGCCACTCTCAGTGCTGGGCGCGAAGGCAGGGCTCTCCTCTCTGACTTCACCCGGGCCCCCTCCTGGGACCCGGGACTTCGCTCTGGAGCCGCGAGGCTCCGGACGGTTCTCCTTTCCGCCCGCACTTCACCCGGGCCCCCTCCTGGGACCCAGGACTTCTCTTTGGTGCTCCGGGAGGCGGGGTAGGCTCCCGTTCTCCCTCTCTGCACACCGGGGCTCCCATCGGCTCACGGGAGCCCCGCATCGACACGGGCACAACTTCCGGTCCTGCCGCCGGCCCCGCCCAGAGGCAGGCGAACTTTGCCTGGCTTCCGGGTCGGTGGCCATTATTCACTCGGGCCGAGGCGGTGAAACGCGGGGTGGGCTCCCGCTTTGTAAATTGAGCATAAGCGGACAATGAGGGGTAGGCTCCCTCCTAATTTCAATCAATAAGCGGGGTGGGCACCCGCAAATACGATCAATAAGCGGGGTGGGCTCCCGCTCGGCAGCCATCATGGGGGAATCCCTCCGGTGGGGGATTCCCTCTACGCAGACGGCAGCTCAGCGCTGCAGAGCCCCCGCGCTCCTTTTCTTTGGTAGGCAAATTAAGATAAAGCGCTCCCAGGTGCCAGAGGTAAAACACAAAGTCCTTAGGGATAAAGAAAATAGAGCAAAAGGTCCCAAAAGTCCTTTAGGCATCAAGGGGCCATGCAGGGCCCCGGGAGGCAAGCCCTCATGGCAGCCCCCCCTGGGCCCCAGCAGCAGCACGCCCCGGCAGGAACAGCACACCAAGACTGAACAACTCTCATGGGGTCACAGCCCCTATATTTATATGCCCTTTTCCTTTGTGTCACAGCACAGGGCTTGGGGATACCAGTCAGAACTGGTTTAGGGGAGCTTTGGAGCACTTTGTTTTGCTCAGCTCCTCTCTCCTTTGTCAGGTGGGGGCTCAGGGATGAGACGCACCACAGGGGGCGGAGCCAGCATTGTGGAGGGAAGGCACAGCCCTATTCAGGTCCCAGGTGCAACTCCTCCCTCCCATCTGCATGCAGATCTCTCTATTCACCACTGGGCAGACTCACCCTGCCCCTCCTGGAGCCACATACACCTCCCAGCCCCTGTCACTCACAAGCCAGACATGCAATTCACATCAGGCAGGCAGACACAGAGCACACATAAATGCCAACTTCTAAAAGTGGCATTTCTACACCAGTCACAATAAATCTGCGCACACCATTGCGCAGCATTTATTCTCACAAATTCATACATACTAGACTTGACCATACTGCTCCTCTCATAACAGGGATTACCATGGACACACTTATCCCCCATGCATTCCTATGGGAGGGCAGGCCAATCTCACCAATGTAACACAGAGCGCACGCACTTTGCACTGGACCTCAGTGCGAAAGTGCTCAGAGGCCTAAAATCACCAACACCAGGTTACAGACAAGGCAAAAAGTTCAGGGGTGAACCTGCCAAAAGGGCCAAGTCCAACACAACCCCTTCCAGCCAAAACGCAGGGCAGACCAATCACTACCTTGATGGGCTTCCCTGCTTCGCGCGATAGAACACGGACGCGGGCCCTCACTGCAGGGACACCCTCCGGTTCTACGCCACTCTGAACCCACGTGGTTCCCTCTGAAAAAGAACTCTCAGGCCCAACTAGGCTATCGCCACTGGTACTTCCTAGTTGTCCACGGCCAGGACCAGGCCCTAGGCCACCCAGACGTTACTGGTCCACAGAGTGGGGGGCAGTAACCCCTGGCATCCAATAGCCATTCTCCACTCTCCCTCTCAGTGTAGTTCCAAACTACCACTGATCCTTCAACCTAGGGCCCGCACCCTCAGGCTGACCAGAGGTCACGGGCGAAGCATCTCCTCCCCCTACCTCTATTTCTGGGGTCGCACACTCTCCCAGGAAAAGCACCCTCCAGAACACAACTCTCCCACCAGTTCAGGACCTCTGTCCATCAACTGATCTACCACCTGGGATCCAAATTCACCGGCTGCACCGGGGTCAGAGGCGAGGACTCCCTCCCTCTGAACCTCCTTCCAGAGTTCTGCACCCTCCCACTGTAGAGCAGGGTCCCTTCACTTAATATGGGCCCCACCTGCTCTCAGGGTAGTACTACCACACTCAGCCAGGGACCCTAAAGATCCCAGCTAGGCCTGCACCACCCCTTCTGGGAAACACAGGGTCCCTTTCCTTTAAGATGGGCCCCACCTGTGTTCACAGGTGTACCCCTAGAAGGCAAACCGGCCAGGACACTGATTACAGCCGCCCTGCTGTCCAGGACAGGCAAACACCTGAACCTGGCTCCCCAACCCAGGGACGGTACCCTTTGGTCGGATGCCAGGCGAACCAGGACTTCATGGGGGAGCACGCATGCCCCCCGAGGGTAACACATTCCTCATGTGTTGTGTGACAGTCTGCCTGGCGCAGATCTCACGACCTCCTGTCCCTCTGACAGTGCGTGCAGATCCCCCAGGACAGAAGTGGCGCCACCATGGCCAATCATTGGCGACTCAGCCCTTCTGGCTGGCCCCTGACCCACTGGTTCTTCCACTGGGGACTCTTTCCCCCTCTCACCCCTCACTCAGGACTTCTGCACCCTCCACTTAGGAGCGGTGCTGCCTAGCACCAGGACTGCTGGAGCTCTGGTTACAGACGCTCCACGTCCTCTAGAGACTAGAAGATCCTCCTCAAATGGCCTACAAGTACAGCCTAGGCCCCCGACCTGGCGCTCCCTTAGGGAACCCTCCAGGCCCTGAGACTGGGTTTCGGGCTACCGTGGGACACACCGTCTCACGCTCACTCTGTCTCCTCTGAGACCGGACGTGAGCCCCTACACCCCTCCCATTCTACTGGGACCTAGCTGGGCTACACTGAACCTCTCCCACCACACAGGACAGGAAGATACCCGAGCCACTCTTATTGGAACCACTTCCAGCTCACTTACCACGGGGAGATCCCCCATGCAAGCTCCTTATTTCAGAGAACTCACACCCAATCGTCCAGTGCAACACACCACTCATCTACAGGCGCCCTCCCGGACTGGTGAGACAGTATCTTACTGCCCCTGAATCTCAACCTGCCCCCCTCTTAACCGGAAACCAGGTACCACCGTCTGGGGACCGGGACTTTCTGCACTGGACTTCATATTGCTGCCACCACTGGATCCCACCCTTACTGGGGAACCCAGAAAACTCACACTGCACTTAGGGGATAATCTACCCTCCCGAGCTAGTGACTCCATGCCAATTAAGTCCCCACTGTAGACCAACCCTAGAACCAGCAGACAGCACAGGGGCAGTCCCTCCCTCAGCTGCAGGCCAACCCAAGAACCAGCACAATGGCTCAAGGGCAGTCCCTCCTCCAGCTTTAGGCCAACCCAATAGCAGTCTGCACAAGGGCAGTCACTCCTCCAGATTCTCTGGTTTCTGTCCTTGGAAGGACACTCAACTCATAGTGCAACAAGAACACACATTTCCAAAGAAATGATACTTAAAACAAACTTAGAAACAATAATCCCCATACATGTGACTATCTAAAATGCAGAGTTTTGTAGTGCAGCCAGTTGTCGCTGTGGTACTGTGCAAACGCAAGTCCTATCCCCACCGCTGACAACCAATGTTAGAAATGGGATCTCTGGTTGGCTAAGGCTTGCGCCAAAGCCAGGCAGAGACCACCACTCTAGTCAGGGCAAGGGAGTTACACGCCGAAGATAACCCCTGCTCACCCCCTTGGTAGCATGGCACGAGCAGTCAGGCTTATCCCGGAGGCAATGTGTAAAGCGTTTGCACACGCGCACAGCAACAACATCCCAGGCACACCACAAAAGGAACTCCACACAAGGTTATATCAAAAATAGCCTTTGTATTCTCATAACACATTAGAATAGTAATCACATAATATACATGGTGCCAACTGGCACTGGGCAATATCTACAAGGGATTATTTACACATGACAGGGCCACATGGACCACAGTCAGAACCATCACTTAGTGAACATATCATAAATGTAGGACATATCATAAACGTACAACCAGTAATCACTGGTAACCACTGTACTCAGCATCAGCCTGTAACATAAACCACATTATGCACAGTATCACATTAGGCGCAAAATACCTTATACGCCAACCTCATAAGCCTAAACACATTAGACCAGAACCTCCTAAGCATAACTCACATTAGGGGCATAACTCACAGTAGAGAATAACTCACAACCTAAACGCATTAGGTAATAATAAAATAACAAGCATAAACACATTATGCAAAACCTCATAATCATGAAAGTACATTAGAGGCATAAAACAGGGTGCGTAAATCATGGTAAATGCATCACATTTAATAGCACCACATAATTCGCATTAGCACATAACCTCCTAGTAAAAAGAACCATAGCAGAGGCATAAATCACATTAGGGCCTGGCGCCCTACAAACCTAACAGTCCCCCTGGCCAACCGGCCATCTCAAAAAGGGGCTCCAATGCCCTATGTCCAAGAGTCAGGGCGTGCTGCCAATGCAGCAGGAGTCAAGGGTGCGCACTTGCGCAGACCTAAACGTAGCAGCTGGCACTAAGTGCTGCGCAGCTGGGAAAGTACTGGGGCAGAGGAGTGCATCTCACTCCTAACTTAAAACATGCCCCCAAAGAACTGCGGCCTAAACGATGCAGCTGCCCACTACTTGCTGGGCAGCTGGGAATATCAGATAGGCCCTGGCACGACTGTGCCCTCGGGGCCCCACTGGGGCTCTCTAATCAAATCTGCCCCCATCGTTGCAGCTGTCTGTGCTCTCGCAGGACAGCTGGAATCATCACCCAAACTGTAAGGGGCACGGGCCCCTCTGGACCCTCACACAAATATGTGCCACCTCGTGGGAGCCACACGGGCTCTTGAAGAGAAACATGCCCCACGTTGGAGCCACGCAGGCTCTAAAACCAACATGCCACCCGTTGGAGCCACGCAGGCTCTAAAACAAACATGCCCATCGACGTGGGAGCGGCCCGCTCTCTGGCGGGGCCGCTCAGGCACCGGCACGGTGACTTGGGGAAGCACAATGGGGGCAGGCACCGATAGCGTGCCCCGACATACCCACTCCCCCCAGCTCCACTCACCGGGACTCACTGGTGCCGCTCTGGGCGCGAAGGCAGGGCTCTCCTCTTTGACTTCACCCGGGCCCCCTCCTGGGACCCGGGACTTCGCTCTGGAGCCGCGAGGCTCCGGACGGTTCTCCTTTCCGCCCGTACTTCACCCGGGCCCCCTCCTGGGACCCAGGACTTCTCTTTGGTGCTCTGGGAGGCGGGGTAGGCTCCCGTTCTCCCTCTCTGCACACCGGGGCTCCCATCGGCTCACGGGAGCCCCGCATCGACACGGGCACAACTTCCGGTCCTGCCGCCGGCCCCGCCCAGAGGCAGGCGAACTTTGCCTGGATTCTGGGTCGGTGGCCATTATTCACTCGGGCCGCGTCGGTGAAACGCGGGGTGGGCTCCCGCTTTGTAAATTGAGCATAAGCGGTAACCCTGGGCAAAGCACTACGCTACGCTCGCGTAGTTTGCGAAGTTTGCGCTACTTCGCACAACGCGAATTGCACGTAGCACAGTGCAAACACGCGTAGCGTAGCGTAGTGCAGAGGTCATTTGTGCTTGCTCGCGGTCCTCAACGTCAGGTTGGCGACCGCGAGCAAGCAAAATGACATCCCGGCGAGACTTTTTCTCGTTCGCGATCAGCAACATCAAGTTGCCGATCGCGAGCGTGTAAAATAAACCTCCCAGCGAGATTCTCAACGCGGGGAGGTCAGGTTTCTCATTGCGAGTGGTCGCGTATGCTCGCGACCGCTCGCGATGAGAAACTACCAGTCCGCGTTGAGAAAGCTGCCGCTCGAGTAAAAATCTACTCGAGCGGCAGTAAAAGACAGCTCGCACTGTGCAAGATGCCGTTTCAATGATTGCACAGTGCGGACAAGCATCCGGCACTGTGCAATCATTGCGAACAGTGCACTACGCAGTTCGCGTAGTGCTACGCGTAGCTCGCGTAGTGCGAACTGCTCTTTGCGTAGCTTCGCGTAGCACTACTTCGCGAACTACGCCCAGGCTTAATAAGCGGACAATGAGGGGTAGGCTCCCTCCTAATTTCAATCAATAAACGGGGTGGGCACCCGCAAATACGATCAATAAGCGGGGTGGGCTCCCGCTCGGCAGCCATCACGGGGGAATCCCTCCGGTGGGGATTCCCTCTATGCAGACGGCAGCTCAGCGCTGCAGTGCAGAGCCCCCGCGCTCCTTTTCTTTGGTAGGCAAATTAAGATAAAGCGCTCCCAGGCGCTAGAGGTAAAACACAAAGTCCTTAGGGATAAAGAAAATAAAGCAAAAGGTCCCAAAAGTCCTTTAGGCATCAAGGGGCAATGCAGGGCCCCGGGAGGCAAGCCCTCATGGCAGCCCCCCCTGGGCCCCAGCAGCAGCACGCCCCGGCAGGAACAGCACACCAAGACTGAACAACTCTCATGGGGTCACAGCCCCTATATTTATATGCCCTTTTCCTTTGTGTCACAGCACAGGGCTTGGGGATACCAGTCAGAACTGGTTTAGGGGAGCTTTGGAGCACTTTGTTTTGCTCAGCTCCTCTCTCCTTTGTCAGGTGGGGGCTCAGGGATTAGATGCACCACAGGGGGCGGAGCCAGCATTGTGGAGGGAAGGCACAGCCCTATTCAGGTCCCAGGTGCAACTCCTCCCTCCCATCTGCATGCAGATCTCTCTATTCACCACTGGGCAGACTCACCCTGCCCCTCCTGGAACCACATACACCTCCCAGCCCCTGTCACTCACAAGCCAGACATGCAATTCACATCAGGCAGGCAGACACAGAGCACACATAAATGCCAACTTCTAAAAGTGGCATTTCTACACCAGTCACAATAAATCTGCGCACACCATTGCGCAGCATTTATTCTCACAAATTCATACATACTAGACTTGACCATACTGCTCCTCTCATAACAGGGATTACCATGGACACACTTATCCCCCATGCATTCCTATGGGAGGGCAGGCCAATCTCACCAATGTAACACAGAGCGCACGCACTTTCCACTGGACCACAGTGCGAAAGTGCTCAGAGGCCTAAAATCACCAACACCAGGTTATAGACAAGGCAAAAAGTTCAGGGGTGAACCTGCCAAAAAGGGCCAAGTCCAACACCGTCCAACTCTTGAGAAAACTCCAGACTATCCAGAACACTGCAGCCAGACTCATCCTCAACCTCACCAGACAGATGCACATCACCCCTCACCTCAGTAAACTCCTTTAGCTACCAGTCACAAAGAGATGCCAGTTGAAGCTGCTCACTCATGCTTAAAAGGTACTACACAATGCAAGTCAGGTGTACCTCAACAACCAAGTGAATTTCCACCAACCTACCAGGGAACTCCATTCCGGATCCCTCTCCCTAGCAGCTACCCAGCACATCCACCGGTCTAACAGCGGAGGCCGCTCATTCTCCCACCTGGCGGCTAAGACCTGGAACACCCTACCCCTGCACCTCAAAGCATCAACGTCACTCCAACAGTTCAGGAAGGACCTCAAGACCTGAATGTTCAACCAATAGGAACAGGCAACTTGGTCCCGCAGCACACCCTCACAGCGCCTCAAGACCCTCACGGGTGAAGCAGCCTCGCTATACAAATCCTGATTGATTGATTGATAAATCTTAATTTGTGGAATTAAATAGCTTTTTGTAGAGAATACTAGAAGTGTCTACAGTGATTCTAGAAAGTCTACAACTTTCTCTATGGAGTTAATTAAAAAGTTAGCCTTTGGTTTGCAATCCATTGAGCTTAAATCTTATTTTCTTGAGAGCAAAATTATCTAAAGCAGAAAATATTTCATTTTGCCAGTCCTTCAGAGCATGAGTTGTGGTCAATCATCATGAGTAAGGGCTGTTCAGAGAGTGTAGAAGCTATGACAATCTTTGTTCCTTTTGCAATTGTCTGACCATAGCGTTTTAAGATATTTGTTTCTGGCATTTTCTCTTTGTATTCAAAGAGCATGTTAAAATGAACCCGTTTGGATTATATCAATATTCCAAAATAGAAGATAATCTTCTAAATGCCTTCAGAAGCAAGGAGAGCATTGGAACAGTATTGTTATATATCAGGCACAATGCTGAAAATCTCAGCAAACCATCATGGTAAATCAGTACTGTATATATAGTAAGATCATTCAAATGATTGGCTGAGAAGTGCTGACCTTAATTTGGAGAATAACTATTTACCAAAAGTATGTCACAAGAACATTGCTTGCTGATACAATATTACATATAAGAAGGTCATGCAGTGAGCAAGTAGGGCATTCCTACATGGAAACTTTGAAGCCATCTTTAAAAATAAGGGTAAATTCATTATTATGTATGGCCCAGGTGGCCAGTGTGCAAATAATGTTTTATGCCTTGTTTGAATCTTATCTACAAATTCCTGAATATTTGTTCTCAGTTAATTATATGTGGTTGCTATTGTGAATTTGCTTGCCCTTTAAATTCATTACCTAATCTTTCCAGGAAGAACATTCAGTTCCATGATAATGATCAAATCATGGATTTGGAGAACAAGCAAAATTCAGCATAGCTAAAATTCAGGTCTCATAATGTAGTATTACACTAAGGGGCTTATTACGATGTTGGGTGGAATCACTTCAGCCCAACACTGACTCGGTCATGGGACTGACCGACACCCGGTCAGCGGTCCCGACTGCCGCATTAGGATGCGACCGCATACCTATATTTCACTATGGGAGCATGCATTACGGCTGTCAACTGGCCATAATGCATGTTCCCATAGTGAAATGGGAGGTGTGGTTCATCCCTGCACCCCGTGGCAGGCACCTCAAGGTGTCTGCCACAAGGTGCAGGGATGACCAGGGGGGCACCATAGGTGCCCCCTCGGTCTGCAACCGAAGGCCGTGCACCAAAAGGGGCCATGCTGGGGGCCCCCTAACACGCTTTCCGACATGGTTTCCATGTCTGACAGATCAGCGTGGAAACCATGTCTGAAACAGTGATCGTAATCTCAAGGGCGGAAAGAGACGCTCTTGAGGTTACAGGCCAGATTCCGACTGCCAGGCGGGCCCCTTGGAAGCCAGCTGGAATGACCGGCCGGTTTCCTCTCCGTCCGCCTCCATCATAATGAGATGGTCGGAAAGGAAACCAACCAGCACATTACGATGCGGCCCTAAAGGCTCCGACCAAAGGTTGGAGCCTTTACGGGCCATATCATAATCAGCCCCAAAGTATTGAGGCTTTTGTTTGAATAATGTCAGGGCCAGCAGGATTCCTTTAACAGGCAAACTACGGTAACTCCAAAATGAAAAAAACAGAAGGGAATGCCAAATGTCATATACAATTATCTTGCATATTTATTAGGGGAACAAACTAATGCATGGCAAGCATGGTGCTCTTGCATGCATACACCATAAAGCATTGTATACACTTGGCAGTGATCCCACAAAATTGAAGATATTAGGCACAGTTCAGAAAGTTATTTGTAACCATGCATGCAGCATACACCGGCTGACAATTCACAAATACCCATTCAGAAACATACACACAGTAGTTACCTGAGAAATGAGTGTGTATATGACTGCCACATTTGTGTATTATTACACACACAAAACATACTAATATAGAATATATGTGGGTGTAGACATGGGATGGATCCAAAAATGGGGACTACCTCCTCAAATGTGGGCGTGGTAAAGGGGAAGTAGTGGGTAGGCACGTGAAGGGCAATGCAAATCCATTGACACACTTACAAAAGTGTGCATCAGGCTAAATTCACAAAAGATCCACTCACTACTACTTAGGAGGTGCTATAAGATAACCTTGCTCAAAGTTAAACCAATCCGGATTCAAGTAATTTACACACCGCACACTCAGATCGTCAATTGAAACTGTAATAGAATATCACAAAAACCAGTGGCAGCACTTATAATGGAGAAAAGTTAGATAAAAAGTAAACTGAGTCATAAAAGATATTTGATATTCTGTGCCTTGAATAATGCTCATGGAACAATAACACAGACAATCGCTAACAAAAATGAGGGTGATCTGCTTTATTGTGTTTTAAACGGGCACAGTGACTGTTAGGCCCAGTGGTTTCTGGCTGGCTGGGATGCATCGAAGCCAGGCAGCATCCACCGTCCTAGACAGGATGAGTGTGATACACTTGTCCGATAACCTGTACTCACACTTGGGAAGCTTGGCACAGAGCAGTCAGGCTTGTCCTCAGGGTCAAAGTGTAAAGTACTGGCACCACCCCCACCCTCGCAACACACTGCGTACACTACAAAAAGACTCCACACAGTATGTATAAAGCACTGGTCTTTGTATTGCAAATACATTGAAATCAAAATGACATACACATTGGATATATAAGTTTACAGTTATATGCAATTGTCGAAATCTTCCATTAGCAGGAGAATGGCATGAACATATATGTACTAGTCAAAGGTGTTCACTTGCCCCGTTATCCCCTCAGCTTCGTAAGCAACATAAACCCATGTGCGTACTTCCTTGAGGTGTTCACGATACAAGCAATCCACTTCACCTGAAATGTGACAGAAACATATATGCAGGTTGTTCAGAGGTATTCCACTTTCCCGCTAACACATTAGCATAAAGCACAACATTCCCAATATCGTATACCCCGTACAGTTGTAATTGTCAAGAAATCACAGGTTCTGACTACACCAGCTCCTCTGCCACTCAAACTACACCAGCCAACAATACACATTGTCCCTGCTGGTGACACTTTGATTAGATTGCCAAGAGGAAACAGTTACGTGTTCTCGTCCACCCGGATTAGGTCCTCAGGCACCAAGCAGCACCTTCACGAGTGCGGGATCACTATCCCCCCGTTGGGAAAAGACTGTGACACTGGAAGCTGGCATGCTTCCATTTTGTAGCATTGTTTCCCCTCTGGCAGAGGTGTAAGCTACAGTTGTTCCAGGCAGCCAGCTGTCGGTGCACACAAGGTACAACAAGAGCCCTCGGATCCAGTCACAGTATTCTCAACAGCAGAGTACCTTATGGCATGGGTCCAGGGAGAGGCAGTCGGCAAACGCAGACTGAGGCAGCGATGTCAGGCACTGCTGTCCTCTGGAACTGGAGGTCAGAGACAGTCTAGGCTGCCAGCTTGGGTCCCTCTGACTCAGCACTTCCCCCAACACCCCTCGGACACCACACGCTACAGAGTGCAAGCAAGCACAGGTTCCCAGTTGTAAGCTTGGGTCCCTTGGACTCAGCAAACTTCCCCCTCACTCCTCATACTTCTCATGCTATGGCACCCCCAGGTGGGCCGATGATTGTTACGAGCACACTCCACGGCACAGTGTGATTACTGCACACATCAGGACGGTCCTTGTCCCAACCGACGATCACTTCCATCCATTTCCACCGCACCCTGCACAGTCCTTATCAATTCACAGAAACGGGGAGATCCTTTCTGTCACTGGGATCTCATGAACAGAAGGCCAGATAACTGGCACTTGGAGAGTGCTTAGGGACCCAGGCCATGACAGTTGGCAATTAGATGCAGGCCAGCAACATCCAGGAAAAATCTACCAAGGGATAGTCCCCTTCCTAGAGCACGACAAGCCCCAGGCTACCACAAGTCTGCGGATAATCCAGTTGCAGTTCCTCCTGCCCCAATAGTTCCTCTTGTCGATGTCCCAGCGTCGAACCACCGTAGTATGGTTCCAAACCCACAAATATCTAACCCCGGGCGGAGACCTCCGCTCCGCCTGCGGAGTGTGCGGAGATTTGCCTACTCCGCGTTCCGCGGAGAACGCGGAGTAGGCAAATCTCCGCACACTCTGCGGCGGAGCGGAGTTGGCCAGCCCCTCGCCTCCACCCCTATTAACAATTGATTAAAACTTAAATAAAAGACTTTAAAGTAAAGAAAACCACTTACCTTGGCTGCGGCGCCCCGGGCTGCCTCCTCCTCTTCATCGCCGTCCCTGGGAAAACTGCGCATGCGCGGGCGCCCGCGCATGCGCATTTCTCGTGGAAATGCGCGCACGCCCACGCATGTGCAGTTTTCCCAGGGACGGCGATGAAGAGGAGGAGTGTAGCCCGGGACACCGCAGCCAAGGTAAGTGGTTTTTCTTTACTTTAAAGTCTTTTTATTTAAGTTTTAATCAATTGTTAATAGAGGGGGTGGGAGGCGGGTGGCATAGCGGAGCTCCACGGAGTTTGTTCTCAACTCCGTGGCCCTCCGCGTAGCCCCGCTATGCCCACTACGCCCGGGGTTACAAATATCTCTAACTTCTGAGGGCAGAGCCCCAGTAGTTATACACACAATGGCCTTTGAAGAAGAGATCAGTTCAAAAGACCAACTTTGAAATGCAAGGGCCCTCTCTAAATGTTGATCTGTCTGCCATCCTACCCCAGGAGGCTTGATCAATATCTTCAGTGGGTCCATGGCCCTGCCCCTTGGAATGCAGGTGCCAATTCCACCCATTTTTATCCTTCCCAGGAAGACCCCTAAGAGTCAGAGGTCTGCAGGTCCCCTTGAGCCCTTAGTTTATGACTGTCTTATCAGGAATGCACAGATGTAGCTGTCCCCCTAGTACCCAGATGTGGATTGGAGACAGGCTGACAGGCACACAGAGCCACAAGCACATAAATGCCCACTTTCCCAAAGTGGCATTTCCACATTAGTAATGCTGAATCCACTCGCACCACCGGAGAGGATTTGTCATTACTAACTCATCGATATCAAACACTATACTGCCACTCTTCTGCACATAGGAAATACAGCTCAATAGTTTTTCCACAGATCCGGCATGTCAATCCAATGCAAGAAGGAGACCCTACCGTACCAAACACGCCATCCGGTCCCATTTACTACCAGTGCATGTAGCACACATGTGCACATGCCCTACCTCTTCCTGACATTGCCCCCAGGGAGTACTGCGATGTAGCACTGTGGCAAGTAGCTTTTTAAATGCCAAGCCGTGTAACAGTAACCAGCACACACGTGCCCCGCTATGGCAAACCTGTGGCATGTTTGAAGAGCTACCCCCGTGGGTGGCACAACCAGTGCTGCAGGGCCACGGAGGGCCATTTGAGTTACATGCCCTAGGTATATGTCTTACCCTTAGACAAGGGACTTACAGCTAACTCAAATCAGCCAATCATGTATACACCAATCAACTGTATGTATATGACAAGTACAGCGCATTGGCAATGAATGGAAGTGTCAAAAGAGCTCAAAGTCCTAAGGCTAGCACATAGATCATAGGAAAACTGAGAGGGACAAGCACAAAAAAGTCCAGGGAAAGCACCCTAGAAAGGGTCTTTGCCAACAGTGACTTAAGATCCTAACATGTTTTACCTGTCAGTGCGCCATTGATCGTCAGTGGAAGATCTGAGTGAAATCAATGAGGTCACAGGGTTTGTCTTGAGTGGGCCTGGAGGATGCAGTAGAAGCAGAGAAGCATGCATTTACAAGGTACAGAGCAAGCATTTATATCTGAATTTTCTGAGAATTAAGTGAGGACACATGCCCTGATGTATGGGTGAAGTTTTCTCTGAAGTCCTTTTCAATGAATATCTGCAACTACAACTTACATGTGTTAGTTGTTATTAGTTTACATTGTACTGAATGAGGTCACTCAATGCTACTAAGGCCCTACAGGTTAAAAAAATACTTGGCTGACTGAAGACGGAAGCCTGATTTCCTGCTTGCACTGGGCACCCCTTGATGCAACCTCAAGGATGGGCTAAAGTGATGTCAAGTTGGGTGACTGTAGATGTGAGCAATGTTGAAACATATGAATACTAAATAGAACATATTGACAATGGAGGACCATTATGTGCAAGAAGCAAGGCCATGTGCCTTTACTGTGTGCTGACCTGCCTGTCTGATGCTGGCACAATTATGCCATTTTCTTTAACTGTTTTGCTAGATGTGCCATATCACAGTGGGACAATTGCTGACATGACACTGTCAAGTTTAACAACAAGTACAATCAAATCATATGCGATGATAGGTACACAATAATCGATCAAATATACTCAAAACAATTCCACAATATATGACATAATATTAGGATAGTACTGACGTTAAACATATTGAATTCACTGGGAACTTTCATTGGCATAAAGGAGGACTGCTAGATAACTGCATGCTATACCACACATGTAATGCAATTTTTTTGTATATGTCTCTTACCAGTCTCTGTCATCTGACCAGTTTGTGGGGCTACAAGAAAGGCAAGGTCAATGAAGTAGGCTGTAGGAGGTTAAGGGCTGACAACATAGGTCCTGCAAATGTAATAACGGGCTACATGTGGTTCTATATGGGGGTGTTTTTTATAGGGTTTGCAATAGTGAGACAACGTACGATGGGCACAGACATACGTGTGGATGGTAGATCTAGGCCCTCATTATGAGTTGGTTGGCAATTAGTGCAATATATACTGGACCTTATAAAATCTGACTCCACTATATTCAAATTTATTGGGTACGATAATTACCTCCCAATTATGAGTTTTCCCTGATAATGGGGAATAATATGTACATTTTGGATCTTATTGAACCAAAATCTGCGTTTTCCAGAATTTACTAGGCATGTTTCCCTGATCAATATCAGCAGGGTTGGCCTGTCGAAATTTACCCAAGTAATGCGATATTTATTGCAATACTCATAATCCTGATATGTGCTGTAACAAAAGTTGTTGTACATTCCAGAATTTGGGAAATGGGGACCATATGATGTGATCTTGCCTAGCAAACAATCTTGTGGCACTTACCTGAGGTATATGGATAGGGTTGGCTTTGCTATGATATCCACCTGGCTGTGATGGGAAATTGGCTGTGGAGCCAGTTCTAGTTCTATAGATCTCATGCCAAGGGTGGTTGATGTTGCTGTTGACACTGATGGTGCTTTACACAGTACACACATAGGGTCAGAGAAGAGTAAAGGAGGCGATTGCTGGCATGTAAATCTGTTCTTTGTGTTTAAAGATTAATGTTTACAGGCAGGCGTATTACTACTTTTTTCAGTGCGTATGTTGTGTGACGTGTTGGACATGGCAGTGTTTGTGTATGATTGGTATACATGTTGTTTGTGGGCATGGTGGCATTTGCAGGGGCTGACATATGTTGGTACCTGAAATTATGTGTGCATCATACCTGGCCTGTAAATTGGGCTCACAGGAACTGGTACACCAAGTAGCTTGTGGTGGTGCATGGTATCAAAATTACATTGTTCCATAGGGATGAGTCAAAGGCATCCCTTTATATCCTTCTAACAACCCCTCTAATCTTACCCTGTTTTCTTTATCTCCCCCTCATACTGTGTACCTTACTCAAATGCATTCCCCTTATCAGTGCCATTGTGCCCCTTATCTCTGATACTGTGTGGAGGAACAGCATGTAGTTCTCAATAGCAGTCAACAGCAAAGTTGACCATAATGTCTTCCTCTTCCTCAGTGAATTCCTGCTCCTCTTTAGCTGGATGGTCTTCATCTCCAGCAATGTGTGGCTCCAAACTGTTATTACAATGGTGGAAGATCCCAAGTTTGTGGGAGAAGGTTGTATTTATATACTTTAGATTTGTATTATTGCCTGGTTTGTGGAGGTAAATGATAGAACTGCACAGTGGTTCCCTCAGATATATGTAAAACAAAAAGAATAACATACGGGTGCACCTAACCATGCTATAAACCCCTCAAAAATACAAATACAGCTATAACCAATTTGGATTTTGAACAGGGTAGATTTGTATATTACTTTTACAAAAAACTTAATTCAAGGCAAATAGGTGCTGCATGTGAGGATGTAGTGCAAAGTGAACAGAGAAATAAATGAAGGTGTATGGCTGAACAGTGAAGTAGAGATATAAGCTGAATGTTGGCCGTTTGCACATTTCTTTTTTAGATTCACCCACCACAATGCTTGTACAGGTTTATAAGTTACACATTAAGAGCCTCATCATGATGTGACTCAGAAAGCCTCCCACCGCAGGTTGGAGGCTTTCCGAGTCACATCGTTGGTTTCACTTCCGACCGCCGCATTACATTGCAGGCGGTCGAAAATGAATTGGCTGGTCATTCTGGCTGGATTTCGACAGGCTCAAGGAGCCCATCGGCCAGTCAGATGCCTCACCGTAATCCCTCAGGACGGTGTTTCCGCCGTCGGAATTACGATGACGGTTTCCGACCGGCTTTCCATGTTGGGCATTCCGACATGGAAAGCCTGTCAGAAAGTGACAGAAAGTGACTTCGAGGGCCCGTAGCAGGGTCCCCTTCTCCCTGCAGCCTCTGGTTGGGGGCCGAGGGGGCACCTATGTTGTCCTCCTGTTAATCCCTGCACCCTGTGGCAGGCACCGTGAGGTGCCTGCCACACGGTGCAGGTATTAACAGAAACTCCCATTTCTCGATGGGAGCTTGTGCTGCGGCTGGTTTAAGGCTGTAGCACAAGCTCCCATAGAGAAATGGAAGTATGCGAGCGCACCATGTGTGGTCGCATTGTAATAGCAGTGTTGAGACCGCCGACCGGAGTTCGGTCGGTCCCCAGACCGCAACTGTGTTGGGCAGACGTAAGTCCGCCCAACATCGTAATAAGGCCATAAATGTCCAGCCAACCAATAAAGTTCATCAACATTTTGACCCACTCAATTACTCAAATGGAGGGTCTTCAAAGGATAACAAGATGGCTGCATCTTCTGTGTATAAGAAAAGCACTCATGGACAAATCCAGCGATATCTGTACACTGGCAAAATAAATTCAACCTGATCTTTTTCAAATTCAGTGCTGCTGTTTACTCTTGAATAGCCGTCAGACTACTGTGTGTGTGTGTGTGTGTAGTGTATGAGTGTGGGGGGTGTATGTGTGTGTTTTGGTGTGTGTGTGTGTATGCAAACAATATTTCCATAGCGTTAGATCAATGCAAGTCCTGAATTTCCATAATTCTATGGGGATGGATGAATCTACTTCTAAACTCTAATGGAAATCTGCACATATTCTGTGTATAAGCAGTACAAGTATGACTTTGGACTCTGCAGAATACTTCTTCTCACACCCGTTACAGTGGACTTTAGTGCGTGTCTGGAATCTGTAGGCCTTAGGAAAGTTAATCTAGCCCATGGGCTCCACATCCCCATAAGGGAATAATTAAGTGAAAAACACAGTAAAACACACTGACTTTCCCTGGCATGTTTCTTCCCAGGGTATAAAGCCTATTCCATGTCACCACCCAATTCTGCATAAGTCCTGCCACACCATTCACCTTGTATCTGCTCTGGGGCTGCGCACGCCAGGAATCTCCCCTGCGCAGCCCGCGCACATGTGCACACGCATGTACACATGTGTCTGCATGTAACTAGCCTGGTGTCCCTCACTCCTGCTGCTGCACAGCGGCCTGGTCAAGCCAGGGGGACACAAGTAAAATCCCCATGCAGTCTCTTTCATTATGAGTTGACTTTGGGTGAGTCCCAACTTATGAGGCTCCCCCACAGTAAAAGCTCAACAATTAGGTGCTCAAAAAGCGAAAACTCTGGGCGGCCCATAGTGTCAGAACCACCTTCTAACACACGCCGCGCCCAGCTGATTCCTACAGGGAAGAAGTAGCCACTCTACATGGGTACTCTTCCCGTAGTCAGCGATAACTAGTTATAAGGGGTTCTGACCAGACCCCCCTTACTCACCAGTTATCCGCTCAGACCACCTACTCCTCCCATCCATGAAATCTCCACCCATGACAGGGATCCCAGACTACCCTAAGAACCCTCCAGGCTCTACGTTAGATACCTCTAGGTCACTCATGGTCTACATGGACTCAGCCTAACTAGGCCCACCTTTGCCCTTGGGCATGCAACACTATGCCTACCACTTCTCTGGACAAGGGTACAGTGCCTCAGCACCGACACGGTCTTCTGGGATAGGTCTACATCCCATCCCCTGGGTCACTAGCTGGTCTCCCTTCCGGAGTTGGTTCCAACCAGTACCCGCTCTCTGTTTGGTCCTTGCACCCCAAAGATGCAACCTCTCTGGACGCTCACCCTCAGCCTGCCGCTGGGGTCATTCTGCTGCCACCACCCTTTCGGGATGACTGTCTTCCCTGAAGAAAGCGCAGCCACTCATGCTTTTCCCACACAGAAAAGCTCCTCTGGCCACTGGCCTGCTCCCAGAATAGGACCTCAGACCGGCCTCATTATCACACTGGCAGTGCCAGGGAGTAACACTGAGGGTGCCTCGTCAGACATCCTACAGCTCATTCCCCCATCAGTAGTTCCACACGGAAACTACCCCGGGAACCTAGACCCCTTCCTTGTTCTCCGCTGTGAGAACAGGGCCCATGCACCCTTCCCTCCGAGTGGCGCGCTCTCCTCTCGGAGTACCCTTAGAGAGCCTGTGGGCCCTGAGTTAGCTACACCCTCTCCCACCTCTCATGGCTCTCCCTGGTCTCCCGGCAGTGCCTTGGGAGACCGTCCAGGGACCCACATGATCCCTGGATGGCCTGCACTACCCCTTCTGAAGAGCAGGGTCCCTTCACTTAAGATAGGCCCTACCTGCCTTCAGGGTAGTACTACCACACTCAGCGAGGGACCCTAAAGATCCCGGCTAGGCCTGCACCACCCCTATGGGAAACACAGGGTCCCTTCACTTAAGATGGGCCCCACCTGCGTTCAGGGTGGTACTACCTTGCAGAAGTCCACCTCCTGCATCGAGCATGGGGACACCCCCATGCTCCTGGTCCTTGGGTCCAAGTCCCACAGGACCTACCTGACTGGTCACCGGCTAGGCATCGCCCCCGCCACCACGTCAGGTTCACAACACCACCTCCAGAATGACATCCTGTTGCTTCCTTGGGTAACCACCTACCCGACCCTGACACCTCAGGGTCCACCACTAACCCTTCACCTGGAAACCAGGGAGTACCTCACCCCCACTCAGATCTCCACTGGGTCAGTTACCTAGCCCACCTAGTGTACCTAGGGGCTACCACTACACACCATCACTCCAGAACTACCTCCTTTGGGGCCACCCCTGGGTTGCTCACCTCCCCACCAGTTAACCTTGGGGGCCTGCCGGACACTCAACTCTACCACACCCTCCTCCCACCGTGGGAAACGTTTCTTGGGGTCCCCCACCATGGGAACCCCTGGGGTGTTACTACCCGGGGTAAAGAAACCTCCTGCCCCACCCTTCCAGTGGTTTTGGCCTGCGCCAATAGCAAGAAACTTTCAGCGGGGAAAGGATATCTGGGGCCCCTTCTGTGGAAACCCTCCCTGCCCTTAAAAAGCGCAGGAACCTCCCAGGACCCCCTTCCTCTCCTGTCCCCCATAAAGGTCAATCCACCCCTACACCCCCATCTGTGATGTAGGTATCAGTTGCTGTCCCTATCTCTTGAGGAGACACCCTCCTCATGCAGGTGTAGTGTATGTAGTGTTAGGGTTCAAAAGGGGTAGAATATGGCTTAGAACATTTGTATGCATCATTTCCTGGAAAGCACCATCCCCCAGCACATGATAATCAACTTAACTCAGTCATATCAATACAGTTTACATTTAAACCATAATATCCTCACATGACATATATGTGCGCGGGGCTTTCCTTTCCCATACTTTTAGTTCACATAACCAAAACTTTGAACCCTTCTCAGAGCCTTGCGCTCTTCCATTTGCTCATTGCTTCATAGGTAATGTGTGGCAAAACTGGACTTATCAAATGCTATAAATGCGCACCAGAATGGGATACTATGTTTCCCGCCGCTAGACACCAATGTGGGAAAACGAGGCAGCATCTGTGAGGCCTGCACAAATAACATGACTACATTTGTCCTTCACTGGGAACCAAACACCCAATTGTAGCGCCTGACTCTCAGAGGGTAGCGTTGCAGAGCAGTCTGAGGCTTACTCAAGGGAGGTGGTGTGGGCTAGTAATCGCCATTTGCAGGTGCGCAGAAATAACACTCAATAATTGATTGTCCAGTCTGTACTTTGCTTTATAAAAGTAAGAGTACATTTATTAAACACACACACTACTTAATACTATGCACCAATTTACAAATATACATAAGCTGTTGGAATTACTTTGTGACATTGCATAACATTTCCACTCCTCCCAAAGGGGGGGTGGGGTCTAGTACCACCACTCCCATGTATGCACATCATCTTGCCCCCTAATGCAGTTAGTTGAACATAACCTGGAGCGAGGGCCCTACACACTGGCACCATCCCAGTGGCGACCCTCCCCATTACCTCAACACGCATTAAAAATAGGTTCACCTGCCCTAGTGACACATAACCCTGACTGAGCATCTTATATTGACCATACAGTATGCACCCCTACATCTTCAGGGCTAACAGTCTGGGTTGTTCCTCACTTAAGCACAGCAGCAAGAATACATGTTTAAGCATTACTTTAGAATGACAGTACTCATCACCTTTGTTGGTCATTATAATGCATTACAATTACAGCCCCTAAAAGGCATCACAGATGAAATCACAGGATTAAGTATATACAGCCAGACACCCTAGCAGGAATGTCTGGCAACATAACCCCACTTCGCTTATGACATCACCTTACACATATGACTTACAGTCCCTTTAAAAGAAATAACCCTGGCAACTGCACTTTTCCTGCAGTGGCACCTCTTCACTTTAAAAGGAATCACAGGTAAAATCATAGGATTACGTAAATACAGCCAGACCCCCTAGCAGGAAGGTCCAGCAACATAACCCCATTTAGCTTAACATCACCTTATACAAGTACTTCACAGCACACATGTGACTTTCAATCCCTCTAAAAGAAATAACCTTAGTAAATGCATTTCTGGTGCAATTACACCTCTTCACTTCCAGGGAATACCCTTCTCTAGACATCCCCCAGCTCAAACCTTCATCCCTTGGTGCACTTTTCACAACACCCCCAGCTGTAGAACAAATGTTCCAGCCCAGGAAGTGTTTAAATGCTGGCTGAGCCCTTGAGGGGTTATTCTTTTGAGTCCCCCAGAGACTGAGCGTGGGACTTTTCATCTTCGTGCTGGGGGAGACTGCGTTGCTCCTGCAGCTCCCCCGGCACCTTTGCATTCATGTGGTGGTGACCCCGTCCTCCTGGGGCCACCACAAGCAGAGAAAAAGCTGTGTTTCCCTTGCAGGCCGGTACAGGCCTGCAAGGCATTATGGGGCGATTCCTCGGCCTTCCGTGAATTTTAGATGAGCAGCTCTCCCGCTGTGCCGGGGAGAGCCGCGCTGGTGGTGCTGGCGGCTTCGCCACGTTCCTTGGTCCCGGTGGAGGGCCCGGTCCCACCCGGACCCCCAGGTGAGGGTAAAGGCTCGGGGAGCCCACCCCTGGCTGATCTGCTTATTTTTCAGGGGCCTGGTCCCAGCCGGGCCCCGCGATGCCCCAACTCTTCTTCCGGGGTCCCGGTCCCACCCGGGACCCGCGACTGCCTCCTTTGTTGGAGGGCAGCCTGGGGAGCCCACCCTCGGCTGCCCCCGCCAGCTCCCCATGCGGCCAGCACCCTCTTGGGCTGCCGCGGAAGCCGGCCTCTCATTTCTGGTCTGCCCGCTCCGGCGGGCAGACACGCCGGATCCCGCTGTTCGGGCGGGGCCGCGGGAGAGTGCGACGGCACTCCCCCCTCCTTCCTCTCCACATGGGGCCCGGAGATGGGGTCCCGGGCCCACTCATCATGTTCACGGGGAGCGCGCCGGCGCTCCCCGACTTGCTTCCATTGCGGGGGCCAGGGTGGGCTCCTGGCGCCCCGCGGCCACGTCTTCACGGGGAGCACGACAGCACTCCCCGGCTTTGCTTCGGGACAAGGGGGGACGCGCGACGGCGCACCCCCCTCCTCTTCATCACCATCGGGGCCCGGAGTTGGGATCCCAGGCCCCCGAGTTCTCTTCGAGGGGGGGCGATGGCGCTCCCCCTCCACGGATGTCTTTGGGGGGCCAGGGTGGGCTCCTGGCACCCCTCATGGGCCAGTTCACGGGGAGCGCGACGGCGCTCCCCGCCTTTACTTCTTCCTGGGGGCAGCCCCCGGGACCTGACCCACCCCGAGGGCACATGCAAGGCCGGCGGCGGAGCCCCACGCGCTTCGTCGTCAGTCTTCTTGGAGGTCAAAGGTTGCCTACCTTCTGGGGGGCATATCTTGGCCCCCAGGGTACCAATCTGCGCCATTTTCACCTCCTCTTGCTCCTGGTGATGCTCCCCAGCCACTGGGAGCACTCTCCTTCGCCCTCTGGGTCTCTCTGAGAGGGGGGATTCAGCAGGGAGCTGTCTTCACTGGCTCCCTGCGCCAGCCTTTCACCTGGCTCTCCTCCTGGGCCTCTCTTCTCCCTGCGCAGAGGCCCCTGCTTCTGCGCACTGGTCCTGGACTCCTCTCCTGGCGCTGTTCAGGATTCTGGAGCGGTCAGGGGGTTCCTCCTTCCAACTGCCCATTGCGCCAGGATCCAGCACCTTCTGCCTCAGCAGACCACACCCCAGAGAGAGCTTCTCTTCCTGTGCAAGTTCTTTTAAGAAGTTGGGGAGGGGGCTGGCAGGAAGTCTCAGTTTGCCCTATCACATAGCGACACATCACTTCTCTGCCCCTGCTCCCTCCTTCCTGCCCAGGCCTCTGGGTTGGTTCAAGATGGCGTCGTCCAGGGTCTCCTGCCACATGGTCTCTGAAAAAGCCCCTTCCCCCCTCGCTGCCTTCCCTCCCTGGTGCAGCCTGGTGCCTGGCACCCAGTGATAGCTACTGATGGATGAGCCTGTACCCCCACCCATCTTCTCTTCGGGGAGAGGAGGTCTTCGCTCTTGGAAGAAAGGTCATCAATCCAGGCTACTGAGGTCAGCCCCCAGCCAGGGCCTGGTTATGGCTGACTCAGAGAAATATGACAGTTCTGGATGACCCAAAAGCAGTACAAGTATGACTTTAGACTCTGCAGAATACTTCTTCTCACACCCGTTACAGTGGACTTTAGTGCGTGTCTGGAATTTGTAGCCTTAGGAAAGTTAATCTAGCCCATGGGCTCCACATCCCCATAAGGGAATAATTAAGTGAAAAACACAGTAAAACACACTGACTTTCCCTGGCATGTTTCTTCCCAGTGTATAAAGCCTATTCCATGTCACCACCCAATTCTGCATAAGTCCTGCCACACCATTCACCTTGTATCTGCTCTGGGGCTGCGCACGCCAGGAATCTCCCCTGCGCAGCCCGCGCACGTGTGCACACGCATGTACACATGTGTCTGCATGTAACTAGCCTGGTGTCCCTCGCTCCTGCTGCTGCGCAGCGGCCTGGTCAAGCCAGGGGGACACAAGTAAAATCCCCATGCAGTCTCTTTCATTATGAGTTGACTGTGGGTGAGTCCCAACTTATGAGGCTCCCCCACAGTAAAAGCTCAACAATTAGGTGCTCAAAAAGCGAAAAATCTGGGCGGCCCATAGTGTCAGAACCACCTTCTAACACACGCCGCGCCCAGCTGATTCCTACAGGGAAGAAGTAGCCACTCTACATGGGTACTCTTCCCGTAGTCAGCGATAACTAGTTATAAGGGGTTCTGACCAGACCCCCCCTTACTCACCAGTTACCCGCTCAGACCACGTACTCCTCCCATCCATGAAATCTCCACCCATGACAGGGATCCCAGACTACCCTAAGAACCCTCCGGGCTCTAGGTTAGATACCTCTAGGTCACTCATGGTCTACATGGACTCAGCCTAACTAGGCCCACCTTTGCCCTTGGGCATGCAACACTATGCCTACCACTTCTCTGGACAAGGGTACAGTGCCTCAGCACCGACGCGGTCTTCTGGGATAGGTCTACATCCCATCCCCTGGGTCACTAGCTGGTCTCCCTTCCGGAGTTGGTTCCAACCAGTACCCGCTCTCTGTTTGGTCCTTGCACCCCAAAGATGCAACCTCTCTGGACCCTCACCCTCAGCCTGCCGCTGGGGTCATTCTGCTGCCACCACCCTTTCAGGATGACTGTCTTCCCTGAAGAAAGCACAGCCACTCATGCTTTTCCCACACAGAAAAGCTCCTCTGGCCACTGGCCTGCTCCCAGAATAGGACCTCAGACCGGCCTCACTATCACACTGGCAGTGCCAGGGAGGAACACTGAGGGTGCCTCGTCAGACATCCTACAGCTCATTCCCCCGTCAGTAGTTCCACACGGAAACTACCCCGGGAACTTAGACCCCTTCCTTGTTCTCCGCTGTGAGAACAGGGCCCATGCACCCTTCCCTCCGAGAGGCACGCTCTCCTCTCGGAGTACCCTTAGAGAGCCTGTGGGCCCTGAGTTAGCTACACCCTGGCCCACCTCTCATGGCTCTCCCTGGTCTCCCGGCAGTGCCTTGGGAGACCGTCCAGGGACCCACATGATCCCTGGATGGCCTGCACTACCCCTTCTGAAGAGCAGGGTCCCTTCACTTAAGATAGGCCCTACCTGCCTTCAGGGTAGTACTACCACACTCAGCGAGGGACCCTAAAGATCCCGGCTAGGCCTGCACCACCCCTATGGGAAACACAGGGTACCTTCACTTAAGATGGGCCCCACCTGCGTTCAGGGTGGTACTACCTTGCAGAAGTCCACCTCCTGCATCGAGCAAGGGGACACCCCCATGCTCCTGGTCCTTGGGTCCAAGTCCCACAGGACCTACCTGACTGGTCACCGGCTAGGCATCGCCCCCGCCACCACGTCAGGTTCACAACACCAGCTCCAGAATGACATCCTGTTGATTCCTTGGGTAACCACCTACCCAACCCTGACACCTCAGGGTCCACCACTAACCCTTCACCTGGAAACCAGGGAGTACCTCACCTCCACTCAGATCTCCACTGGGTCAGTTACCTAGCCCACCTAGTGTACCTAGGGGCTACCACTACACACAATAACTCCAGAACTACCTCCTTTGGGGCCACCCACTACCAGGGGCCACCCCTGGGTTGCTCACCTCCCCACCAGTTAACCTTGGGGGCCTGCCAGACACTCAACTCTACCACACCCTCCTCCCACCGTGGGAAACGTTTCTTGGGGTCCCCCACCATGGGAACCCCTGGGATGTTACTACCCGGGGTAAAGAAACCTCCTGCCCCACCCGTCCAGTGGTTTTGGCCTGCGCCAATAGCAAGAAACTTTCAGCGGGGAAAGGATATCTGGGGCCCCTTCTGTGGAAACACTCCCTGCCCTTAAAAAGCGCAGGAACCTCCCAGGACCCCCTTCCTCTCCTGTCTCCCATAAAGGTCAATCCACCCCTACACCCCCATCTGTGATGTAGGTATCAGTTGCTGTCCCTCTCTCTTGAGGAGACACCCTCCTCATGCAGGTGTAGTGTATGTAGTGTTAGGGTTCAAAAGGGGTAGAATATGGCTTAGAACATTTGTATGCATCATTTCCTGGAAAGCACCATCCCCCAGCACATGATAATCAACTTAACTCAGTCATATCAATACAGTTTACATTTAAACCATAATATCCTCACATGACATATATGTGCGCGGGGCTTTCCTTTCCCATACTTTTAGTTCACATAACCAAAACTTTGAACCCTTCTCAGAGCCTTGCGCTCTTCCATTTGCTCATTGCTGCATAGGTAATGTGTGGCAAAACTGGACTTATCAAATGCTATAAATGCGCACCAGAATGGGATACTATGTTTCCCGCCGCTAGACACCAATGTGGGAAAACGAGGCAGCATCTGTGAGGACTGCACAAATAACATGACTACATTTGTCCTTCACTGGGAACCAAACACCCAATTGGAGCGCCTGACTCTCAGAGGGTAGCGTTGTAGAGCAGTCTGAGGCTTACTCAAGGGAGGTGGTGTGGGCTAGTAATCGCCATTTGCAGGTGCGCAGAAATAACACTTAATAATTAATTGTCCAGTCTGTACTTTGCTTTATAAAAGTAAGAGTACATTTATTAAACACACACACTACTTAATACTATGCACCAATTTACAAATATACATAAGCTGTTGGAATTACTTTGTGACATTGCATAACATTTCCACTCCTCCCAAAGGGGGGGTGGGGTCTAGTACCACCACTCCCATGTATGCACATCATCTTGCCCCCTAATGCAGTTAGTTGAACATAACCTGGAGCGAGGGCCCTACGCACTGGCACCATCCCAGTGGCGACCCTCCCCATTACCTCAACACGCATTAAAAATAGGTTCACCTGCCCTAGTGACACATAACCCTGACTGAGCATCTTATATTGACCATACAGTATGCACCCCTACATCTTCAGGGCTAACAGTCTGGGTTGTTCCTCACTTAAGCGCAGCAGCAAGAATACATGTTTAAGCATTACTTTAGAATGACAGTACTCATCACCTTTGTTGGTCATTATAATGCATTGCAATTACAGCCCCTAAAAGGCATCACAGATGAAATCACAGGATTAAGTATATACAGCCAGACACCCTAGCAGGAATGTCTGGCAACATAACCCCACTTCAGCTTATGACATCACCTTACACATGTGACTTACAGTCCCTTTAAAAGAAATAACCCTGGCAACTGCACTTCTCCTGCAGTTGCACCTCTTCACTTTAAAAGGAATCACAGGTAAAATCATAGGATTACCTAAATACAGCCAGACCCCCTAGCAGGAAGGTCCAGCAACATAACCCCATTTAGCTTAACATCACCTTACACAAGTACTTCACAGTGCACATGTGACTTTCAGTTCCTCTAAAAGAAATAACCTTAGTAAATGCATTTCTGGTACAATTACACCTCTTCACTTCCAGGGGATGCCCTTCTCTAGACATCCCCCAGCTCAGACCTTCATCCCTTGGTGCACTTTTCACAACACCCCAAGCTGTAGAACAAAAGTTCCAGCCCAGGAGGTGTTTAATTGCTGGCTGAGCCCTTGAGGGGTTATTCTTTTCAGTCCCCCAGAGACTGAGCGTGGGACTTTTCATCTTCGTGCTGGGGGAGACTGCGTTGCTCCTGCAGCTCCCCTGGCACCTTTGCATTCATGTGGTGGTGACCCCGTCCTCCTGGGGCCACCACAAGCAGAGAAAAAGCGGTTTTTCCCTTGCAGGCCGGTCCAGGCCTGCAAGGCATTATGGGGCGATTCCTCGGCCTTCCGTGAATTTTAGATGAGCGGCTCTCCCGCTGTGCCGGGGAGAGCCGCGCTGGTGGTGCTGGCGGCTTCGCCGCGTTCCTGGGTCTCGGTGGGGGGCCCGGTCCCACCCGGACCCCCAGGTGAGGGTAACGGCTCGGGGAGCCCACCCCTGGCTGATCTGCTTATTTTTCAGGGGCCTGGTCCCACCCGTGCCCCGCGATGCCCCAACTCTTCTTCCGGGGTCCCGGTCCCACCCGCGACTACCTCCTTTGTTGGAGGGCAGCCTGGGGAGCCCACCCCCGGCTGCCCCCGCCATCTCCCCACGTGGCCAGCACCCTCTTGGGCTGCCACGGGAGCCGGCCTCTCGTTTCTGGTCTGCCCGCTCCGGCGGGCAGACATGCCGGATCCCGCTGTTCGGTCGGGGCCGCGGGGGAGTGCGACGGCACTCCCCCCTCCTTCCTCTCCACACGTGGCCCGGAGATGGGGTCCCGGGCCCCCTCACCATGTTCACGGGGAGCGCGCCGGCGCTCCCCGACTTGCTTCCATTGCGGGGGCCAGTGTGGGCTCCTGGCGCCCCGCGGCCACGCCTTCACGGGGAGCGCGATGGCACTCCCCGGCTTTGCTTCGGGGCAAGGGGGGACGCGCGACGGCGCACCCCCCTCCTCTTCATCACCATCGGGGCCTGGAGTTGGGATCCCGGGCCCCCGAGTTCTCTTTGATGGGGGCGCGACGGTGCTCCCCCTCCATGGATGTCTTTGGGGGGCCAGGGTGGGCTCCTGGCACCCCTCATGGGTCAGTTCACGGGGAGCGCGACGGCGCTCCCAGACTTTACTTCTTCCTGGGGGCAACCCCCGGGACCTGACCCACCCCGGGGGCACATGCAAGACCGGCGGCGGAGCCCCACGCGCTTCGTCGTCGGTCTTCTTGGAGGTCAAAGGTCGCCTACCTTCTGGGGGGCATATCTCGGCCCCCAGGGTACCGATCTGCGCCATTTTTGCCTCCTCTTGCTCCTGGTGATGCTCCCCAGCCACTGGGAGCACTCTCCTTCACCCTCTGGGTCTTTGAGAGGGGGGGATTCAGCAGGGAGCTGTCTTCACTGGCTCCCTGCACCAGCCTTTCGCCTGGCTCTCCTCCTGGGCCTCTCTTCTCCCTGCTCAGAGGCCCCTGCTTCTGCGCACTGGTCCTGGACTCTTCTCCTGGTGCTGTTCAGGATTCTGGAGCAGTCAGGGGGTTCCTCCTTCCAGCTGCCCATTGCGCCAGGCTCCAGCACCTTCTGCCTCAGCAGACCACACCCCAGAGAGAGCTTCTCTTCCTGTGCAAGTTCTTTTAAGAAGTTGGGGAGGGGGCTGGCAGGAAGTCTCGGTTTGCCCTATCACATAGGGACACATCACTTCTCTGCTCCTGCTCCCTGCTTCCTGCCCAGGCCTCTGGGTTGGTTCAAGATGGCGTCGTCCAGGGTCTCCTGCCACATGGTCTCTGAAAAAGCCCCTTCCCCCCTCGCTGCCTTCCCTCCCTGGTGAAGCCTGGTGCCTGGCACCCAGTGATAGCTGCTGATGGATGAGCCTGTAGCCCCACCCATCTTCTCTTTGGGGAGAGGAGGTCTTCGCTCTGGGAAGAAAGGTCATCAATCCAGGCTACTGAGGTCAGCCCCCAGCCAGGGCCTGGTTATGGCTGACTCAGAGAAATATGACAGTTCTGGATGACCCAGAAGCAGTACAAATATGACTTTGGACTCTGCAGAATACTTCTTCTCACACCCGTTACAGTGGACTTTAGTGCGTGTCTGGAATTTGTAGGCCTTAGGAAAGTTAATCTAGCCCATGGGCTCCACATCCCCATAAGGGAATAATGAAGTGAAAAACACAGTAAAACACACTGACTTTCCCTGGCATGTTTCTTCCCAGTGTATAAAGCCTATTCCATGTCACCACCCAATTCTGCATAAGTCCTGCCACACCATTCACCTTGTATCTGCACTGGGGCTGCACACGCCACGAATCTCCCCTGCGTAGCCCGCGCACGTGTGCACACGCATGTACACATGTGTCTGCATGTAACTAGCCCGGTGTCCCTCACTCCTGCTGCTGTGCAGTGGCCTGGTCAAACCAGGGGGACACCAGTAAAATCCCCATGCAGTCTCTTTCATTATGAGTTCACTGTGGGTGAGTCCAACTTATGAGGCTCCCCCACAGTAAAAGCTCAACAATTAGGAGCTCAAAAAGCAAAAAATCTGAGCGGCCCATAGTGTCAGAACCACCTTCTAACAGGTATGCAGACTTTTGTGTGGGGGGCAGGACACAGCATATTCAGGTGTAATTTTGGCTGGGTCCAACTCCTCCCTCTCATCCTGCTAGGATGGCCATCAAGTCACACCTAAGCTCCTATTGTGTGTGGTTGTCTAGGGGGGAAACACATAGCCCAACTGTCACCCAACAGGCACCAAATGGCTAAGGTAAGAAACTGCCAATTTCTAAAAGTGGCATTTTTAGAACCGCTATTTAAAATCCAACTTCACCATAAAACTCCAAGGTCCCCTGCACACGCTAGTGGTACATAGATTTAAGTTAGTACAGTATTGAGTGTAGGAAAGAAAGAAACACTGTTCATCCATTGCTCTGTGTGGTTCCAGGATTTATTGTCCTTGTTGTGCGTTCCTTGGTAGAGAGTCTTAGCCTAGCCAACACATGTTTCGTCGCTACCATGAAGTACACAGCGACTTCTTCAGGGCTAAATTCCTATGATTACGGTCCTTATTATCGGTTGTACTTCCGTCCCAAAGGTAAATAGTAGTAGATGGTCTCAAGGGCAACAAAGACCAGAATTCCATTTAATTAAAGTTTCCTCATAAAGCAGATTCTATATTCTGTGATGCAGACGAGTATTCAGAATATGCAGCTACTAATTATTGTGAGACCCTATTCGTAGGGTTAAGGCTGTCAGCAAGCTTTGATTGTGTTGCCGCTGGTCACCCGATCCGGTGAAGTAGCTGGTGAAGTCTCCCACGTGTGACAGCCATAACCCTATGAATAGGGTCTCACAATAATTAGTAGCTGCATATTCTGAATACTCGTCGCTTTATGGGGAAGCTTTAGTTAAATGGAATTCTGGTCTCTGTTACCCTTGAGACCATCTACTACTATTTACCTTCGGACGGAAGTACAACCGATAATAAGGACCGTAATCATAGGAATTTAGCCCTGAAGAAGTCGCTGTGTACTTCATGGTAGCGACAAAACACGTGTTGGCTAGGCTAAGACTCTGTACCAAGGGACGCACAACAAGGACAATAAATCCTGGAACCACACAGAGCAGTGGATGAACAGTGTTTCTTTCTTTCCTACACTCATTACTGTACTAACTTAAATCTATGTGCCACTAGCGTGTGCAGGGGACCTTGGAGTTCTTTGTCTGTGGTTTACCACAATCTAGGGAGGGGGTGGTTCTCCCTACCCTTTTACACCGCACTTACGCCTAAGTTCACCCTATAATATTTGCATACTGCCTTAGAGCGCCATCACCCCACTAGAACAACCACCTGGTGTGCAGTGTCAACTTCACCATAAATTTGGATTTTAAATTATTATTCCAGAGACGCCAAACTTGGAAAGTCTATCTCTTCACAATTGGGAATTACTTAGACAACGGAATAAGGTAATCACAATCCTATGGGAAAGATAGGTCTTGCAGTACGGAAAAATGAATTTGAGAGTTTTTCACTACCAGGATATGTAAAACTTAGAAGTACATGTCCTGCCTTTAAATACATTGCAGTCTGCCCTCTGAGTTGTCCAGGTCCTATTCTTGGGGACTTATATGAATAAAAAGGGAATGTTTAGGCCTGGCAAGAGGCTTATTTTGCCAGGTTGAAAAGGCAGTGTAAACTGCACACACAGGCTCTGAAATGGCAGGTCTGAGACATGGTTAGAGGGCACAATACATGCTGCAGGTCCACTAGTAGCATTTAATTTACAGGCCCTGGGCACAAGTAGTGCACTTTACTAGGGACTTGCAAGTAAATTAAATATGCCAATTGGGTTTGAGCCAATGTTACCATGTTTTAGGGAGAGAGCACATGCACTTTAGCACTGGTTGGTAGTGGTAAAGTGCTCAGAGTCTAAAGCGAACAAAAACAAATTCAGAAAAAAGTAGAGGAGGAACGCAAAAAAATTGGCGGTGGCCCTGCAGAGAGGGACATTTTCCAATAAATTGTATGTGTTATTATTGTTTGTATAGTTGTTATAAATTGTTTTTAGTTTGTAATTTTAAGTGATTTAGATTTTTTAATTTAGTTGCTTATAGTAATTTATACTGTTGCAGCTGCCTGTTGGGTTTGTAGAGGGATAGGGTAGGAAGTTAATTGAGTAATAATGAATTAACAATTAATTCATATTTTTTATGTAAGTATGTTATTGATATTAATTTTGTAAATTATGTCATATTGATCATATTAATTTGTTTTAGTTTTATTTTAGGTGTGGTTTGCAAGGTTTCTTGGGGTATATGGTGGGAAATTTATTAAGTAAGAAATAATTAACAATTAGTTGTTCATTAATTATTTAATTGATTACTAATTATGTAAATTCTGTTATACTTATTTATATGAGTTATATTTTTGGTGTGGGTTGCTAGGTTTCTAGGAGTATAGGGTGGGAAGTTAAGCAATAATTAAAGAAAAATTATTTTTTAAGTGAGAATTACTTATTAAAGTGTTTATTCATTATGTAAATTGTTTAATTGCTATTTATTTTTTAATATATATATATTTTTATGTAAGTTAATATTGTTTATATTAAGAGTTTTATATTTTTGTTATACATTTGTAGGGTTATTCAAATATGTAATGTGTTTGAAGTGAAGTACTTTCCCTACTGTTGCACAGACTGGAGTGGGAAAAGTAAATCTAACCCCTCCGAAGTTCAACACTTTTCCTACTTTAGCACAGACTCAGGTGGGAATAATAAATATAACCCCCGCCAAAGTCAAAGGCTTTCCCTACTGTTGCACAGACTGGAGTGGGTACGGTAAATGTAACCCTTCAGAACGTCAACGCTTTCCCTACTGTTGCGTAGGCTGGAGTGAGAATAGTAAATCAGTGATGTCATTTGAGATGTCATCAGTCATCTCCTGACCATGTTATGAGTGATGTAATATGTGAGGTCATAAGCAGTGCATTGCGGGGGCAGCAAGTTATAGTTATCTCAGCTAACTATAACTGCTGAATTTCACTGGTTTTGTACAAGTGAAACCTGAGCCTAACTATAACGTCCTTGTAACCTTTAGTTTTTTTCAATGAATTTCTATGTTTTTTTAATTTCATTTCTGAACTATATTGTCCCTGTAACCTTTGTTTTTTTCAGGAAATTTCAAAGGTTTTTTAAATGCTAATTCGTAACTATAACGTCCCTGTAACCTTTGGTTTTTTTAAGTGAATTTCTATGGTGTTTTAACTAGTAGCCACGTTTGCAGTGTGGTGGAGTAAGGGGGCAGGGCCTCTGACCAGCTCTCAGCAATACCGCTATCTGAGACTTATTGGAGGTAACAGAAGGGGTTCCTGGCCCCCCAAGGACCCTCATCGTCCAAGGGGACTTCATCTTCCAACCAGCAGTGTGCCAGAAGGCCCGTTTGCAGAGTGGTGGAAGAGGGTGTGAGCAAAGGCAGCCTGTGAGCTATCATCGATGGAACTACTGACAGAGGCACAGCAGCAGGTTCCTCACTTGAAGTGAAGCACACTCCAATTTACTGAGATGGGCACCGAATGGAACGCTGGAGCAGGATAATGATAATAGCCCAGGGATTGCCTTGGACTAGAGGTTAGTGATAGTTTGATGCATCTAAATGACAAGAAGCTGTCAGAGATTAGCGGGCAAGCAAGCTCACCACAGTTTCTACAAGACCATTATTGCCCCTTCCTTTTGAGCATTGGAGGAAGAAGATCTATCAGTGTTGCGGTGCTCAGGTTGTTCATGATCTCTGTAAAGGGCTGGTTGCCGGTGTGGCTGTCTTCACATTTGTGAGAAATTGTTAGCTGCTTTACTTCACGTGTCATCATGACATCTAGTTCTACCTTCACCACACTTTGTGTGTAATGATATGAGAATCATGTCAATATAAAGCAGAAAAGCTACTGACATATGGTGTGGAAGGGTCAGCATCAGTACTGTCCATATGGTAATGGAGAGATGCATATGTGCCAGCCAGTGGGTACTCATTGCATACATTGAAAGGTAGTTTCACAATATCATGGTCACAATTGCTTGGCAAGCTCTTGCAGCAAAAAATGGCATTATATTTTTGCACGACTAAAAAAAGCTAGGAGCAGCTAGTACAGTGTATCATTGGAATCCTTGCCAGGAAGAGGAATCTAGTGATAGATTTATAATTTTCATCTATTTCAGGATTAGTAGTTACCTTCTTATTAGAGGGTGAACATGAGTGTTTTATCAGGGCTGCTTTGGAACATTGTTCACTGGATGCATTAATGATGTGCTGTGAGTCAGAGGACCAGTTTATACTCCTTAGCAATTGAGGAAGAAATGGGGTCAGCTGAATGATAGGATGGTTTGGTATCAGTTTTCATTTAGTTCACAATGGAGAGAAATGTTGAAGTGAAGAGGACATATTTTTACAGTCATTACTTAACCCATGTTCGTGAGGCAGATGGAACATGGAGTACACTTCTCTTTCAGTTTCCAGTGTTTTGTTCTGCAAATCGGCTGCAAAGTCATTAAATCAAACTTTAAAAAGTATGGTCGAAGAAGAGTGACATCTTCGAAGATCTTAAACAGTGTCTTAGATCAGATCATAGTTTTGATTGACTTTGACTTTGACTCCTAGAAAGAAACTTAGACCCTAAGCAACTGGTATGTGAAAGTTAAAAGTCTAACCTTTAGAAGATTATTTATAATGGATAACTTTTTTCTAACTTTATAACTCTTTGAGCCTTCCTAATGCTACTTAGTTGTTTGTTAACCGGCGGGCGCTCCTTATAGCTTTTTAAGGCTGGGTGCTGGAAGGGCCAGTGTATCAATGATGTAAGAGTTTTAAAAATATTTTTATTGTATTAGTGCAGCAGAAGAATGGAGGAGTCAGTGTCTGCTGATGTGGCCAATCATGTAGATGAGGCTAGGGAATCGATAGAGGATCTCTCAAGTAGTTTAAAGTCAGTGGTGGTTATTATCTTTCTGGTGCGAGCAGCTGCAAGGAACAGAAAGAAAAGGAATTAACTGGTGATCTGGCTCTGGGACACCCCCTCGGCCGTCACCTACCCAGCCGGACATCGGACATTGTTTTTCACGGTTCTTCTCGGTTTTATCTGTCTCTCTCTTCCACTGCTTTTACTACTTTGTTCCCCCTGGAGTAATTTCCCACTTCAGGTCTGCCTGACTCTGTCTGCTCTCCCCCCTCCTGTTCACCTTTCCCCCCACTACCTTCCACTCCCCATAAGACGTGTGTCTTGGATATGCTTTGCGCTAATATCTTATATTATTGTATAAGCTCACGTTTTTCCCCTAAGTATGTACTGGTAACTGCAACTGTAACTGTAACTGATGTAACTATGTAACAATGTACTGAAACAATGTCCTATCTCATGTAAAGCGCTCTGATACCTCCGGGTCTAGCCAGCGCTATATAAAACTTTTCAAATAAATAAAAATAAAAAAGGGTGTGTGGCCTCTGACAACCTCTTAGCAATCCCGCATTGTGGGAGTTACTGGAGGTAACAGGTGGGGTAGCTGGCCACCAAGGACCCACAGCAGCCAAGGGGACTTCATCCCCCAACCAGCAGTGCACCAGGAGGTGTATTTGCAGAGTGGTGGAGAAAGGGGGTGTGGCCTCCGAAGACCTCTCAGCAATCTTGCAGTGTGGGACTTACTGGAGGTAAAAGGAGAAGTATTTGCCCCCCAAGGACCCTTTGGAGCCAGGGGGACTTCATTCCCTAACCAGCAGTGCACAAGGATGCGTGTTTGCAGAGTGGTGGAGAATGGGTGCGTGGCCTCAGAACTCCTCTCACCAATCCTGCTGTTTGGAACTTAATGGAGGTAACAGGAGGGCTTGTTGGTCCCCAAGGACACTCAGCATTCAAGTGGACTTCAACCCCCAACAAGTAGTGCACCAGGAGGAACGTTGGCAGAGTGGTGGAAAATGGGGGTGTGGTCTCCAAAGACCTCAGCAATCCCACTGTGTGAGGATTTACTGGAGGTAACAGGAGGTCTTGCTGGCCCTGAAGGACCCTAAGCAGTCAAGTAGACTTCATGCCGAACCAGCAGCATGCCAGGAGGTGCGTTTGCAGAGTGGTGGAGAAAGGGGGCAGGGCTTCCGGCGAGTTGCCGGGTGCTTTTTTTAATTTTCTTTTTTTAGGGAAGGGGGCTGGGTAGCCCCCCTTCCCTGGGCCGATTTCAGCCTGCATCCCATCCCCCGGACCCAGGCATTTTTGGAATGTTGAGGGGGTCAGGGTCACCCCCTCCCCGAGCCGATTTTGGCCCAGGGGATCCCATCCCAGGGGGCCGGGCCTTTCTTTTTTTCTTTTTTTATAAATAATGGGCGGGGGCCGATTTCGGCTCCAGGTGCCCCGGGACCAGACCTCTAGTCTGGGTGTCCTGGTCTTACCCAGGGCATCCAAACACTTTGGGGTCGATTCCGATCCCAGTCGGAGGCGCACCTAACACCATTCGCCCGGGAATAAAACCAGGCGAATGCGTGTTTCCCGACCGATTCGCACATACGTCCGAACGAGCAAGTACGATGCGCATAACTGCCCAGATCCCGACCCAGTCGCACTCACCCAATCCAGCTCCTGTTCTCCGACCGAGGCGGATCCGGAAACGCAGAATCGAGTCGCACGGAAGCCAAAATGCAGCCCCGTCTGGCCAGACTAGTACGATGCGCCTTCCGTTCGCGCCGAACCCGTCGCTACGCACGGCATGTCAAAGCATCCGGGAGAGGCGCACATAAGCTCCGATTCGCGCCACAAGACGATCCACGGCTACGAGACGGACACGCCAGCTATGAGGACGAGGAGAAGCAACGAGAAAGACGAACGAGATGAACCAACCATGAATCCCATCGCGCCGATCCTACCAATACTCTACATCTATTACCGGAACTGGTACGGACGCGTACGGCGCAGAAGGTAAGTCAGACACCCACCACACAAAAAAACCACACGTACCCGACATATAACACACACACATAGGGATGCAGAAATTACTTACACCAGCAACAGCAGCACCATAGGGGCGATATGGCTATCACCAATGCCACATACACACATAGGGGCCTGGATGCCAACCACTAACACCACCCCTACCCATAGGGGGGCTTGATGCCTACCACCACTACCACCCCTACTCAGGGGGTGCTAGATGTCTACCACTACTACCACCCCTACTAATGGGGGGCTGGATGCCTACCACTACTACCACCCCTACCCATGGGGGCTGGATGCCTGTCACTACCACCACCCCTACCCATGGGGGGCTGGATGCCTACCACTACCACCACCCCTACTCAGGGGGTGCTAGAAGCCTACCACTACAACCACCCCTACCCATGGGGGGCTGGATGCCTACCACTACTACCACCCCTACTCAGGGGGTGCTAGATGTCTACCACTACCACCACCCCTACCCATGGGGGGCTGAATGTCTACCACTACTACCACCCCTACTAATGGGGGGCTGGATGCCTGTCACTACTACCACCCCTACTCAGGGGGGGCTGGATGCCTACCACTACCACCACCCCTACCCATGGGGGGGCTGGATGCCCACCACTACTACCACCCCTACTCAGGGGGTGCTAGATGTCTACCACTACCACCACCCCTACCCATGGGGGGTTGATGCCTACCACCCATACCCATGGGGGGCTGGATGCCTGTCACTACTACCACCCCTACTCAGGGGGGGCTGGATGCCTACCACTACCAGCACCCCTACTCAGGGGGGGCTGGATGCCTACCACTACCACCACCCCTACCCATGTGGGGCTGGATGCCCACCACTACTACCACCCCTACTCAGGGGGGGCTAGATGCCTACCACCAACACCACCCACACTCATAGGATGGGCAATGCATGACACAACCAGCACACTACAACCTAAGGAATGCAAGAAAAAGACATCCCCCAACACCATGACAAGCGTGTGTAGACTGTGTCAAATGCCTACAACACTGAACATGACTTTGAACATTCAATGTGACCCCCTATCACATGTGTCGCACATAAATGTGTGTGGCCTCCACAATGCAAGCAGACCATGACCACTGTGGCAATGGGGTCCAACCCCCATCATCACAGTGACCAAAAGGTAAGTGTGGGGTCCATAGCTGGGGCACATTCTGAACATTGTGGCAATGGGGTCTAAACCCCCATCATCACAGTGACCAAAATGTAAGTGTGGGGTCCATAGCTGAAGCACATCTTGAACATTGTGGCAATGGGGTCTAAACCCCCATCATCACAGTGACCAAAATGTAAGTGTGGGGTCCATAGCTGAAGCACATCTTGAACATTGTGGCAATGGGGTCTAAACCCCCATCATCACAGTGACCAAAATGTAAGTGTGGGGTCCATAGCTGAAGCACATCTTGAACATTGTGGCAATGGGGTCCAAACACCCATCATCACAGTGACTATAAGGTAAGTGTGGCCATGGAAAAAGCTGCAACTGCCAAACAGCATGGCTGAATCCTGGTCACAGAACAACAAACACATCAGTGGCAAAGTAGTGTTCGTGTCCCATAGCAACATATATTGGGTGAGGCAAACAGTGCAGTGCAAATAAGACATACCTTTGGCCATGTGTAGACAAACATCACCCATGGGGGATGACACTGTCAACATTCATCAATAACACAATGACAGAAGTGACCATCCTAATGCAGAACACATACCTGCTCCAATGGGCACACAAATGTAGACATCCTGTGGAGACTGTAGATGTGAGGTGAACAGATACTATACCATGGCAGCAATGGGACACACAAACCATGATCATCGTGCTGACTGATGACCTAGGAGTCCCAGGGACAGCAGGTCAAACCCACAAAACAACATACAGCCAATGGCACACTAAAGATATGCCAATGCAGTGGTGCAGATGCACAACCACAAACAGGCAGCCCCACACTGCACATCAAACACAACAGGTGAGGGGGGGGGTGCCAGTGTCCCCAGGCAACCACACAACACATGTTGAGGCCTGAATACCAATTACACATATGCGCATACAGTGCCACACAAAATTAACTCATGGATCCAAATCCCCTATGTGGGCAATCAGGCATTGTTAGATGAGAAGGAGCACAAATCACACATGTCACACAAGCATGTAGGAACAGCAACTGACACAGCAAGACACAGACACACCACAGCACTACCCCCAGGGTCCCCACAATGTGGTGACCCTGGGCTGCATGACAATCCCACTGTGATGACAAAGCTAGATGTCGTTCACACTGTGAACCATAGTCATGTGTCCTGAGCAACAAACTACCATCACACCTACACAAGCACAAATCAATCAGCACGGCCAGTAAGCCAAGGCCAACATGGAGGCAGGGGTCTAGCCGGGCAACAACTCTCATCTGCACACACCCAACACCACACACCTCGACCTCCAACAATGTGCAGCAGTGAAGCTCACATGCACTGGTGGTCATTGCACATGCACCCATGACAATCCCATGGGTGGTGGTGGGAACTAAGGTGCAGAAACACATCACACATGGCCACTCAACAAGACTCCTGAATGTCTGACACACTGCACACTACGCTGTACATGGACATGACGGCAATACCACACCAACCAATGGGATCCCAGCCACAGTCCCACACCAATGAAGAAGCCAAGGTCACCCACAAAGAACACACATAGACAACTACCAACATTGCAGCCCTGACCCTGAGGAGTGCCAGCAGTCACACACACAACGTGTCACAATCACTGAAAGCTAACACAAACTGGAAATTACATGACAGGTCTAAACAACAAGTGCCAAGGGGAATCCTGACTGTGTCCCATCTTTGTTTGCCCACAATCTCAGCCCTGACAGCAAACACACCTATGGGTGACACCCTGATGACCAGTAATGTGCCATGCACCCACATCACAGAGAACCCAGGGCGGAGACTTTGGGGGAACATAGGTCAACTCAGCAAGCATCACAAACAGGAACATCACTAGGGATCCCAACACGCCCAGCAAAATGGAAGTGAACACACACAGACATGCTCACACAACACACACCTTGGGCTCAGGCAATGTCACAGGATTACACACTGCCATGAGGGGACTCCACTCCTGTGTGAGGAAAGCTGTGCCATATGTTGCCTCAGTAGGGCTCCATCATGTCAGCAGAACACTTGGTTACACAGTCAACAATTAGCACTAAATGAAGGCTCCCGTCATATCAGCCTGGTCATGGGAGTGTCAACGAAATCATCATCACAGATCGAACACACATGTATAGCAAGTTGCACTGACAACACAGATGAGTCCTTCCCCATTGATGCCCAAACTTGCATGTCCAGTGGAGATGGCCACACGGTCAGGGAAATAGACTAATTGAACAATGGCAAGCACAACAGATGTGCAGGGGTGTAAGCCACAGATGTGATATTGCAAATGTAAGTAGGAAATCCCATTGCCAAATATTGAAAACATGACACCCTCATATGCTGCTAAGGATGACATGGATACACTACAGGATAGGACACATTACCCGTGGACCACATGGGTTCCTGCACAGTAACACTTCATTTTCATGAGACCAAAAATCACCATCACTGCAGCAAGGGCACGGTTAGCATCATCAACATCATGCACATCAGAAGCAAAACCACTAGAGAACAGAAAGTTGCTTTATTCAGCATTTGGGTGATAGAAGTGAAAAACAAATATAACAAAGGCCAATGGCCAGTCCATAATAAGAGTCCAAACAGGGTGCCAGTGCCAGATGTCACCCTACGCATGCCTGCACTGCTACACACCAGGGACAATCCCCTCAGAGGGGCATACGGGGGGGCAGGCCAGGCACCGCAGGGACAGGATCAGGGCTCACCAGAAGGAGGCAGGGAAGGGGTGGTGGGTGCTGGAGAGCCACTGACAACTGCAGTGGAGGTGTCTGACATGGTGTGTGCCGGCACAACTAGGGGGCATGACTCAGATGGTGTGGGTGCCGGCACGACTGCAGTGGGCCTTGCAGATAAAGTGGACAGGTTCCCAAGTCAGACGGGGTGGTAGTGGACTCCACTGCAGTGCCTACCTCCAGGGGAGGAGAATGGGGTTCAGGTAAGGTGGGCAGGACAGAGGGGGAGGACACCGTCTCCACACCAGTGGCACAGACATGCACAGTGGGGGGTGTGGTGCCGGAAGAGCAAGTGGCAGGGGGAGAAGGCCGGATCATTTTGGGGATGGTGTATCTGTGGGTGGGGGAACCTGGGGCAGGGTGTGGTGGGGGCACCTGTGGAGTGGGGGCCTGAGGGATGGAGGAAGGAGACTTGGTGCTTGAGCTGCAGGGCGGCGGAGGGGTCTTGCTCTTCCGGGTCCAGGGGGACTTGCGGGTGGGGGCATCAGTCGGTCTGCACCTGGGGGGGGTGTCCGGGGGCGAGGGGCACTCCCCTCCATGTGGGTGGGCTTCCTCTTCCCCCTGAATGCTGTATCAGCTGGATTGGAGGGGAAGAGGCCGAGGTCACTGAGGAAGACCCGCTGTGTCTGTGGGGTTGCAGGTGAGGCAAGGGAAGGGGCCTTGGAGGGAGAGGTATCTGAGGACTGCGCAGTGCTCGTGGATGCGTGTGTGTGTGCCTGGGCCCCATACCCTGTGAGTGTGGTTTCAGTCCCCTGACTGTGCGTGCGTGTGCGTCTGGATTTTGGCGTGTGTGTCTGTGTGCTGCTTGTGTCTGTGCTGGTGTGTGCCTGTGCCGGTGTGTGTGTGCTTGGTACAGGTAAGGTGCTGGGGAGTGTGGATGGGGCAGAGGTAGGAGGGGTGAGGGACTGTCGGAGGAGGGACACTGCTGCCGTCAGGGAGGAGTCCATGGACCTATTGCCCCTCTGTAGGGCAGACATGCCCGATGAGATGCCCTCCATGAACGACACCAGCTGAGTCAACAGAGTGGTGTGGGCATGGAGGACACTCAGCATCGCTGTCTGCCCTACATGGAGCTGGCGAAGGAGGTACACAGACTCCTCACTCAGGGCAGCAGGGGACACAGGGGCAGGGGGTGCGGTGCCTGGCACGAAGGAGACACGCTCCTGAACATGGGAGCCTCCACGGACTTCGGGAATAGGAGCCGATGGGAGGGCGGTTTTGGTGGTGGTGGTGGCGGGGACAGCAACACTAGCTGGGGTGTGGTGGCTGCTGACACCCGCCTCCACAAGGGAGTCATCCTCCGAGCTGCTGTGGTCCTCAGCTGAGGTGGATGCTGCTGAGGACTCCTCGGTGTGGCTCCCCTCGCCCTCCGTGCCACTGGGTCCCTCCGACCACTCCTCGGCTACTGACCCAGTCTGGCTCTGCAGCTCCTCCTGGTCCGTGGAGCTGTCCCCTCCTGTGGCCGTGGATGTATCTGCAAACAATAGGGAAACAGACAAAAATCAGTCACCTGCACCGAACGCACACACCACAGTAAGTACAGCACATTACAGAGCAAGCCCTGGCATCCTTAGTTGAACATTGCCAAAAGTGCCCAAACAGAGTAGGAGAAGCCAATTGTCAGTCTGATGGTCAACCATGGCACTCACATCCCTCCTGGCCTTGCACCCATCTGTCTGGTGTCTGTTGGATGGCAATACCCCAGTGTGGACACATGCACCACCTACACAGTAGTTGGACAGTGCAGAGAACACGGTGAAGCATGTGAACATGCACACATCACAACTCTTGCCACTGAGTCAGTACAGGTGTCCGGATAAAGGGATGCCCAGAGTCAATTTTGAAATGCATGTGATGCATACCAGCGACAGACACCATGATGCACCCATGTCCTGATAGTCATTGCCACAATGGTGTGCATGTAGCACATGTCACTCCCCTGCAGGATCACTCATTGGAAGTTTCATGCCATGGCACAGGCATGCCTGCTAAGTCATACATCACTGTCTCCCGTCACATGGGCAGGGCAGCCAGACAACAACAGTCTGCACTGTGTCACAATCGTAGGTCATGGGGAATGCAAGTCCTGGAGCTGAACAAGTGCACATGTACATCCCCCACACACTACATCATCTGAACCCTTATCTGTCCACGTCATACCAATTGGACATATGGGAGACCTGTAACACAACCCTCTGAACCTGAGCACCTCACAATCTGCTGTGAATGGGAAACAGCTGCCTGAACTTCACATTTGCATACCCCAGTCTGCACGGTCAGGTGATCAAACACCTATGTGTCACACAAGTATTGTCTCCTATGGTCACATCTCCGGTGGCATGCTGAGCCCCAACCGAGAAACACCCCAGTAGTCCTGACAACGAAGCCACAGCACACTGACACAGAGCCAGACACCTGAGGGGACATATCACTGAGCACAACGTGTCAGCTGATACACGGGAGTGGGAGTACAGAGTGTATTGTATGGCCTGGAGTAGGCATGACTGTCCTGCCCCACGTGAATGAGGGATGAGCCCTGGACAGTAGGCAGGTGGCTAAGTATGTGTGACACACGTAATATACACACTCCTGGGGCCCAAACATTGTTCACACCCGCAGCATGGGTGTGTGCCAGATACCCCAGGCACATGTGGTGGATCAGCTCAGCAATTGGACCACATATCAAAGTAACATGCAGATTACATGTCAGAACACAGGCATTGTGTAAGCAATGGACCCACCCATGATGCCCACCACAGAGTTAGGGGAACAAATGCTGTCCCCCACCTTGAGCTAAGCAAAATGCAAGGACACAGTACCCAAGTGACACAATTCCCTGACTGTAAGGGCCACACCTGGGTATCAGATGAGGAGTGGGCAGTGCACAATTGAGGGACATGGGTCCTGGACCACATGACTGATGTACTGTGGAAGTTTAACCAGGCCAGAGGAGGGCACATAGCATGGCAGACAAAGTTCACAATGCAGTCATGGACTCACCCCTCCTTGCTGCTCTCTGGCCATCAGCTGCCCATCCAGATCAGGGAAGACCACCGCCAGGATCCTGAGCATGTGGGGGTCAGGGTCCGGTGTCCGCCCCTCCTGCGAGGAGGCAACAGCTTCAGCTGGACCCGTGCGATCCTCCGGGTCCAGCCCCGAAGGTCCTGCCACCTCTTCTGGCAGTTGCGGATCCGGCGCTTGTAGACCCCCACGGATCTCACTGCCCGGACGATGGTCAGCCATATCTGCTGCTTCTGGTGGGCATCAACCTGTGAGGATGACAAAGTGAAAATGCCATTACTACACATTCAACATATCCGTGCATTACACAGTTGGATATACATGTCTCAATCACAGGGGCACATGATATACACAGGCAGTGCAACGATGGCTATGGACAGTTTGCCAGCAGTTACTACATGGTATCATTGCCTGGGAAGATAAACCTTGTTTAAATGCACTGTCACTGCACTATACCTGTTCAGTGCATGTAACTACACACTATGGGGGGTGACAACTACTCAGTGAGCCTGCTAGCCAGTGGCGTGCAGACTGTAAGTCTTGCTAGTCAGACAACATGCACATTTAGTAAGGCAGTGGACAGCACACTCACCTGCTCCCCTGCTTTCCCATACAGCTTGCTGTTCTGTGGAAGGAGGCTGTCCAGCAGGGCCTGGTTCTCCTCAGTGCTGAAGGCTGGGGCTCTCTCCACAGTACGTGCCATTGCAGGATCCAGAGGGTGCAGATACAGCAGCAGTGGTGGTGGCAGATGTGGTCCTGGAGCATGTAGTGCAGGCAAATGAGCTCTCAGGGGAACAGCCAGCATTATATGTGTGCTGCAGAGGCAGATACTGTCCCATGTGTCCAAAGTGATAGGTCCAAGTCGTTTGCATCTTCTGAATCTGGCCAATCCATGGAATTGCACCACTTACACACGCCCACAGCATCCTTCAAAAGTTCAACTTCATGACACCCATGAATTAGCAACATTGTTGTGGGTGACCAACTGAATTCACAGCATCAGACTCGTTAAAGATTTGAAAACGCGTCCGTTGCCAGGCCAGGCCATAGCCAATGGGTGCGCACCGATCGGTCCATTGCTGTACAACGCGTATTGCGAATACAACGCGTACCCGCTCACATTGTATGCAATGGCCAATGGGTGCGCACCGATCGGTCCATTGCTGTACAACGCGTACCCACTCACATTGTATGCAATGGCCAATGCGTGCGCACAGATCGGTCCATTGCTGTACAACGCGTACATCGGATGACAACGCGTACCCGCTCACATTGTATGCAATGGCCAATGCGTGAGCACCGATCGGCCCATTGCTGTACAACGCGTACATCGGATGACAACGCGTACCCGCTCACATTGTATGCAATGGCCAATGGGTGCGCACCGATCGGTCCATTGCTGTACAACGCGTACATCGGATGACAACGCGTACCCGCTCACATTGTATGCAATGGCCAATGGGTGCGCACCGATCGGTCCATTGCTGTACAACGCGTACCTGCTCACATTGTATGCAATGGCCAATGCGTGCGCACAGATCGGTCCATTGCTGTACAACGCGTACATCGGATGACAACGCGTACCCGCTCACATTGTATGCAATGGCCAATGCGTGCGCACCGATCGGTCCATTGCTGTACAACGCGTACATCGGATGACAACGCGTACCTGCTCACATTGTATGCAATGGCCAATGCGTGCGCACCGATCGGTCCATTGCTGTACAACGCGTACATCGGATGACAACGCGTACCCGCTCACATTGTATGCAATGGCCAATGGGTGCGCACCGATCGGTCCATTGCTGTACAACGTGTACATCGCATGACAACGCGTACCCGCTCACATTGTATGCAATGGCCAATGGGTGCGCACCGATCGGTCCATTGCTGTACAACGCGTACGCGCTCACATTGTATGCAATGGCCGATGCTTGCGCACAGATCGGTCCATTGCTGTACAACGCGTACATCGGATGACAACGCGTACCCGCTCACATTGTATGCAATGGCCAATGCATGCGCACAGATCGGTCCATTGCTGTACAACGCGTCCCTGTACAAGTCACTGGCATATGTCACCATGCCTGTCACAGGTGAACATATGCCAGCCACATATACTTCCCAGGGAGTGAGGGGCACACCTACAACACCACAGCCTGTCCACACTGTATCCTAAGGCATGTAAGGCTGCATTACCTATTCCGTGTATGGGGGTCAACATGTTGTTCTGTGGGTGGCACTTGGGGGCAGCCACTCCCAGGCTGTGCACGTGTTCATGGGGACAGAATCCTTGGTGTGCCGTGCACATGACCACTGTGATGTGCAACTGTTCATTTCTGAGCATGTGGCATGGTCACATTTCACGGTTGTGTATGTGTATGTCATGTCACATACCCCCTGAGTCCCATGTGGGACGGTATGTACGTCCCAGGGTGACCCATTGCCACAATAGTGATGGCCCTCCACAGTCTGTGTGCATGTTGTGTTTACAATGTCTCTGATTCCATGTGCATAATGGGAGACAGTCTCCACATCCACGTTGTTTGTGCATGGACTATGATGTTGTGCGTTTGTGTGTCACAGACGTCCATGTCTGTCCTGACGGGGCAACAGGGACCACTACCTGTGGGGGTCATGGTTGTTTTGATGTGGTGTATTCATGATGCACCATGTCATGCCAGTGTCCATGTGGCAATACAGGGTCCCTGTGAATCTACCTGTCGATGAGCTGTGATGCCTGGGGCACATCTGTCCTCACATGTCACTGTGGGGTGTGTTTGGAACGTGACAGCAGTAGATGGGAACTGTGACACAGCCTAATGATATCCCATGGCACAACCTGGGACTTGTTGATGCCACTTGTTGAACTGTGATGTTAGATGTTGGCCATGTAGGTGCCATACATGTCCTTACGGAACTGCACACATCATGTACTTGTGTCTCATAATGATGTATCATGTGATATTGAGTATGGTCAATGCCACATATGTGGGGTGACTGACAATCTTTCTTTCTTCACCTATGCACTGCAGGGCACCAGCTGTCCATAGACCATTCCCTGACCTTGCAACCATGGTCGAACGGGACTGCATCCGACGGTACCGCTTCACCAGGCCGCTGATTGAGGAATTGACGGTGCGGTTGGCCCCACATTTGCAACCTGGCCGGACATACCCTACAGCGCTGACCCCCAAGGTGAAGGTGATGGCAGCCCTACACTTCTTTGCCACCGGTACCTTTCAACACACTGTGGCGTCTGCTGGTGGGATGTCACAGACCATGTTCAGCTGTGTGCTCCGCGATGTTTTGGAGGCTATGTTGAGATACCTGAACCAGTACATCTATTTCCCTAGACTTCAACAACTCACTGACGTGAAGAGTGACTTCTATGCCCTGGGGAGGATGCCGCATGTCATTGGCTCCATTGATGGGACACATGTGGCTTTGGTACCACCACAGGCCCAAGAGCAGGCATACAGGAACCGCAAACACTACCATTCGGTCAATGCACTGGTGGTATGTCTTGCAGATATGAGCATCTCACACGTCTGTGCCCGTTTCCCCGGTTCTGCACACGATGCCTACGTGATGAGGAGTAGTCGCATCCCGAGGATGATGTCACAGATGCGGAACCAGCGTGCCTGGCTTGTTGGTGTGTACTGACTTTGTACCATTGTGTGTGTTCTGCAATGTAGTGTTTCACCCTCTTTTCCAACTCAGCTAATGTGCAATTGTCTGTATGTAGGTGACTCCGGATACCCCAACATGCCGTGGTTGCTGACGCCCCTCAGGAACCCTGTGACACCAGCCCAGATGCGCTACAATGAGGCACATGGTCGGACCAGGAGAGTGATTGAGCGGACATTTGGTCTCCTGAAGAGCCGCTTCCGCTGCCTAGATAAGACAGGAGGGGCCCTCCCATATGCCCCAGCAAAGGTGTGCAAGATTGTCATCGTCTGCTGCATGCTACACAACCTGGCAGTGCGGAAGGAGTTGCCTCTCATCCTGGATGATGATGACCAACATCCGCCACCTGTGGAGGATCCTGGCCTGGACCACGATGCCAGTGATGATGATGATGATGAGGGTGATGTCCGCACACAGCTCATCACCAACTTCTTCAGCTGAATGTGAGTATCCAGGGATGTTATGTCAATGATGTGAGTTTGCATGATATGTGTTGGTGGTGCTCTGGTGCTGTTTGAGTGTGTCCATGTGCTACATGACTGTATGCGTGCAGCGATGTGTCCTTACAGGTAGTCTGTACTTCACAACAGTGTTGACATGCTAACTTGGTTCTGGGTGGGTATCTTGTGACATGTATTGGGCATGAGTATTGCAGTTCTGTCCTGTTCTTCAGTGCCTTTGACTGTGTGTCATTTCTGTCCTTCACAGGGTACTTTCAGAGTTGTTTGGTCAACTGTGATCCCCCGACACCGTGAATCAACTTCCAGGGTGGTAGCTGTCGTTTCCCTACAGGTGATGTGCGCCACACCCATGGACTTCCTTTCTTCTACACTTGTTGACTGTGTGCCCACTGCCAGGTGGGATTACCTTGCATCTGTAGTGGTTACAACATGTTGCAAATGTGTAATAAACCTGTGCTTCACTTTGTGATGTGCGTTGTCTGTGGTCACACATCTGACTGACATTTGCTTACTGCACCAGTGGGCTAGTTAACACAGACTGTGAATAGGTGTTGGGTCTGTGCATTGCACTGTATTTCCTGGCAACATCAGTGTAGGCGATGAGTCAGATGTCCCTGGTGTGTATATGTTGTGTAGCCCTGGTGGTGTGTCTCCCTCATATGTGTCACGTCGCCATGACTCACATGCCGGTGTTGTACTTGCTGTAGCAGTTAGCATGCACAGTGTCATTTCACAGATCATCATCTCCACTTCAGAAACAACGTTGGAATCACAACAGAGGCAAGTATGGTGTATTAGTGAGTTTATTGACATACATGTGTGAGTATAGTGCACAGGATGGTGGGTGCTGTACATTGTGATTGTAATCCAAAGTTCCTAGATGATTTGGAAGTCCTGATAGCAGAAATGTCCTGAGTAAAGTCCACAGTCATCTGATACATTGGTCCAACTTGAGCTCCCCATGTCATTTGATTTGATTTGATTTGATTTGCGAATTTGTAAAGCGCACGAATGCCCAAGGGCGTCTTGGCGCTAATCATTGTAAAAGACTAGGTCTGCCGGAGAATGATGCCACACTACGAAGTAAACAACCATGTTTTCACCTCCTTCCTAAATGAAAGTAGCGATGTACTGTTTTTAATTGTAACAGGTAGAAGGTTCCAAGTCTTAGCTGCCTGTAGGAGGAAGCTTCTCCCTCCCCACCTGACTTGCTTAAATTTAGGGACCTGAATCAATTTTGCCTGGCTTGATCTCAGTCTCCTGGATGGCTCATATGGTTTCAAATGAGTTTTTAAGAAGTGGGATCCTATTCCATGAAGGGCTTTGTAGGCCAGGCAGACTGACTTGAACTTGATCCTTTTTTCAATAGGTAGCCAATGGAGTGTTCCTAATCTGTGAGCGACTGGTTCATATCTGGGAATGTCCAGCACCAGCCTTGCTGCAGTGTTCTGTAAGCGCTGTAATTTTGTTAAATGTTGAATTTGTAACCCTGCATACAGTGCATTCCCGTAATCCAACCTGGATAAGACCAGTGCAGTTACTAATGTTTTACAGGAATCTTGGGGAATAAACGGTGATAATTTCTTTATTAGTTTGAGGATGTACCACACCGAGGAGGATAGTTTGTTTATCTGGGCGCCCAAAGATAGTTTGTTGTCCAGTAGCACTCCCAAATTTCTAACTTTGTCCACTGGGAGTGGGCAGTCGCCTAGGCTGTCTGGCCACCATTTTGGGGACCAGAAATTCATATCTGTCCCAAGCAGCATAACCTCGGTTTTGTCACCATTCAGTTTCAGGCAGTTATATTGCATCCAGAGAGTGATCTGACTCATGCAATTACTGAATCTGCCTGCTGTCTCATCAGTGTTGTTTGAGACTGCTACCACAATTTGAGTATCATCCGCATAGGAAATGTCATGTGGGAGAGTTGTGTTGCATTCGACAGGGTGAAGAGTTTGCGCACAAAGGTGATTTTCCAGAACAGGTGTTGGCTTCCTGGGGGTTGTGCATGGCCATCGGCCTCTCAGTTGTCCTTCCTCGGACGACCCCTCTTCTTTGGGGGGGACCCTCAAGTGCAGGCTGCTGCGGTGCAGGGGACTCTCCGCCAGAGTCATCCTCCCTCCCTGTGGCAGTTGCAGTTGTTGCAGCACCAGATGTTGTGGGCACACAGGGAGGTGTTGACATGTTGGTGCAAATCTGGCGGAGGCATTGTAATATGTCCCTCTGCACCGCCGTCAGTTCTGGCAATGTGTCCCACTTGGACTCCATGCGGGACATGTGTAAGTCCAAGCGGGCATGATGGGCAGCCTGCTGCTGTTGAACATCCCTGAGGATCCCCACTACCTGGCTGAACTCTCCGGTGCTAGTCTGGTACGCATCAGCTATGCATACCAGTTGTGGGTCATCATGCAGTCCAGACCCCTCTGCAAGCAGCGACCTTTGTCTACCACCCCTCCCACCACCCCTGGTGACACGTGCAGGACCTGCAGTGGCACGCACAGGTGACCCTGGGCCCCCTTGGGGGTTGTTGCTGGTGTTGGTGTCCGTAGCTCCACGTTGGGCCGGGGTCCGTGTGCTGTTGGTGGTGGTGGTCCTTGGTCTGTCCGTGTCGGCAGGGGTGGTCTGTGTGTTGGCAGTTGTTGGAGGGGTGGGTGCAGGGGGTGCAGCTGGTGGTCCTGCTGGTGCTGCATGATGACTCACTCCGGAGGTGCCAGGTAGGTCTTCGTCATCCGAGGTGGGCAGAGGCTGTTCCACACCAGTGAGCTCAGTGTCCCCCGGAGCCTGGGACAGGGACTCCTCAGCGTCTGCTGCTGTGTCCCCATCATCACCTGTATTTGGAAGAGACACACAATGTATGTAATGTTTCTACAGGCATCAAGGTTCAAACACCTGACAGTTGTGACTGTACCTCTGGATGCGGGCCTGTACATTGCATTGTCCTAAGTTGTCACAGTCAGCTGTTGATATTGGTGTAGCGCATTGTCCTGACAACATGAAGCATTTCAATGTGAATGTTGAGGTGTGTGCATGGCCAGCATTGGTGGTTTTTGGTTGACATCCGGACATCCTTCTCCCTCCAGCCCAGTTATCCCACCATGAAGCATGCCACCCTTGCAGTAGGTGCAGGTTGACTCTCAGGATGGCTGACAGTGGTGTCCTGCTGTTGGTTGGTGGCCAGTTCCCAGCATGGCCTTGTGCTCCCCACAACAGAGCACCAGTGTCAGACATCTTTAATGGGGCTTTTCACTCCCTGTGAGGTGTGCATGCTTCGGTGTGAGCTTGCTGGGCCATGTGGGTGGGGGATGTTGAGCTGTGACTACCACTGCCATCAGGCTATTGCCTCCACCCCCCTTCCCAGCAAGCCCATACTTCCTTCCTTTTGAGTGTACTTCACTGTGTGTGGGTGTGACAGCAATGGCAAGATGGCTGACAGTGGTGTCCTGCTGTTGGTTGGTGGCCAGTTCCCAGCATGGCCTTGTGCTCCCCACAACAGAGCACCAGTGTCAGACATCTTTGAAGTGGCTTTTGACTCCCTGTGAGGTGTGCATGCTTCGGTGTGAGCTTGCTGGGCCATGTGGGTGGGGGATGTTGAGCTGTGACTACCACTGCCATCATGCTATTGCCTACACCCCCTTCCCAGCATGCCCATACTTCCTTCCTTTTGAGTGAACTTCACTGTGTGTGGGTGTGACAGCAATGGCAAGATGGCTGACAGTGGTGTCCTGCTGTTGGTTGGTGGCCAGTTCCCAGCATGGCCTTGTGCTCCCCACAACAGAGCACCAGTGTCAGACATCTTTGATGGGGCTTTTGACTCCCTGTGAGGTGTGCATGCTTCGGTGTGAGCTTGCTGGGCCATGTGGGTGGGGGATGTTGAGCTGTGACTACCACTCCCATCATGCTATTGCCTCCACCCCCCTTCCCAGCATGCCCATACTTCCTTCCTTTTGAGTGTACTTCACTGTGTGTGGGTGTGACAGCAATGGCAAGATGACTGACAGTGGTGTCCTGCTGTTGGTTGGTGGCCAGTTCCCAGCATGGCCTTGTGCTCCCCACAGCAGAGCACCAGTGTCAGACATCTTTGATGGGGCTTTCCACTCTCTGTGAGGTGTGCAAGCTTCAGTGTGAGCTTGCTGGGCCATGTGGGTGGGGGATGTTGAGCTGTGACTACCACTCCCATCATGCTATTGCCTCCACCCCCCTTCCCAGCATGCCCATACTTCCTTCCTTCTGACTCTGCTTCCCTGTGGGGTAGTGTGCCTGTGCTGAATGGATGGCTGACAGTGTTGTCCTGGCGTTTGTTTGGCTACAAGTCCCATGTGTGTCACTGTGCTTCCCACAGCATGACCCAGGGTGGTGGTTCTTTGTGGGATAATTAATTTTAGTGTGAGGCAATGCATTTTCCCAGGTGAGTTGTGTGTAGTTTGTGTTAAGGGTGTGTGTGAGAAGAGCTGCTGGTAACTATGGTCATAGCTGTCAGTCCTCCTTCCCACCCAGCCAGATATCCCACCATGGAACGTGCTTCCATTGCAGGGAGTGCAAGTTGGCTTTCAGGATGTCAGTCAGTGGTGTCCTGCTGTTTGTTGGTGCCCAGTTCCCAGCAGGGCCTTGTGCTCCCCACAGCAGTAGCCAGTGTCAGCCATCTTGTCAGTTGTTTTCCACTCCCTGTGATGTGAGCATGGTTCAGAGTGGTGTTGATGGGCGTATTGTGAGGGTGGGCAATATCTGTGACTACAACTCCCATGATGCTATTGGCTACACTGACTTGACCAGCATACACAGAATTCCTTCCTTTCTGTGGGATTCCCTGTGTGGTGGTGTTGTAGTGGTGGCTACATATCTGACAGTGTTTGTTGGTTAGATTTGTGCCACTGCCTAGCTTTATTTGTTGTAGGGTTTGTACATGTCATGACACAGTTACATATCACTATGAGATGGCATGTATTGTGTTTATCTGACTGACATACACATCTTGGGATGATTCTGGTTTTGTTGCTGTGGATTTGCTAAGGGTGCATGGTTTGACTATCCCCTTGACAGTGATGTGTGTGTATTGTCACACAATATTGGGTATATTGGTTGTGTACTCACCAGGCTCTGGGATGTTTTCTAGTCCATATACGCTCACTGGTGGTAGGATGGCCCGCACCTTCTCCTCCCAGGGCCTGAGGTATACTGGTTTGGCAGGAGGGCCACTGCTGGTGTGTTGGCTCAAGATGTAATCCTTCTTCAGTAGGTCCCTGACCCTCCTGCGCACGTCATACCACCTGTTCTGGATGTCTTCCTTTGTGCGCAAACATGGTGATTGTGCGTTCACCCTGTCGACGATCCTCTCCCACATCTTGGTTTTCTGCGACATGGGGGTCTGTTGGACCAGTGTACCAAACAGCTGTGGCTCTACCCTGAGGATCTCATCTACCAGGACTTCCAATTCACTATCTAGGAACTTTGGATTCTTCTTTGGGGGCATGGTGATGGGTGGTCGTGGTGAGTGATGTGTGTGTTGGTGTGCAAGTGAGGGTGTGTGAGTGTGTGTTTTGCTGGGTGTATGTGAGGGTGCTATTTGTTGAGGTGCTGATGGTGTGTGGCTTGTGTGATGGATGAGCTGTGAGTGTGTGTGTGGATGATGTGTGTTGGTGTTCTGTGCTGGCAGGTAATTTGAATTTGCAAAGGATCATGGTAGGGATTTGTGTCCTTTATATGGGTGGAGTTGTGGGTGTGTCTTTGTTCCCTGTTTCCCCCCCCCCAGTATTTATTGGCTTTGTAATTGCTTGTTTGCCCTTTTTTTTTGTGTTTTTCCCTTTGTAGTTTTTGTGCATGTAGGAGACGTTCTTCTGACCGAGTCGGACCCTGCAGTTGTCTCGTGCGAGCTTCTCCGAGTCGTTCACGCTGTGTTTGTGCTGTTTCATGTGCGGCGTACGCGTCGGTCGCGGAGTATTGGGTTGCTTCGGCTCGCTGTTTTGTATGCGTGTCGTTCGTACGGCTTGTACTCCGTGCGACTCGGTCGGGCTTTCCACGCGTTGCATCGTACTGCGCGGGTCAGAGTTCGCGGGTACGTTTTGTTCGGGTTCCTTCCTGGTGCGTGTCGGTCGGTTCGATTCGCGTGTTTTTCTGGCCGGATAGCTGTTTTCCGCGCGGTTCGGTCGTTCGTATTGTGTTCCGTATGAGTCGGTCGGATTTTGCACGCATTTCATCGTACTTTGCGGGTCGGGCTGCACCGGTACGTGTCGGTCGGAATAAATTCCAGATCCGAGTCGGTCGGTACGTTTTCCGGCCCGAATCGGAATCGGCCCCTTTGTTGGAGACTGCGAGGCAGCTTGAAGGCCTCCACAGTACCTGCCAGCTCTCTGCATCCTGCAGGAGCCAGTATTGCTTTTGGACAGAGGGAGCAGCTGAACATGCTGCTTCCTCTGACCAAAAGCAATTCTGTTCCGCTTACAGCAAGTGAAAGCATGTTTAATGCTCTTGCTTGCTGAAAGCGGAGCAGCGTTTGCTATGGCTTGGCGGGAGCGGTAATGCTCCCGCCAAGCCATAGCGAACTGCAATGTCCCGGCGTAGGCAGCCCGGGACATTGCATGAGCCAGCCCTGGGGGTGGCGGTCCCTAGGGCCATTATTGGTTCAAGGAGGGGGGCCACGTGGCCCCCTCCTTTTTTATCATTTTCCCCGTGAGGTGGCAGGTGCCTGGGGCTGTGGGGGAGGTCCGCGCACCCCCCCACTTTTTTTCAAAATGAAAGCCACAGGGAGAGGTCAGCGCCAGGGCCTGGGGGGGAATTCGCATGGCCCAATGCATTCTTTTAAGAACAGCCCCGGGGAGGTGGTGTTCTCTGGGGCTGGGGGGGTCTGAGAGGCCCCTCTTACTAAAATTTAAGAAGCCCCGGGGAGGTGGCGGTCCCCGGGGTAGTGGGGGAGGCTGTACGGGCCTTCCCCGCATTAATTATTAAAGAAGCCCTGGTGAGGGCATTAACAAGCCCTAGGAGGGGTTTGCGTGCCAGAAGGAACAAAGCACGGGAGCCCGCACTTCTTTTAAAAAAAAATTCATCCTGATCCGCTGATCCCACCGAAAATAAATACGGCGCATCCCTGCATTTCTAAAGTGATGGAGCAATGTTGGATCTAACCCGCGCTCTGCCACTTCCCTATACATATGCCCCTATAAGTGCACAGTGAAGCCATACTGAGTGCATGGGCTGGGAGCTTGTCATTACAAGCTCCACAGCTCCATCATGGCTTCCCTGAATTCCAAGATGCTTGGTACCAAACCTCTCACCTTAATAAATCCACACTGATGCCAGTGTTCAATTTATTAAGAAATGCACACAGAGGGTACCTCAGAGGTGCCCCCTGCAAACCTACCAACTCGCTAGTGTGTGCCTGACTGATGCCCATCAGCCTGCTACCTCTAGGCATGTTTCTGACCCCCTGAGGTGGGGTACTTTTCCTCGCGTGGGTCAGAAACAAAGCCTGCTGTGGGTGGATGTGCTTCACACCAACCCCCAAGCAGGAACAGCATAGAAAGGCGGTGAGCCTCAAAGGCTTCCCATCTTTTTTTATGCTGATCAGGGCCTCTCCAGCTAGTGGAGTTGCCCACCCCTGACCAAGCCCCACTTTTAGCAGCAGGTCAGATGGGAAGATTAGTAAGCATAGGAGGAGTGTCCACTCTCAGCCAGGACCACCCCTAAGGTGCCCTGTGCTGAGGTGAACCCCTCTCTCCAGGATCCGCCATATTGGTTTGGAGGAGACTAGCCAATAGGGTTAGGGATGTGCCCCCTCCCCAAAGGGAATGGACATACAAAGGGTCGAGTCACCCTAAAGGTAAGTAGCCCATTGGCTACTTCCTTCTAATCCCTGTAACACCCCTAAATTGAGTATTTAGGGGCACCCCTGAACCTTAATCCTCAGATTCCAGATGACCTACAAAGAAAAGGACAAAGAAGAGTCGACCCCTGCACAATAAGGAACTCGAGCAACTGCTTTGGCCCCAGCCCTGCCAGCCTGTCTGCGAATTCCAAACTTTGCAAACTCCCACGACTCGTCCCACAGACCAGCAACCTCCAGAAACCTGGGACTGCCTGTCTTGCATAAAGACTCCAAATCTCCAGTGGACAGTGGATCTGTCCAGAAGAAACCATCTTTAAAGACCAAGAGCTCCGCCCTGAAGAACCGCAAAGCCGCCTACTGGACCCACCTCCACACCCGACGCTCATGGCCCGAGTCCAAGTGGCCCACCAGTCCTGTAAAGGTTCCTCAGCAATTCTGAGCAAAAGTCCATCGTGGGTTGACCCCTGCTGGACTCCACGTCAGCGCCTGCAGCCTCTGCACGACTACCCCCAACTAACGTCACCTGCACCGGTAAGCCGTTCCCGATGCAAAAGGACACCCCTGCACCCGGAGTCCCTGGAACTTGGGGAGATAAACCGACGGTGTCGCAGTACTCCAGAGCATCCCAACTTGCCTGTGCATCTGTAGGGTTTTCTCGCCGACCTTCCTGCCTGAGCCTGCAGCCTTTTTCCAAAACTGAGGTTTCCTATTGGTTTGCAATGGGCTTCCAATGCTGTGTTGGCATTCTGCACCAGGCCGCCACAGTGCCTCTGAGGGTGTAAGTTTGATGCAACCTTGTGTCCCCACTGTGCTTACCTTCACCCCCGGAGACTAGGTTACCAATCCGTATTACTTACCTGTAAGCTGCATCTCTTCGATTACCCCCTTTCTCCATTGGATAACATTGGCGTCAGATTCCAAATAAGAACCCTTCACCCAGCCGCCCCTGTGCCGCTTGGGGTGCAGATTTGTTACTTACCTGAACCTTGTCTGGTGTTGATTCTTTATCCTAAAAACCAATATTGTAAGTCATTTGCTTACCTGCAATTTTTTCGATTGTGTTTCCTCTCATAGGATGACATTATATTTCTGGATATTGCACTATGTCCACTTTTTATCATGAAAAGTAATCCTATTGCAAAACGTATTTACATGCAACAAAGTATCCTTGGTTCTATAAAATAAGTATACGAAAAATATTATTTTTAATAACAGCTGGTCTCAGATTTAGTCATTGAGTGTGTGTATCATCTATTGCCTGTGTGTGTACAAAAAATGCTTAGCACTGCCCTCTGATAAGCCTAACTGCGCATTGGCACTACCACAAAAGAGAGCATTAGTATTATCTACTTGAGCCTCTGTAAAGCCTCTGGGGATCCACTGGACTGTGTGCACACTATACCTCATTTTTGTATTGTATATACAGAGTCAGCTTCCTACAAAGATGAACTATATAAAGATGTTGGAGAAGATGAAATGTCTCCTGACTAGATGTTTGCTCTTGCCTCTCGCAATAATTGGGAGAGTTTCATTAATAAAAATGTCAATTTTGCCCCTGTTCTTGTTTTTGTTTACAAATCTTACAGATAAAATTAATAAGGCTTTTTTTAAGGAGTTAGACTCTGTTATAGTCAAGTTCCTATGGAAGGGGAAAAGCTTGAGGGTTAGATATTCAGTTCTCCAGCTCAATAAAGAACAGGGTGGGCTGGCCTTGCCTAACTTTTTCTTGTATCACCGGGCTGCATGGTTGGATATTATGGTTAGAAAGGGCAAGACAGTGGGTGGGTTCAATATTTTTTTCTTGAAAATAATGGTGCAGGAGTCTGAAGTAGGGATGGGCGGAGATTGTGAAGTTGCACTATATGGAATTCCGCTGAGTTGCATATAAACTCTGTAGAATTCCACGGAGTTCTGCTTTGCCTTAGAAATGAGATTGACCCCTTAGGAGACACACAGTGAAAGCAATAAGCATGCCTCACCAGTGCACTGCTGTAGTGTCTGCAGTCAGAACCTTGCAGCCTGCATTCCTGGCATATGCGGGTGTATCAGTCTAGACCTGAGGGTCGAAAGATGCTGCACCCAAAGGCAGATCCCAACCACCACTGGCACTACCCCCTTTACCATCTATGCTCGCTGCTGAGCCTGCCATTCCAGGAACATGGCTGCCTCCAGTAGGTTCTCCAGTCCAAGCTCATGTCTGGGCATCTAGCTCGGCCCGGGGTGCAGTCAGCAGCTTCTGCTTCCCCTCACAGCCCGTCAGCCCCAGCCCAGCGCAAAGCAGGGCAACAAGATGGAAGGGAGTGAAGGAGAGCCGGGGAGGGGCAAAGCCCGGGCAGGAGTAAGGGAGGAGCGGTGGGCTACAGGGGAGGGAGTGGAGTAGCGCTGATAAAAAGAGATTTGCTGGGGCTGTGTGTTCATCAACATGTCACTCACAGTCACTGTATAGTTATGTTCAATTTTGGGTAAATTCACTTCATTATGTATGAATTTGGATGTTTTCGCGAAGAGGTAGTGGAAAGTCCATTTTTAATGTTGGTTACCTTTAGCCTATGTAAACAGATTTGCAGCACTCGTCATCTCCTGCTCTATGGATGAAGGGTACAGGTTGCTCCAGGGTGTGTGGCAGCCAGGTGTGCATTGTGAGGGGTGGAGCTTCACTGTTCCTTTGGGGAAGAGGGCGAGGATTTCCTTAGAGAGTATGGGGGGCATGTTGCACTGCGCTTTGGTGATGGGTATATGGGAGCCCTGACCTCGGGCTTACTCTGTGTTTTGGGCAAGTGGGCATGAGTTACTTCTAGTAGGGCTGCGTGAGAGCCATGCCTGCACTGTTTTCTTGTGGAGCTTCACCATTCTCTGGTCAGGATGACATGCTACTTTACATACAGCATATAAAAAACGCAGTTAGTGGGATTGGTCATCTTCATATGAATTATATAAATTAACCGACAGGTCTATCATGCTTCCAGCTGATGGCATGTTTGAACCATCTCTGTTTGTGTGCTATTAATACCAGCCAAACATTTAAAATGAAGCCAGGTATACCTAAAATATCCATTTCCTAAACACTGGAGAGCCTCTTGAATAATGTGTGCACAAGACATTCATGCATCTATTCAATGCTTAGAAAGCACACCATTCATCAGTGGGTGTTTTTCTCCATGATGAATACTATGTATGTGGGCAAAGGCAGAGACACGCTCCTGCTCTGGATCAATTGGACGACGGTGGAAACATTACAGTAAAACTAAGAGTGGGCCGGAAGCGGTGCTGGTATTAAACTCCACTACGCTATGCAGGAAGCGGAGTTTTTGACGAACATCACGCTCCAAGCAGAGTGGGGAAAGCTTTGCAAGCTCCGCCAGCGGAACGGAGTTCACCGTTCACCCCTGTCAAAAGGCAATCTTCCTGTTTTTAGATGGCAAGATTGCCAAAAAGAACAAGAAACAAGGTGCTAGGGGAAATTCAATGGGCTGTAACCAGCTAATTTAGAGCAAGACAAGCCCTGTCTTGCCAATGTTTGTTAAGGTTGCAGGATTGCCAGGCGCTAGGATTTCCTATCTCAAAAAATGTATGTAGGTTCTGGAATTCCCAAGCGTATCAAGTATTGGGTGATCTCTATGTTGGTGGTAGAATTCTAACCTGGGAGGAAGCCCAGCAAAGCCTAGGCACCGAGTGCCATAAATTCTGGTATATTTTTGTGCAGATTAGAGGATTTAGGACTAGCCACTTGCAAGAAATGAGCCAGTCTACCGAGGCTCTGATAAAACTATGGCACAAAACTCAATTGACAGAGATAGAGAACTGGTACAGGGCTCTTCAGAAACATTTGGACTCTCCTCTGGTTGGGGAATATCTGAGTAAAATAGAGCGGGATGTTGGATGTTGGCTGTCAAGCAGAGAATGGGAGCACATTTCTATGCTAGGTTATTATTCTCTGAGAGCAGCTAACTTCAAGAGAATGGGCTTTTTAACAAGGAGGATGGCATACTATACTCCTCTAACAATACATACATTTTTCCCATCCATCCCAAATCAGTGCTTTAGATGTGCTCAAAATGATAAAGGAGATTGGCCACATATTTTATTTCATGCCCCAAACTGTTGCAATTTTGGGAGGAGGTTTTTCAAGTTTTGAGTGATTGTCCACAAGTTGCAATCCAGCCTGAAGCAACTTTAGTTCATTTTGGGGCATCTAGTTTAACCTCCTGCAATTTTACTGTGGCATCTTTATCAGTAGCTAGATCTTTGATACTACAATACCGGTGGACCACTATGGTTCCAATGATTGCGATTTGGTTAGATAAACTAAAAGGGCCTAGCACTTTTGAAAAAGCATACGCCAGGAGGGTTGGCAACAACAAAAGATACATTGCGATATGGGCACTGTTGGATGCCCTAGTCTATGGTAGGAGCTAGGCACCCCATAATTCTATAGTTGATAGCTAAGAAGGGGTCAGATTTGGGGCTGAACCTCTGGGGTATTTGAGCATCTCTGAATGAACTATACTACATACATTTTTGGGATGGTGCAGGTATATTGTGTGGGTGGAGAGGCTGCTAACTTTATTAGGATGGAATGTATATTTTTTTATTAATGTTCCTGTTAGTATCCCTATCGAATAATATTTTTATATGTCTTCAGGATGAAATATCGCCTTAGTACTTTAACTGTGATGACAATTTGGAGGGTTCATTTCAAGCACTTTACTACTCTTGCACTTTCATTGTATAAAAATGCTGCTATCTTCTACAATGCACTTTTATTGCTTGAATACTCTTATTATTTTTAGTATGATTTATGAATGACATTAAAGTATGCTTGGTAGGAGTGTATTATGTAATAGTCGTAGACTAACCCAGCCGATGGCGAGTTCCTAGTCGCACTAGGCTGGATGTGTTCAGACTAAATAATAAGATTAACTTTTCCAAAGATGGTGCAGAATATTGATTTTTGCGGGGAGTTAAATTTAGCTTTTTCGTCTGCATTCTTGGTGCAATTTACAGGTCTTGATGCAACTATAATGGGAGAGCTATGACATTTTATTGGGAGTGGTCTTTAAATGCTTTTGCACACTGGCACTTTAACTCGAGAATTGTTTTTCTTAGTTTATGATGTGTGCTTTCTATTCTGAGTTGTTGAGAAATTGTCATATTTTAGTTAGAGAGCACCAAAATTACTTTCAAAAGTTTAGTATAGCTTTATAATGAAGCACTAGTGAATTCTTCCCTTCTCTTCACTGCTTTTATGATTGTTCAAAGATTTTTGATGAGTAATTCTGTGTAGTGATTATGATTAGTGATACAGGTACTCTTAATTTTTGTGCAACTAGGTTTAAAGGCATATTGCGTGTTAATTATCTGACTATCTGCTAAATAAAAATATATATTTAAAAAAAGACATTCACATAGGATTTGCCGCTCGAGTCACTAGTATGAATTATTACAAATAACTCACCCCTTTCCATTTCCAGACCACAGGTGTAGGCCTCCTTGAATCCTCTTGTTTCCCACAGAAGTAGGTAGGCATTGGTCCTTCTTCCACATGTTGCTGTTGACACTTGCAGATTGTATTTCTTCCAAAATAAGACAGACCCGTAGACAAGAAAGTAAAAAGACTTTTAGTCTTAGTTTAGTTAATGTAACTAATGCTAATAAAGAAATACTTCCAGCATTCAACCACAATCAAATGCTCTCCCAAGCAAGAAATACCAAGTTTATACAAGCTGTCTGTTACTTCCATCGCATGAATTACTATTTGGCATTCATTGATGCAAGTTACGTGTTCAAAATGAATCACTGACAGAATATCGACGAACAAAATATCGAGCTACCAGAATATCGCTGACAAAATATAGACAACCAGAATATCGAATTCCTATCTACAAACAGGTAAGTACAAAAATATCGAATCCTAAATATCGTTGTAAATAATATAGTTTGCTAAAATATCGACTTTTTAAAATCTCTTAAAATAAATGTAAAATTAATGAAATAATAATTAAAATGAGGTAAAACATACTTAAAAATACTTAAATAACCTTAAAATTAATAAATAATAAATGTAAGTAAAACAAAAATAAACATGCATTTTTATTTTTTATTACATATATATTAACTTAATAATATTACAAAATAATCAATATTTTTAATAATTAAAAGTTAAAAACATAGGGGCTCATTACGATGGCGGGCGGAAGCACAACCGCCGTGCTGGCGGATGCAAAAACCACCAGTTACCGCCGGCACGCAGCAGTCCACACGCCCGCCCAATTACGATGCGAAAAGTAGGCCAAACACCGCCGGCAAGCCAGCAACACCGTCCGCCATCAAAGTGCGCCCGTACACGTAGCGGCGCAGCCTAACTGACACACACCGTCCGACGAAACACGTCCCGCCCGGCGTATAAATTACGATGCCGCAAACAAACGGCTCCCACGGCCAAGAGATACCGTACGACAAACCGAAGCGGTAACACGGACGCCGAGGACGGACAACGAAGAAGCGGCTCCCCGAGCATGAATCCAGCACTGCAGGCCCTCCCCATGCTCCTGCTGATGCACCACCAAGGACGCAACGTACCGCGGAGACGCAGGTAGGCACACACACAACAAGTGCACGCAAACAGCGCACACAGTGCAAGGGCGGAAAAAGCGGACAACCCCCACCAGCGCGTGTACACTACACATCCACCATTGCATCCACATATGACACACAGGCCAAATCGTAACATCGCGTAACACATGTGTACACACCACCTGGGACTAGGAACCAACCTCCCCGTCACGGCCCCAAAGCGGCGATGACGCCGCCACACATGCGCACAACGCAGAGGCCAACCGCAGCGCCATGCATGCATCGCACACAGACACAGGGACACAACCAAGCAGCACACACATCAGCCCCACCCCGAACGCACATGACACGTGACAGGCCTGCCACAGACATGTCCCCAACGCCCAATTCACGGACAACACCCAACGCCACACAACCGACGCACACATGTCAGTGAAGTCACGCAACAGCAGGACACACCCCAGTGTAACAAACATGGCGTAGCACACAGCGGCGGCAACACCAACTAGGAGAAGCAGGGCCCCTTCGGGAAGAGGAACGCCAGTACCACACTGAAACACCCATACCACCCTGCACATATGAACAAGACATATAAAACGGAACACCAAAGAGCCCGGGGACCGACAACAGGTGGCCCAAGAATAACATTCACACACAAGGCCCAACGCAGAGCGGAAAGGCAGCCTGCCGCCCACAGAAGGGAGAGCAGACAGCACTGAATGACCTTCCATTCCAACTCCGAAACCACAGCCCTACGACAGAAGCCGGTGAATACAGCCATTGTCCAAGAATAGACCAACACAGGCATGCCGAGGAGACCGACCACAGGGCAGATAGCGCATATCACAGAAGCACACAACGGACGGGGAAGAAAGAAGAAAACACTCCCCCATGTCGGCCACATGCAAGTTAATTGGAAGGAGTCACACATCACTGACCTTGAACTGTCTGAGAAGCATGTGGGATGAGGGCCTGTGTCCTCCAAACAAGCCAACAGAACACAAGTCCTGTCTCCCTACGACTACACAGAGCTCACAGCAACCTCGGAGCGTGCACATTGCAGACTGCACACACAGCCGGAGCACGCCACCACAACGCACCGCTGCGAAATGGCAACCGCAACACACCTACCCAACTACGCCGAACAGCTCAAGCTGTACAAAACCAACCTGTTTCATATATTGGGATGCGATCTCCTGTCCCTGCTGAACGTAAGTTACCGACTGACTTACCGCATCACATTGTTCAGCTGCGTCATGCCCGTCTTCTACTGTCGGAGGTGTCCCTACCAGCATCCCGTGGAGATATGCCTCTCCAACCCGGCATGTCTGAAGGCGGACCTGCTACCACTACTCCTCCCTCTGGACGCACACGACAGGGCCTGCTCTGCCTATGGGGGCATGGCATATGTGGCCAACATCGCACCCGCACTGAAATGGGACCACTGTGCCTCCACACGACGGATCATCGAGAACAGCTACATCGAATGTCACCCAGCATGCCCCATCATGGTCCTCCAAGGGACAACTTACGAACAACACCTTGACAGCCACCATCCGCTACATTGGCTGGCAAACATGTACACCACCAATGACATGGAAGCCCTGCTGGACGGCATCGCATACCTGACAACCTGTAAATTCGTCGGACCACAACGCAGGTTCCCCGATTGACCTATGATGTCCAACCCCGCACCCATGCTTAGCTTCCGCACGGACTGGCCAGTCACCACCACAACAGCCATACCAAACGACCGGCAACTGTAACCACACCATCAACGACATCGCCATGACATCGGATATGACCGGGACATGCACACTGTTCCCCATCACATCCAGGAACACCGCATGCATCGTGGGAGGCAGTGGCATGGGCTCTGTGTATCGCACCCACATGGACGGAACTGCACGAACAACCAGGACACGACATGGATCCAGCGCACATGGACACACACACCGCTCAGTGGACATGAATAGGTCGCCTGGAGTCTGTGGGTGCTGCACCCCTCCCACCCCCGCCCCGGGAATCCCATACCAGGACCTTTGCATGGACGACAAGTGCATACAACAACAACACGACCCCAGTGACTGTGACATGTCCAGTAACCACCACAGTGCAACAACAAGTGGCACGCCGCTGCATGCACGCAAGCACATGCCCTGATGTCATCTCACATGCACGCGTGCATGAGGAACAACCGCAGCAAACCTGTCACATGGAACTGAGATGGACTGTGCCCATGATGCCAAGCGGTCTGGTAGGCTACATGTATACCGTCTGTGTCAAAGTCCGCAGCTCCGCAGCTATACGTAAATGTACATTAGCACAGCCTTGGCCAAGCAGATGTCACTCTGAAGCCCACATCCCACATGCAACAGCCAATCACATGTAACCCCACACCCTATCCCATTTGCAATCATGCTCAGTATATCCTCAACATGTATTCCGCTGCCAGTAGTGTCCACTATACTGCATCACAGAGGACAGAAGACTCAATATAATGTTTGAAACCAAAACTGTCTCCGCTGACTCATTTCACAAGTACGAATGAGAGAGGATGAGAGTATGTGAAGTACACGGCAGTCGTGACATGACCATGTAGTCCACTGGTATTGGATGTCAACGCAAATGAGTAGCACAACTGTGGAAGACACACATGTGTCGTGTGAAGTCGTATGGACGCAGTGCTCAGGTGGGTGGGTGTGACGGGTAGATGCGCACATGCCAAGTTGGAGCACGCCGTGTTGGGAGGGGTCATGAACAGTACACCACCGCTTCCCTGGGCATTGTGAGAGGACACCTGTCGGGGGAGTGAACACGTGTGTGCACAGCAGCCGGGCACACGTACAAAGCGGTACCAGGCGCACCTCAGCCCACCCTCTGTGGACAAGCTGGATCCTGTTGTGCGCCCGCCATGCCCCTTGACAAGGCACACACAGCCCCAGTCGACCAGGTGTAACCCCAACATAGTCAATCCGCACAGGCGATACAGGGCACGGGATGGCAGTGGAGCATGGTGTGTGAGAGGTCTCCTCGCGCTCCTCCTGGTCATATCACGCAGGCAATAGAACCTCAACGTCTAGCATGGCACAAGTCAAATGGAAGTGTAGGGGGACGCACCACAGCACGAGCAGCACTGACGTCACGGGAGGTGGCTCGCACCATCCCATCCATTGCCCATCATACCAACCACGCCACATGCCATTGCGACTAAGTGCAAGCGCGTGCGCCACCACCCCCGAGCCCTCCCCAGAGAGGCCAAAGAGTGAATGTGTGGGCCATCAGCCACAGACGGACGCGGCCTGGCCGCAAGGGCAGCCACAGCCACTGGGTGTCGCAGGTGGCGGATCCGGAAGGCGAAGACTGTGATGCATAGTCCATGCAGGCCGGGTCTCCATTTGGGGCACCACGCAGGTGGACGGCGTCCCGCCACACATCATACCCTGAGACAGCCCACTCGTGCAACTGGACCCACACATACACTCCTTGCCCTCTCTGGTGCGAGCTTGGGGCTGCCTGTGCAAGCGCTAGCCTCGCAGGTGAGCATGCATATTGGGGGAGCGAGGGAGGACATGAGGGCTGGGGCGAAGATGACTGTATCACTGTCAGTTAGTACAAGGGATGACCCAGATGTGGAAAGGAAGAGACGTGTCCCGTGTGTACTGCAACTAGTCGCCAATCCAACTACCCCCATGTCCGGAATGTAAGCCCGCACCTAGGCCCGCCCATCCGCCACATCGAACATACCACCAGCACGACAACCTTCCCATTCGAAACACTGACTGGGGGTGGCGACCAGTGAACAATCATGTGTAGCCTACCCACGCGTACATGTGGGCCCTCCATGATCCATGTCACCTGCGGCAAAGTCATGACATGCGCAATGAGGGAAGTGAGGAGAGCTGTCCGCCCCACGCGCAGAAGGTGCATCAGCTCCACAGACCCAGCAGCGAGTCCAGCAGGGGTCACATGTGCAGGGGCAGCTGTGCCTGGTGTGAAGGCACATGCATATAGACAGCACATCGACCAATGTGTAGTCTGCCCACATCTACAGTCCATCATCATGCGGACATAGGAATTTAACACAGGGCAACACATCTTAGTTGGTGCACCCACCGTGACCAACAATGCGCAATCATCGACGTACCCGTCCTGTGCATGGCCCCCCACCCAACGGAGGCACATCCAGTGCCACCATCCCACACACACAAGCCTTCCACGGAACATGCTGTGTCCAATGGTCAGTACAGAGTCAGCGCCCATCTGGTGGATCCTGAACAGGAGACACATGCACACACATGCCAGCTCCCACTATGTACGTCTGCCACCTGGCACGTGCAATGTAACCTCTCACCTGTGACGTGTGACTGCAAGCACACAGCCGTCTTGGCATGGGGCTGTCAATGTGGACACCTGTCAATGTTTCGGGAGGTGTGATCCGTACAGTGCTGTACATAGGGTGCAGTGCTGACACCTACTACGGTCTCATATCCCCTCGTGCCACAGGTCCCACTTGTTTTGGCCGCTCAGCCTGTGCCCACATCGTCGTCGTCGTGTGCCATACTCATCCAGCCGCGGAAGCAGTTCCATGCTCAGCAGACATTCATGTTGCCGTGGCGTTGCCGCTTGACGGATATGCAGTCAGTCCCCATCAGCACGCCCCGCAAGTCATTGGGGCCTAGATCCCCATGTGCATGCACATGGCAGTGGTTTGTATCACTAGCCATTGCCATTGTTGGGAGACCTGTGTAAGTGTATTGTGGCCGTGCCGTCCCAGCTTGACAGTTGGGCTGTGGCTCATGTGCTTGCTCAGTCATGTCAGTGATGTGTATGCGAAATTGCTATGTGTTGTGTTGCTTTGACATGTGTCCTCTGCCATTGTCCCTAGGCGGAGACCGAACATTGACCGCCCATACCAATTGCTGGCGGACATGGACGATACAGAGGTTATTAGGAAGTTTCGGCTGGACAGGCCAACCCTGCATCGACTGTGTGCCATGTTAGAACCCCATCTCCGTCCCCGCAGGGTGTATCCGACTGCTGTCACCCCCACGGCTAAGGTGATGGCCGCCATGCATTTCTTCGCCACTGGGTCATTCCAGCACACAGTGGGCATTGGAGGAGGGATGTCCCAGCCCATGTTCAGCAAGCTGCTGAGGGATGTACTGGCAGCCATGATGCTGTACCGAAACAGGTACATCCGCTTCCCCAGGGCTCGTGAATTGGCGGCAGTGAAGGGTGCATTCTATGCCCTTGGCAGAATCCCACACGTCGTTGGAGCCATTGACTGCACACATGTCGGCCTTGTTCCACCACAGGCCACTGAGCACCTGTACCGCAACAGGAAGCACACGCACTCCCTGAATGTGCAAGTGGTGTGCCTTGCGGACATGGTGATCACCCACGTGTGTGCAAAGTTCCCAGGCTCGGCCCATGACGCACACATAATGCGCAACAGCATCTTGCCACGACTGATGTCCAATATGCAACAGGATCGTGGCTGTATTGTCGGTGAGTATGTGGAGTGGTGTAGCGTGCTGGTTGTGCGATGCTGTCCCCTGTCCAGTTGGAATAGCAACGGTTCTCTGTGTCCGTCACACCCAGGTGACTCTGCGTACCCGAATGGGGCATGGCTGCTCAGTCCATTGAGGAATCCTCGCACCCCAGCAGACGATCGCTACAATGAGGCACATGGGAGGACCAGACGTGTGGTCGAGCGTACCTTTGGCCTCCTCAAGTCCAGGTTCAGGTGCCTGGACCGCACCGAGGGTGCGCTGGCGTACTCCCCACAGAAGGTGTGCCGGATAGTGGTGGCGTGCTGCATGCTGCACAATCTGGCCATTCGGAAGCAGATCCCCCTCATCGTGGTTGACGGAGATCAACCAGGGCCCCAGCCCGCAGACCAGGACAGCTCGAGTGAGGAGGACAGCGGAGAGGAGGAAGCTGGTAATGTGCGGCAGCAGCTCATCGCCCGCTACTTCACTTGACGGTGAGTGTCCATGTACGACGGCTGATGTGGCTGTATCTGTGCAGGTGTGTGTGTGCTGTGTCAGGGTGGCCGTTTGTTCACTGCGTGCTGTGTGTCAACGCTCCATGGCCAGGGTAGTATGCCACTGTTGGTGGCTGTGGCATTGTGCCCTATTGCTCTGTGCGATGTGTGTACATTGCTTGTAGTTGTTGACATGTACTGTGTGATGGGTGTGTGACACACTCATTGAATGTGCTCCTGTTCTGTCTCCCACCCCTAGGTCCCTACAGGCCCTCCGGATTCCATTGCCATGCCACGCATCAGGTGCCTTTCCGCCCAAGGTGGCCGTTGTATTCCGTACAAATAAAACACAGGGCACAAACAGCAGTTAGTGTAAGAGGTGCATTTATTTCAAACTGTGACATGTGATTGTGTGTAAGGTGATGACAAAAGTGGTGCGTGCAGTGACAATGAGCTGTCGGTCATGGCTGCGTGATGCTCAGGGTGTACCCACTGGTTCTATGTCCATAGTCCAACACACACATGCCATCCAGATGGCTGTGTGGAGTGGGATCGTAGTCCAAGTCAATGCAGTGGGTGGTCAAGGAAGGCTGGCTGGCTGCCTCACTTGCGTTTGGAGCGTGCGAAGTCCTCCCGGGAGATCTGTTTCCACTTCGGACGGCCCCTTCCACGTTTGCGAGGGGGTGCCTGCTTGCAACATGCTGGTGGTTGAGGTGTGCTCACTGGCTGTGGACGCAGGGGAACTGGACACTGCTGCTCGACCCTGCGCCCCGGCAGGTGGTGGCGGAGGGGAGCTGCTGTCCCTGGCTGTGACCTCACCGCCACCACCAGCTGGCCCATGAGGTCCACGAGTTGGCCCATACGGGCGTCCATGGACCTCAGCACCCCCAGCACCTCACGCGTGTCTGTAGCTGACCTGGCCCATTGTCCTTGGGCCTCTTCATAGGCCCCAAGGACTCTGGCCATTTGAGGCAGGGCATGGCTCCCAGGGGAGGCTGGCGTTTCCCTGACCCTGCTCCTCCTACCAGTCCTGCTGCCACCGGCCTGCCCACTAGCCACATTGCTCACCACGGTCCTCGCTGTGGCTCCCAGGGTGGATCCAGTCGGCCGGGCCACCACCTGCGCTGGGGCTGGTGCCAGCGAAGACGTGGTGGTGGTGGCGGTGGTCGGTGCGGCAATGGTGGCGGTTGCGGCAGTGGTAGTGGCCGCAATGACCGTGGGTGTGGCCGCAACGACAGTGGCAGCAGGGGGCTGGGAATGTTCAGCAGCCCTGGATGATGGGTTGGTGGGTAGGAGGGGTCCTGGGGAGCGGCTGGGCCCTGCCACACCAGATGGGCCTGCTTGGTGGTCCGTGTCCGAAGAGGAGGACAGATCCTCCACATCCGTGTGTCCTCGTTGGGGGCTTGTAGGCTGGCTGTGCTGTCTGCTGGCTCCATCCCCAGCGTCCAGCAGTTCGTCACCTGTGGAGAGAATGAGATTTGTTATTGTGTTGCACCTGGCGAAGTATGTATTTGTCGTCTGACATTAACAGTTCGTGCAATCTCGTACATGGGTTTCCCGGAGGCGTGTGTGTGGCTGTAGCATTTCTAGTTGTGTGTGCTTGGCAATGGGACTGTGTGCTGTGCACATGTGGCATGGGACGGATTGGCCATGCCGATGGGTGTGTTGCTGTGCCCCTACTTATTGTGACTCTGGTGTATGCGGGCTCCTGGCCCATCCTGGGTCTGGTTTGTACTTTGCTTTTGGTGTTCAGATGGGACGCTTAGGAACGCATATGGCAACATGGGGGCCATGCCCCAGATTCGCATTTGGGAGGGAATATGCTTTTGGGGTTCAAATGGAACGCTTAGGAACGCATATGGCAACATGGGGGCCATGCCCCAGATTCGCATTTGGGAGGGAATATGCTTTTGGGGTTCAAATGGAACGCTTAGGAACGCATATGGCAACATGGGGGCCATGCCCCAGATTCGCATTTGGGAGGGAATATGCTTTTGGGGTTCAAATGGAACGCTTAGGAACGCATATGGCAACATGGGGGCCATGCCCCAGATTCGCATTTGGGAGGGAATATGCTTTTGGGGTTCAAATGGAACGCTTAGTAACGCATATGGCAACATGGGGGCCATGCCCCAGATTCGCATTTGGGAGGGAATATGCTTTTGGGGTTCAAATGGAACGCTTAGGAACGCATATGGCAACATGGGGGCGATGCCCCAGATTCGCATTTGGGAGGGAATATGCTTTTGGGGTTCAAATGGAACGCTTAGGAACGCATATGGCAACATGGGTGCCATGCCCCAGATTCGCATTTGGGAGGGAATATGCTTTTGGGGTTCAAATGGAACGCTTAGGAACGCATATGGCAACATGGGGGCCATGCCCCAGATTCGCATTTGGGAGGGGATATGCTTTTGGGGTTCAAATGGAACGCTTAGGAACGCATATGGCAACATGGGGGCCATGCCCCAGATTCGCATTTGGGAGGGGATATGCTTTTGGGGTACATGCTGTGAGCCATGGGTGCCGAACGTGACATGTGTTGTGGCAGCATGACAGTGCATGGTTTGAGGTGTGTGCATGCTTGACATGGCCTGCATATTTGCTGTCTGTTGTGATTACTGGACATGGCATTGGACGCATCGTTATGAGTGAGTGATGGTTGTGTGCCAGCCAACGTATTGCAGTTGTCCCATCTCCTTGGTGTGCGTGCTGCCCTGTGCCATGTGCATCACTGCAGTGCTCGGGGGGTGTGGCCCATGTTGTGTGTTGTTGCTCACAGTGTGTCGTGCGCTTCATTGACTTCTGGCACATGGTTGGTCATGGGCATGTATCTTAGCGTGACTGCTGTATGTGTGGCAGCTGTGCGGATGACATGCCTTTCATGAGACTGGGGCTGACGGATGGGATGGATGGTATGTTGTATGTGCATGGTGTGTCTGTGTGTTTGATGGGTTCAGTGGTGTTCGTGTGCATTTATGTTGTTCCGCTCTGTTGCGTCTAGTGTTGTTTGTCTTACATAGGCGTAGTTGTGGGGTGTGTGGTTGACAGGCAGTAGGGGCTACATGGACAGGACTTCAATGGTGTTTCGGTTGTGTGTGATGAGTTGCACAGTGGCTGCCGTGTGGTACTATATTCAGTGTGGCTTGTGCATGCAGACGTGGCTCCTTGGGTGTTGCTATGTCTGTGATGGGTCATGTGGGGTGTGAGTCTGTTGTTCATGTCCGTGTGCACATTGTTCACTTGTTCGTGACGGTGGGCGGTGCTGCGTGTTCGTCTGCTACGTGACATGTCCCATGTGTTGGTCGTGTTCCGGTCCTCATGCCTCCAGTAATCCAGCCCTGTCCAGTTTCCCACCTGCAAGTTGTTCGTGCGTGCACTGTACTGGATGCCACATGGCTCTAAGCGGGGGTGCTCCATGTTGCAGGTCTGTGGGGGTGGGGGGGTGTTGTGGGTCGTGGGGTGGCTGGACACCCACTGACACCGATTGCTGTGGACCGTGATGTCTGCCTTTCGGCTGTCGTTGTGCACTGCAGTGGCTGACACGTGGCTGTGGGGTGTGGGGGATGCTCCTCCTTGCTGTGCTGTGGGACTAGGGGCCTGGTGTGTGTTGTACTTGGGCTGTCCACCGTCCCACCCACTGCACTTTGTGTTCCTGCCACTTACCTGTTACTTGTCGGTTAGTGCAGCTGTGGCGGACACATGGGTGTGGTGGGTGCTCGTTGTGGCGCTTCTGGCATATTTGGGGACCTGTTGGTGGTTACGTGGCTGGCTGAGTGTACACATGTCCCCACGTATCTTACAGTTGTTCGGTTTGGGCTGTGTGTGGTGGTGTCTGTTGCATGTGTGTGTGATGTGTTGTGTATTGTGTGCTGGACATGGGGGTGTTTGTCCCTGGGAGCTGTGGCATGGTGGTAGTGCATGTGAGTACATAGCGGTGTGCTGGTATACATTAGTTTGTACTTACCAGCCTCCACTCCCCTGCTAATCCGGCGAGGATCTCCGGATGTATTATGACTCGCACCTTCTCCTCCCACGCTTTGAAGGTCTTGAAGAGCGCGGGATTCCCTCCGCCAGTGACGGCAGCCAGCTCTCTGTTTTTGCCCTCCTTCTTCTTGACCAGGCTCTTGACGTCATTCCAACGTTTGTTTATTTCTCCTCTGTTCCTGGGCAGGGTCCCGACTGCATTGACCTGGTCTACGATCCGGTTCCACATTCTGTTTCTGGTGGCTAGTGGTGTGTGCTGGACCATGTTCCCATAGATTTGTGGGTGCACCTTGATGATCTCGTCGACCATGACCGTCAGCTCAATGGGCGTGAACTTGGGCATTCTTTGTGGTGCCATGGTGTTTGTGGTGCTGGTGCGGTGTGTGTTGTGTAATGTGCAGGGGGTTTGTGGTGCAGGTGTTTGGTGGTGGTGGTGGTGGTGGTGGTGGTTGTGATGTGTGCGTTTCTGTGGTGTGCTGCTGTCCTTGCTGTGTCACTGTGTCCTCTCCTCTCCTCTCTGGTTTGCAATGTTGCAAGGGGTTGTGGTCTGTGGGAGTGCTGCTTTTGTACTTACCTATGTGGTTGTGTCCTCATGGTCTGTTGTTTTCAGGTGTGTTGTGTCTGGGGTTCTGGCCTTTGTAGTTTTTGTTTGTCCGGGGGTGTTTTCGGGATGTGTACTGTGCTTGTGTATTTGTGCGTGCCTTGCTGTGTGGACTTGTTGGCCATGTTGTGTGCTATTGGTTTTGTGAGCGGATGGTTTCTGTGCAGGGACGTGGGCGCCATGGCTTCTGCCGTGTCGATTCTCATCGGCGTTGTTTGCGCTGGCGGGCGGTATATTTGTAGTTTTCCCGCGCTCATGGCGGTGCGATCGTAATTTCACGTGCGGTGTGTCGGCCGTGAGGGCGGGCGGTTTTGTGTTGTCGTGCGTGTTTCCGTCCGTGGCGGGCGGTTTGACTCCGACTCGGACGATGGCGGGCGGTATCTTGTGTGATTTTTCGCCGATGGCGGTTTTCGGTTTGTGTAATCGTAATGGCGTGGTCGGTGTTCAGAAGGTGTGTGCGGGCGGATTTTTGCCGCTTCCATGCCTGGCGGATTATTTTACGCCGGGTATCGTAATGGGCCCCTTAATTTTAAATATAATTACATATATATAAATAAACCCATAATATAAATATAAAAATAAATTATATATAATAATTTTAAACATTAAAATTAATTTCCAACAAATAATAATATTTCACACTACATTAAATATAGCAATACTAAAAAATGTGCATAGCGTAAAAGATAACATTTCTATTTCCACTCCAACAAGTGGTACAGTAGGGAAAATGTTGGATAGAGGGTAAATAAAAATTACTATTCCCACTCCAGTGAGTGGAACAGTAGAGAAAGCGTTGGATAGCGGGAGGGTAAAATTTACTATTCCCACTCCAGCGAGTGCAACAGTAGGGAAAGCGTTGGATAGCAGAAGGGTAAAAATTACTATTCCCACTCCAGTGAGTGCAACAGTAGGGAAAGCGTTGGATAACGGGTGGGTAAAAATTACTATTCCCACTCCAGTGAGTGGAACAGTAGGGAAAGCATTGGATAGCGGGAGGGTTAAAATTACTATTCCCACTCCAGTTAGTGCAACAGTAGGGAAAGCGTTGGATAGCGGGTAGGTAAAAATTACTATTCCCACTCCAGTGAGTGGAACAGTAGGGAAAGCGTTGGATAGCGGGTGGGTAAAAATTACTATTCCCACTCCAGTGAGTGGAACAGTAGGGAAAGCGTTGGATAGCGGGAGGGTTAAAATTACTATTCCCACTCCAGTGAGTGCAACAATAGGGAAAGCGTTGGATAGCGGGTAGGTAAAAATTACTATTCCCACTCCAGTGAGAGGAACAGTAGGGAAAGCGTTGGATAGCGGGAGGGTTAAAATTACTATTCCCACTCCAGTGAGTGCAACAGTAGGGAAAGCGTTGGATAGCGGGAGGGTAAAATGTACTATTCCCACTCCAGTGAGTGCAACAGTAGGGAAAGTGTTGGATAGCGGGAGGGTAAAAATGACTATTCCCACTCCAGTGAGTGCAACAGTAGGGAAAGCGTTGGATAGCGGGAGGGTAAAAATTACTATTCCCACTCCAGTGAGTGCAACAGTAGGGAAAGTGTTGGATAGCGGGAGGGTAAAAATTACTATTCCCACTCCAGTGAGTGCAACAGTAGGGAAAGTGTTGGATAGCGGGTGTGTAAAAATTACTATTCCCACTCCAGTGAGTGCAACAGTAGGGAAAGTGTTGGATAGCGTAGGGGAATATTTTAATATACCCACTCCCGCAATATAATTAACATTATTTAACAATTAATAATTTTTTTAATTAATTTACCTCCCACCATTTTCCCCTATAAACATCACCTACAAAATTGTAACATATTAATAAATTAACATAAGTAATTAACAATTAATTAATTAACTAATTACAATTAACAATATAATTAATAACAATCAAATCTAAATTAATTCACACAATTAACACAATAAAATAACTTAAAAAATTATATTATAAAAATTAATAAAAATGACATTAAAAATAAAGTACTTCTTACCCTACTCCCCTATCAACCCTCAACCCACTGATAAAAAAGTACACAATTAACATATTTACAAATTAATTGTTAATAATTAATATCTAATTATTTACTAATTAATAAAAATACACAATTAACATAATTACCAATTAATTATTAATTGTTATTAATCAATTTATAATTAATTAGTAATAAATTAATTAACTTAATTAACAATATAAATTAATAAATATTAAATTATTAAGTAATACAATAATAAATTCATTAATTTCAATTAAATTACTTCCCACCCTATTCCCCTATAAACCCACAACCTGCTACAGACTTAAATTACGCAAAAAAAATTAACATATAATTAATTTATTCTAAATAATGCTAAATATATATATTATAATTAAATTACTTCCCACCCTATTCACCTATAAACCCACAACCCGCTACAAAATTAAATTACACAAAAATTAATTAACATAAAATTCATTACTTTTACAAAATTCAAACATACATTACAAAAATAATACATACTTTTAACACATATACTAACACTTAAAACACTAAAAAAATCGATATTACTAACTTCGATATTGTGGAAATCGATATTTCTTACCTGCATTTCGATATTCTGCACCACTATATTTTTGCAATTCGATATTCTGTCCATTCTTTATAAAAAACTCGATATTCTGTCCAGTCGATATTTGTTTTTCGATATTGTGACTAGTTACCGTTCAAAATGTGGTGTCCATCTACCTACCTGTGCTTCTCTTTTTTTCCCATGGAAGAAATATAAATACGCTTTGCAGTTTGCTTCCTTGCATCTTCACTTACAGCTGAGCCTGGAAATGCAGGGTTAGGCATGGGAGGCAGGTATCTTGTTTTTTCCAGGAAATATATTGGAGGTGTCCTTTCTTGACTTAGATACCATTGTTTGCTCACTACAAAGTTTACAATTGTATATTAAGTTTAATTGGTTTCCTTTCCTTGTCACTGCTTACCACTCAGTGACGAGGCCAAATGGCCTCATTCTCCATAATTGTTTATCTGTGTTGCACAGACTGGTTAATTTCAGTATATTCATATTAGCTGCACACCAAATCTAAAACTAAACCTGTTTTCTGGGATTTTTTGTTTCTTTTTTTCATACAAGGCATTTCTGTTTTGTTATTGATTCTCTTTTAATCTGGAAAGTATGGCCTATCCTCAAATTCACAGAGGTTGTCCGGAGGATGAACACTTGCCACACTTGTGACATATGAGGAACTTTCTTTATCCCTGATTATGTCTTCTGGAGCCATTTAATTGATCAGTATGAAATGGTTATTCATTTTAATCATCATCTGTCTCTCCGTGTCTTGAGGTAGGAGACTGTTCCTTCTGACCATGACAGCTACCCCAGGTACACTGAATACGCGCTCCGAAGATACACTGGTGACAGGACATGTCAGATACTATATCTCCAGACTGCTGTGCTCTAGCCATTGTTTCTTTTTCCCACGTCCATAGGTCAATGGTTCTTGATCCAGGTAGACATCTGTTGAGTCATCCAAATAGTCTTATAACATCTTCTCAGTGCCATTGTGGTTGACACTCGTTTCTGCGTTGCCTACACACTTCATTTAAGTCCTGCTATATCCATAAATCAAACCATTGGCGATGTTGGGAATGAAGTTGTTCATGCTGTAGAATTAGTAACAGTTGCACCACTGGTGGGTGCTGCTTCTGTAATTGTGACATTCTTCTGGATTCTGGACCAACACTGTGCTCTCCGTAGGTTGAAGGTAACACTTCAATTCTGCTATGACATTGACTTTGAATGTTTATCTTCTAGGTCATCCACTTTCCTGATGATTCAATTAAATAGAGACATCCATTGTGGAAAAAAGGAATAAAAGTGGCCAGCACTTTTTTGTAGTGTGGATTCAATATTGTGGCTTAGATTTACTCTTCAGAGGACACACTTTCTTTTGTACAGCCTTTGATTTGTGTTCATGTGAAAGATTAAACTGTTGATCAAAGCAACTGCTTCTTCATTAACATTGGTAAATGTTTTCCAACTTTTGCAAATGTTCCTGCAGCATGGGAACAGCAATATTCCTTTGCTTATGGAATTGTACTCCTTTCAGACTTCCTGTCTCAAAATCTCAAAAGGCACAAGGGTTTAAATCAGGCACTCCACTACTCCCCATTTGTTAACCTCCATCATCATGGCTTTGGCTGTTGCATCCCCTCTATTTTGTAGGACGTAAACATTGTTAGACTTGTACTGCTCAAACAGGCATTGCACCATTTAGAAGATGGATTTCCAGTGGTTTGGCACTTCCTGCAAGAAGGCTTTTACAGGGACTCTATTAGCACATTGAATGATTATGAACTGCTTCCAAGCGTTGAAAGAATGACTGAAATTAAAGTACAAATCCAGAGATAGGTGACTGGTATGTTGTTGACTACTGCTTTTATTTTGAAGAACTCCTACACAATTAGGTTGAAATAATGTGCCAAACATAGACTCTTAAGAATCCTCCATCAGCTATGGCTTTCACAATATTATTGCCATTGTCAGAGGCAACAAATCCAATGCTGAACTCTCTGAATTGAAATCATTCATAAATGTTGGGATTAACGTCTTCTAAGTTATTGGCAGCTATATGTGATTTCTCTAAGGAGAACATTGCAACTGTTGCATACCTCTGAATGTGTTGAAAAGCACCCTCAATGGTGAGACCAGAGGTGAGTCTTTGCTTAACTCCCTTGATGGAGACCCCGTGTGAAGTGATGTACATGTAGCCTGTCTTTTGAACACTGGTACAGGTGTCTGTCATGAGGTGGATGAACTGAACAGCGCTCTCCTTTAGTGCTTCACCAACCAATTCCAGCACTTGAAGGTGCAGCACTGGCACAGCTACAGTGGAAAAAAAGGTCCCACTTGGAACCTTCCATTTTAGAGAGAGGGTCGCCATAAATTTCAGAATCCCCTATGCATTCACTAAAGAAAAATTCAGGAGGTTAAGTGCTAACATTTTGGCCAGCTTCCCGTTGTATAAATGGACCTTTCAATGGGTTCTGTGGTACTGCGACTCTTTGATGAAGATCATCTTGATAGAGGGTTGTTGTGATTGTTTTCCTTAGGAGGATGGATCCACAGGTGATCTATGGGTAGCAGGTAGGCTGCTTGGTCACTTTGGGGTGACTGTATAGCTCTTTTCCTTGTGCCATGCCCAAGTTTCTGTGGATGATCACTATAGACTACGAATGATAGTTAATGGCTGCTTTGCATGATGACTTCTTCTTCCTTATCAACAACGTCTATCAGTTCAACTTCTACTCTCTCACAAGCAGCTATCTTTCTGAGGTGCTCTTCTCACACAATTGCATTTTTGTTTTTGAGATGGGCCAGTTGGCCCTTGCTACTGTAATCTCCTCCGAGCTTAGCACAATGTACTGTTTTGTGGCAAAGTGAGCAACCTGCGATGTGCTCCTCATGTGGCCTAAGTATACAGAAGTCCCAAATTGGGGATCAAAGATTACTTGGTGAGTAAAGACATGTAGAGTTTGATGCAGGGAGCTAGGTGGTTGTTTTGGCCTTTCTCTAGAGTGGGCAGTGACTGTAGTAGGGGTTGTGGGTGATGCAGGGTTTTTGGTTAGTGAAAAGATGTAGGCAGGTGGTGGCGGTGGTAGTGGCACTACATGCCTCAGAGCAGGTTGAAAAGAGATGCTATGCTCTTGCTCTGTGCCATGCTACATACAAACATTCACTGGTTCATCAGCTTTATCACTTTCAAGGCTTTCAGGAACCTTCCTTTTCCCTTGTGTCTTGTGGCTGGTCTCAGTCGGGATACAATCCATGTCAAGTTTATCAGAAGTGGCACTTGGAAAAGATGGAGGAGTGCTCTTTCTTTTTTAGGCAGTCACAAAAACATCTTGCTCAGCAGCAAACTCAACTGCTAACTCTGCTCCTATCTCTGGAAGATCAGGTGTAACAGACTGTGGTTGCTGTTGAGTTTCCTGTAAAGATTCTGTTTGCTACTGGTACAATTGGATTTCTGATTCAGTGCTCTTACCCACTGTAGTACTGAGAGGCATCTGTTTTGGTTTTGGTGGTAGTTATGGTGGTGCTGTTGTTGACCCATAGGTGATCCTCCTTCCAGCTCCTTCCTACCCAGCAAAAGTGCTGCGTTGCCGGAAAAAGCATGAGGGCTTGATGCTACTGGTGGCACTGGCAACAAATTTCTTCTTTTCTTCACTAGTCACTTTTTTGGCAATAGCCTCTTTCTGTTGGGCCATCACCTTTGTTTCGTGCATGGATCATCAGAACGAGTAGATGTACTTGGCTGACACGGAAGTTCAGAGATCTTTCTGCTAAGTCACAAATTTCTCTCTGGTTCAGTCGTTAAGTATACTCCCATTCACCTGCAGGCAATAAACAATAAGGAGGAAGATAGTGAGATTTGGTAAGTCTTGTCAATCCAATACATGTTATAAGTAACCACCATTATCATAACGATAATAAAAAAATGAATGAAATAAAAATAAAAATACTTGGTATCCCTCCAGGGAGCAATGGGGCCCCATGGGAGGTGGGATCAGGGAAAAATAGAATGAATTAGTATAAAAATGCCTGGTCCCACTAGGGCCCATGGAGCCCTTATGTGAAGTCGAGGGAGGCAAACACTGAATAAATTGATATAAAAATTACTGGTGTCCCTCCATGATGCCCTTTTTGGAGTCCTGGGCAGGCAACAATCGAATTAAATAATATAAAAATACCTGGTAACCGTCCAGGGCCCATGGGGCCTCTAAAGGAGGTAGGCAGGACAGGACAAATTAAATACATTAATTAATAAATAGTCGATGTCTCTCCAGGGTCCATGGGGCCTGTATGGGAGGCAGAGGTAGACAGACGATATTGACTAAATTATTATAAAATACCTGTTGTCCCTGGGAGGCAGACAAAAATGTAATAAGTTAATTAACAATATTTCCTGGTATCTCTGCAGGGCATATGGGACACAGGCAGAAATTTAAAAAAACAATTAAAAACAACAATAGTCTGCTGCAATCAGGAAAATATATTAGGGAAGTAAATGAACAATAATGATATGGCCTTCATCTAATATCAGTGCTCCTAGAAAAATGCATTTTAAAAGTAAAAGAAAATAATTAATAACAAGAAACACCCACTGGCTCCACAAAACAGTTGTGGTTCACCACATAGCATTGGCCAGCAAGGAAGGCTGCATGAAGATCAAAGACAAAATGGCCACATATGACACACCCACACACTGCAAAGTCCCTGTGCTTTGGGTAGTGACAGGATATATGTGCTGTGTGAGAAAAAAAGTATTCAAGAGGAGAGGTCAGAGGTTTGTAAAGGAAATAGTAGACAGGACGTGGAGGAAAAATAGGGGTATACTAAATTTCAGCCACCTGAACAGAGTGGACAATGGGCAAGTAGTTACCTTCTATGACCTCATGCCGGGCACTTACTGTGTAACCAGCTACCAGAAAACCACAGTCATTGTGTAAACGAGAGCCATCCACATAAAGGACCGGGTTGGGATTGTGCAATGGGAAGTCTTTAAGATTGCGGCGAGGCATCATCAGGTGGGCTGTGATGGTGAGGCAACCATGCTGCTCACCTTCCTGGGCGCTACGTAGGAGAGATGCAGGGTTCACTACCAGACACCTACTTAAAGTAATGTGACCTGCAGATAACAATAGGATCGCAAATCGGGTGAGTCAGGCATTAGATAAATATTGGGTTTTAGAGGTCAGTAAAAGTGACACTACTGTGTGTGCGTCAGATAAAATGAGGGTTGAACCCAGTCTATGGTCTCAGAGACTTCCACCATGATGGCAGCAGTGGCCACAGCACATAGGCAAGGTGGTGATCTAGAGGCTACAGGTTCAAGGGCCTTGCTATAAAATGTTTCTGGGCGGTGCCGTTCACAATGTATTTGAATTAGTACTCCTAAGGCAGAATTGCCTTTCTCATGACAGTAGAAGGTAAACTGTTTCGGTTAATTAGGGAGACCCAAAGCTGGAGCATGAAAGCTTGCTTTGGTGCAGTAAAAGCCTGTTCTACCTATTCTGTCCTGTGTAATGATTCAGGTGTATAAAGGTTAGTGAGAATCAAAAGGGATTTTATGAGGCAGGCATATCCAAAATCCACTGGCGACACTAACCTGCCATTCCTAGGAATGTTCTCAGTGAGAAGACTGTGGTGGGACGGGGAACTTTAAGAATGGCTTCAATCCTAGAGGCAAACAGATGCCTATGTCTCCAGATATATTGTGTCCCACATAATGAAATATTGGCAGGCAAAGTTGCAGCGTCTCTCTAGATGCTTTGTGCCCTTTCAGAGCCAATGTTGTAACCAGTATCAGTGAATCCTCCTTGCAAACTTCGAGAGATGGTAAGGAGATCATCTATATACTGTATTAGTACAGACCCTCTGGTGAATATTGGCCTTATCTAAATCCCTTTTCAGAATCTGGGAAAATAGAGAAGATGACTCAGTCAACCCTAGGGGGAGCCTTAAAAAGGTGTACTGGGCATTCCGGAACGTGAAAGCAAATAGGAACTGGATTTCCAGATATATGGGGATAGAGATGAATGCAGAGCATACATCTACAATGGTGAAAAAGGTTGCTGTTGCTGGAATACATGAAAGGATACTGGCTGGGTTGGGGGAGGTGGGGACGACAACAGCGCTTACCGCCCTAAGGTTCTGTACAAATTTGTAGCAGTTCTTCCCAGGCTTTTTCACAGGTAGAATTGGGGTGTTACACCGGTTCTGTGTAGGGACTACTATATCTTGTGAGATCAATGGGTTTAGTACTGGCTGAATGCCATCCTCTGCTTTGGGGTGAAGAGGGTACTGCAGTATCTTGGGTAAGGGTTTTGAGGGGTTTAGTTGGATCCACACCGGCTGAGCGGATTGGATCTGGCCTACATTATTAGCATGTATGGACCAAAGCGATGAGGTGACCTATGACAGCAGAGATTCTTCAAAATCAGAAGCCAAAATGGGGACTGGACAGTCAGGAAGGGGCATCAGAGCATAACTGCAAATTCATTCTTGGTGGCACATAGAGAAAAACACCATCTGGGGAATAATGACTGGAGCACCCTAATTTACAAAGCAAATCTCTACCAATTAAGTAGACAGGAAAAGATGGGATGAGGAAAAAGGCATGCAGGTCAGAGTTGGGCCAGGGATAAGGTTGACAGGCTGGAAAACTGGGCGGGAGACCACATTGTTGGCTATCCCCACTGCAATAATGGATATGTCAATAAGGGGCAAAGTAGGGAAATCTGCAGTCTTCAAGGCAGAACAGGTGGCACCTGTGTCTACGAGACAGTCAGTCACTGTTCTAATTATTGTACAGGAAACATTGGGTCCATCCTGATTACCTGGGACCAGTGGTGTTATGATAAAGTTACTGTCCCCCAGGCTATCCTAGTACTGAATGTTATTCGGAGGTGGAGGAGGAAGCTGTGAGTTGTACTGGCCTAGGACAAGTTGAGGAAACATATTATTCAGTCCTGTGGAGTTAGGGCATTCATTCTTCCAGTGCTTATCCCTCCCACAGTATAAACAGTCAGTTCGACCCCACATATGCTGCCCCCCCTCTTCCAATGCCTCTCTCTCATCCCCGACCCCTAGCTTGCCCTACACCACCCTTTCCTCTTCCTATAGGCCAAAAATGGTGCATCTGCCTCAGTCATTTCCCTCTTCTTTTCCTGATAACTCACAAAGTGGTTTGCAACTGCAACCAACTCATCCACATCTTTAGTCTGCCAACCCACACACTCTATGCATTTGTTCCTGTAACTTAGATGGCAAGACTTGGACGAAAGCAGCTGCTACTGCTTGCTTGGCATTCTTAGAAGGGCATGCTATCCCTGAGTGTCACTCAAAAACTTCCCTAAGGCAATCTACATAATCTGCTGGTTATTAATTTCTATTTCATTTGCAGGTATTTATGCTTTCCTTTCCCAGTCTGCCTTGCCAGGAAACACCATAGTTACTGCATCCACTAATTTGGTGGATGCTTCTTTTATCCCTTCTGTTGTGTCTGGTGCCTTATCTGGCCAAGTAGTCGCAGTCAAGAGTCTTTGACGCACCTCTGGGGGTAAGACAGCTCTTAGTAATTGATTTACATCTGTCCAAGTAGGGACATAACAGTTAAATATTGTCACTTGTTCCTCTCTGAACCTTTGAGCCTCTTTAAATTTCTGAAATCACCTGGGGCCCAAGTTGTATGAACTGTCACTAGGGCACCACTTGATTGCTGGTAGGCCTAACCATCAAGTCTTTGTCATTTTCCTTGTCACCTTGCCATCAATCAAGTCTTAGTTGCATTGTTCTTTTAAATCATTCACTTGTTCCTTTAATTTTTGCTGGGAGTCTTTAAGACTCTGCACCCGAGACTCGTGGAGTCTCTTAGATGTCTCTTTATACCAATCAAGACATGCAGTTCATTGAATGCATATTCATATAACACTCTTTGCATTTACAAAACATCTTACCCTTATATGCCCTTACCCTCTTTCCCATTATTCTGGCAGCTTGGGCCCCTGTAGTCATAGGAGGTAGGCACAGAGAGCGGACCTGCAGACACAGGTAAGTCCCCCCAAAAATGACCAACCAGGGATTTTTAATAAGGTCCCTTTACTTTTCAAGATGTGTGCAGTTGGCTGTTCAGGGTAGAATCATCTGCTCTGCAGTCTTTAAAATGCCAATGCCTGGTCTTCCAAGTACATGGCACCAAAATCTGTGGAAGAAAAACACTTTACTCGGGTAATACTATAATCCACATCTATTGTGAGATGTTGAGGAAGTGTGTTGCCCGAAGGAGAATTGCAGCCACCAGACTCCTCCTGAGACTAAAAGCACAGGCAGCATATATACCAACTTCCACAGTCAGGGGTCATCTGGTTCCCTGTAAGAGGAGGACTGTACAAACAGAACGTTTACAGCTTAACAGATGTACAACATAAGTTAAGCAAAGCTTCCTACAATTAGAAACTGTTCCAGCTTCCCAAAACACGAGTATGATAGATAAAACAATTTAAATTATACACCACAAATAATATTAGTAGCTGTCAATGCGTTTCTTTGAACATGAGTAGCTCTCAATACATAAAAGGTTGGAGACCCCTGCACTGTAGTTAGTCAAATGCTTAACAGTTCAGCCTTGTACAGTAATTTAAGGTAAGCAATATGTAAGGATAGAGAATGTCTCAAAGCAGAAACTTATTTTGCATTCTTCCAGGGTCCAGAGGGATGAAAAGTAAAGTGCACAGATATTCTTGATGTTAAAGAGAGCTGGTCAGGAGATCATCTGCACACACAAACACATTTTATGTTTGTTTTCTCATCATAGGTCCTGAGTGTCTAGCTTTGTTGACTCACATCTTCTGTTTTCATTCTATATATTATCCATAGTAGCCTCAGAAACCTTAGAATGGTGTCAAATAACAGGTGGACAGTCAAAATATTGATTTTTAAATATTGAAGCACAGTTATATCGTGTTTTAAATATCGTAGGGACAAAATATCGAAGTCAAGATATCTACAACCAGAATATCGAAGTTAAGGTAAGAAATATCGATGTTGCAAATATCGATGTTAGTAATATCGATAGTTAAATTATCGATGTTAATAATATCGATATTTATATGAGTGTTATGTATTTTAGTATGTATTTAATATGTATGTGTTCTATATTTTTTGTTAAGTATTGTACTGTTTTTTTAAATATATGTATACATTTTTTAGAAATTACTAATTTTTTCAAAAAGTAATTTTTGCTTTTTAGTACCGTAGCGGGTTGTGGGTTTATAGGGGAATAGGGTGGGAAGTAATTTAATTATAGTAAATTAAATAATAATTTTTAGGAATTATTAATTTATTTTAAATAAATTTTGTGTTTTATTTCTGTAGACGGTTGTGGGTTTATAGGGGAATAGGGTGGGAAGTAATTTAATTTTAATTAAGTAATTATTAAGTTTTAATTATTGTTATTAATAATTAATTTATTGTTAATTAATTAATTATTAATTGGTAATTAATTATTATTAATTGATAATTATTTTATTTGTATTAATTTATTATTGGAGTGGGTTGTGTGTTTTTAGGGGAATAGGGTGATAAGTAGATTATTTGTAATTAAGGGGCCCATTACGATGGCGGGCGGAAGCACTACCGCCGTGCTGGCGGATGCAAAAACCACCAGTTACCGCCGGCACGCAGCAGTCCACACGCCCGCCCAATTACGATGCGAAAAGCAGGCCAAACACCGCCGGCAAGCCAGCAACACCGTCCGCCATCAAAGTGCGCCCGTACACGTAGCGGCGCAGCCCAACTGACACACACCGTCCGACGAAACACGTCCCGCCCGGCGCATAAATTACGATGCCGCAAACAAACGGCTCCCACGGCCAAGAGATACCGTACGTGAAAGAGAGGCGGTAACACGGACGCAGAGCACGGACAACGAAGAAGCGGCATCCCGGGCATGAATCCAGCACTGCAGGCCCTTCCCATGCTTCTGCTGATGCACCACCAAGGACGCAACGTACCGCGGAGACGCAGGTAGGCACACACACAACAAGTGCACGCAAACAGCGCACACAGTGCAAGGGCGGAAAAAGAGGACAACCCCCCACCAGCGCGTGTACACAACACATCCACCATCGCATCCACAGATGACACACAGGCCAAATCGTAACATCGCAGAACACATGTGTACACACCACCTGGGACTAGGAACCAACCACCCCGTCACGGCCCCAAAGCGCCGATGACGCCGCCACACATGCGCACAACGCAGAGGCCAACCGCAGCGCCATGCATGCGTCGCACACAGACACAGGGACACAACCAAGCAGCACACACACCAGCCCCACCCCGAACGCACATGACACGTGACAGGCCGGCCACAGACATGTACCCAACGCCCAATTCACGGACAACACCCAACGCCACACAACCGACGCACACATGTCAGTGAAGTCACGCAACAGCAGGACACACCCCAGTGTAACAAACATGGCGAAGCACACAGCGGCGGCAACACCAACTAGGAGAAGCAGGGCCCCTTCGGGAAGAGGAACGCCAGTACCACACTGAAAACCCATACCACCCTGCACATATGAACAAGACACATGAAACGGAACACCAAAGAGCCCGGTGACCGACAACAGGTGGCCCAAGAATTACATCCACACACAAGGCCCAACGCAGAGCGGAAAGGCAGGCTGCCGCCCACACAAGGGAGAGCAGACAGCACTGAATGACCTTCCATTCCAACACCGAAACCACAGCCCTACGACAGAAGCCGGTGAATACAGCCATTGTCCAAGAATAGACCAACACAGGCTTGCCGAGGAGACCGACCACAGGGCAGATAGCGCATATCACAGAAGCACACAACGGACGGGGAAGAAAGAAGAAAACACTCCCCATGTCGGCCACATGCAAGTTAATTGGAAGGAGTCACACAGCACTGACCTTGAACTGTCTGAGAAGCATGTGGGAAGAGGGCCCGTGTCCTCCAAACAAGCAAACAGAACACAAGTCCTGTCTCCCCACGACAACACAGAGCTCACAGCAACCCCGGAGCGTGCACATTGCAGACTGCACACACAGCCGGAGCACGCCACCTCTACGAACCGCTGCGAAATGGCAACCGCAACACACCTACCCAACTACGCCGAAGAGCTCAAGCTGTACAAAACCAACCTGTTCCATACATTGGGATGCGATCTCCTGTCCCTGCTGAACGTAAGTTACCGACTGACTTACCGCATCACATTGTTCAGCTGCGTCATGCCCGTCTTCTACTGTCGGAGGTGTCCCTACCAGCATCCCGTCGAGATATGCCTCTCCAACCCGGCATGTCTGAAGGCGGACCTGCTACCACTACTCCTCCCTCTGGACGCACACGACAGGGCCTGCTCTGCCTATGGGGGCATGGCGTATGTGGCCAACATCGCACGCGCACTGAAATGGAACCACTGTGCCTCCACACGACGGATCATCGAGAACAGCTACATCGAATGTCACCCAGCATGCCCCATCATGGTCCTCCAAGGGACAACCTACGAACAACACCTTGACAGCCACCATCCGCTTCATTGGCTGGCAAACATGTACACCACCAATGACATGGAAGCCCTGCTGGACGGCATCGCATACCTGACAACCTGTAAATACGTCGGACCACAACGCAGGTTCCCCGAGTGACCTATGAAGTCCAACCCCGCACCCATGCTCAGCTTCCGCACGGACTGGCCAGTCACCACCACAACAGCCATACCAAACGACCGGCAACTGTAACCACACCATCAACGACATCGCCATGACATCGGATATGACCGGGACATGCACACTGTTCCCCATCACATCCAGGAACACCGCATGCATCGTGGGAGGCAGTGGCATGGGCTCTGTGCATCGCACCCACATGGACGGAACTGCACGAACAACCAGGACACAACATGGATCCAGCGCACATGGACACACACACCGCTCAGTGGACATGAATAGGTCGCCTGGAGTCTGTGGGTGCTGCACCCCTCCCACCCCCGCCTCGGGAATCCCATACCAGGACCTTTGCATGGACGACAAGTGCATACAACAACAACACGACCCCAGTGACTGTGACATGTCCAGTAACCACCACAGTGCAACAACAAGTGGCACGCCGCTGCATGCACGCAAGCACATGCCCTGATGTCATCTCACATGCACGCGTGCATGAGGAACAACCGCAGCAAACCTGTCACATGGAACTGAGATGGACTGTGCCCATGATGCCGAGCGGTCTGGTAGGCTACATGTATACCGTCTGTGTCAAAGTCCGCAGCTCCGCAGCTATACGTAAATGTACATTAGCACAGCCTTGGCCAAGCAGATGTAACCCCACACCCTATCCCATTTGTAATCATGCTCAGTATATCCTCAGTATGTATTCCGCTGCCAGTAGTGTCCACTATACTGCATCACAGAGGACAGAAGACTCAATATAATGTTTGAAACCAGAACTGTCTCCGCTGACTCATTTCACAAGTACGAATGAGAGAGGATGAGAGTATGTGAAGTACACGGCAGTCGTGACATGACCATGTAGTCCACTGGTATTGGATGTCAACGCAAATGAGTAGCACTACTGTGGAAGACACACATGTGTCGTGTGAAGTCGTATGGACGCAGTGCTCAGGTGGGTGGGTGCGACGGGTAGATGCGCACATGCCAAGTTGGAGCACGCCGTGTTGGGAGGGCTCATGAACAGTACACCACCGCTTCCCTGGGCATTGTGAGAGGACACCTGTCGGGGGGAGTGAACACGTGTGTGCACAGCAGCCGGGCACACGTACAAAGCGGTACCAGGCGCACCTCAGCCCACCCTCTGTGGACGAGCTGGATCCTGTTGTGCGCCCGCCATGCCCCTTGACAAGGCACACACAGCCCCAGTCGACCAGGTGTAACCCCAACATAGTCAATCCGCACAGGCGATACAGGGCACGGGATGGCAGTGGAGCATGGTGTGTGAGAGGTCTCCTCGCGCTCCTCCTGGTCATATCACGCAGGCAATAGAACCTCAACGTCCAGCATGGCAAAAGTCAAATGGAAGTGTAGGGGACGCACCACAGCACGAGCAGCACTGACGTCACGGGAGGTGGCTCGCACCATCCCATCCATTGCCCATCATACCAACCACGCCACATGCCATTGCGACTAAGTGCAAGCGCGTGCGCCACCACCCCTGAGCCCTCCCCAGAGAGGCCAAAGAGTGAATGTGTGGGCCATCAGCCACAGACGGACGCGGCATGGCCGCAAGGGCAGCCACAGCCACTGGGTGTCGCAGGTGGCGGATCCGGAAGGCGAAGACTGTGATGCATAGTCCATGCAGGCCGGGTCTCCATTTGGGGCACCACGCAGGTGGACGGCGTCCCGCCACACATCATACCCTGAGACAGCCCACTCGTGCAACTGGACCCACACATACACTCCTTGCCCTCTCTGGTGCGAGCTTGCGGCTGCCTGTGCAAGCGCTAGCCTCGCAGGTGAGCATGCATATTGGGGGGCGAGGGGAGGACATGAGGGCTGGGGCGAAGATGACTGTATCACTGTCAGTTAGTACAAGGGATGACCCAGATGTGGAAAGGAAGAGACGTGTCCCGTGTGTACTGCAACTAGTCGCCAATCCAACTACCCCCCATGTCCGGAATGTAAGCCCGCACCTAGGCCCGCCCATCCGCCACATCGAACATACCACCAGCACGACAACCTTCCCATTCGAAACACTGACTGGGGGTGGCGACCAGTGAACAATCATGTGTAGCCTACCCACGCGTACATGTGGGCCCTCCATGATCATTGGGGCCTAGATCCCCATGTGCATGCACATGGCAGTGGTATGTCTCACTTGCCATTGCCATTGTTGGGAGACCTGTGTAAGTGTATTGTGGCCGTGCCGTCCCAGCTTGACAGCTGGGCTGTGGCTCATGTGCTTGCTCAGTCATGTCAGTGATGTGTATGCGAAATTGCTATGTGCCGTGTTGCTTTGACATGTGTCCTCTGCCATTTAACCCAGGCGGAGACCGAACATTGACCGCCCATACCAATTGCTGGCGGACATGGACGATACAGAGGTAATCAGGAAGTTTCGGCTGGACAGGCCAACTCTGCATCGACTGTGTGCCATGTTAGAGCCCCATCTCCGTCCCCGCAGGGTGTATCCGACTGCTGTCACCCCCACGGCTAAGGTGATGGCCGCCATGCATTTCTTCGCCACTGGGTCATTCCAGCACACAGTGGGCAGTGGAGGAGGGATGTCCCAGCCCATGTTCAGCAAGGTGCTGAGGGATGTACTGGCAGCCATGATGCTGTACCGGAACAGGTACATCAGATTCCCCAGGGCTCGTGAATTGGCGGCAGTGAAGGGTGCATTCTATGCCCTTGGCAGAATCCCACACGTCGTGGGAGCCATTGACTGCACTCATGTTGGCCTTGTTCCACCACAGGCCACTGAGCACCTGTACCGCAACAGGAAGCACACGCACTCCCTGAATGTGCAAGTGGTGTGCCTTGCGGACATGGTGATCACCCACGTGTGTGCAAAGTTTCCAGGCTCGGCCCATGACGCACACATAATGCGCAACAGCATCTTGCCACGACTGATGGCCAATCTGCAACAGGATCGTGGCTATATTGTCGGTGAGTATGTGGAGTGGTGTAGCGTGCTGGTTGTGCGATGCTGTCCCCTGTCCAGTTGGAATAGCAACGGTTCTCTGTGTCCCTCACACCCAGGTGACTCTGCGTATCCGAATGGGGCATGGCTGCTCAGTCCATTGAGGAATCCTCGCACCCCAGCAGACGATCGATACAATGAGGCACATGGGAGGACCAGACGTGTGGTCGAGCGTACCTTTGGCCTCCTCAAGTCCAGGTTCAGGTGCCTGGACCGCACCGGGGGTGCACTGGCGTACTCCCCACAGAAGGTGTGCCAGATAGTGGTGGCGTGCTGCATGCTGCACAATCTGGCCATTCGGAAGCAGATCCCCCTCATTGTGGATGACGGAGATCAACCAGGGCCCCAGCCCGCAGACCAGGACAGCTCGAGTGAGGTGGACAGCGGAGAGGAGGAAGCTGGGAATGTGCGCCAGCAGCTCATCGCCCGCTACTTCACTTGACGGTGAGTGTCCATGTACGACGGATGATGTGTCTGTATCTATGCAGGTGTGTGTGTGCTGTGTCAGGGTGGCCGTATGTTCACTGCGTGCAGTGTGTCAACGCTCCATGGCCAGGGTAGTATGCCACTGTTGGTGACTGTGGCATTGTGCCCTATTGCTCTGTGCGATGTGTGTACATTGCTTGTAGTTGTTGACATGTACTGTGTGATGGGTGTGTGACACACTCATTGAATGTGCTCCTGTTCTGTCTCCCACCCCTAGGTCCCTACAGGCCCTCCGGATTCCATTGCCATGCCACGCATCAGGTGCCCTTCCGCCCAAGGTGGCCGTTGTATTCCGTACAAATAAAACACAGGGCACAAACAGCAGTTAGTGAAAAAGGTGCATTTATTACGAACTGTGACATGTGATTGTGTGTAAGGTGATGACAAAAGTGGTGCGTGCAGTGACAATGAGCTGTCGGTCATGGCTGCGTGATGATCAGGGTGTACCCACTGGTTCTATGTCCATAGTCCAACACACACATGCCATCCAGATGGCTGTGTGGAGTGGGATCGTAGAGCAAGTCAATGCAGTGGCTGGTCAAGGAAGGCTGGCGGAAGGCTGGCTGGCTGCCTCACTTGCGACTGGAGCGTGCGAAGTCCTCCCGGGAGATCTGTTTCCTCTTCGGACGGCCCCTTCCACGTTTGGGAGGGGGTGTGTGGTGGCGACCTGCTGGTGGTGGGTGAGGTGTGCTCACTGGCTGTGGACGCAGGGGAAGTGGACACTGCTGCCCGAGCCTGCGCCCTAGCAGGTGGTGGCGGAGGTGGTGTTGCTGGCCTTGCCTGTGACCCCACCGCCACCACCAGCTGGCCCATGAGGTCCACGAGTTGGTCCATACGGGACACGAATTGGCCCATATGGGCGTCCATGGACCTCAGCACCCCCAGCACCTCCCGCGTGTCAGTAGCAGACCTGGCCCATTGTCCTTGGGCCTCTTCATAGGCCCCAAGGACTCTGGCCATTTGAGGCAGGGCATGGCTCCCAGGGGAGGCTGGCGTTTCCCTGACCCTGCTCCTCCTACCAGTCCTGCTGCCACCGGCCTGCCCACTAGCCACATTGCTCACCACGGTCCTCGCTGTGGCTCCCAGGGTGGATCCAGTCGGCCGGGCCACCACCTGCGCTGGGGCTGGTGCCAGCGAAGACGTGGTGGTGGTGGAGGCGGTGGTGGTCGGTGCGGCGATGGTGGCGGTTGCGGCAGTGGTAGTGGCCGCAATGACCGTGGGTGTGGCCGCAACGACAGTGGCAGCAGGGGACTGGGACTGTTCAGCATCCCTGGATGATGGGTTGGTGGGTAGGAGGGGTCCTGGGGAGCGGCTGGGCCCTGCCACGCCAGATGGGCCAGCTTGGTGGTCCGTGTCCGAAGAGGTGGACAGATCCTCCAGATCCGTGTGTCCTCGTTGGGGGCTTGTAGGCTGGCTGTGCTGGCTGCTGTCTCCATCCCCAGCGTCCAGCAGTTCGTCACCTGTGGAGAGAATGAGATTTGTTATTGTGTTGCACCTGGCGAAGTATGTATTAGTCGTCTGACATTGGCAGTTCGTGCAATCTCGTACATGGGTTTCCCGGAGGCGAGTGTGTGGCTGTGGCATCTGTAGGTGTGTGTGCTAGGCAATGGGACTGTGTGCTGTGCACATGTGGCATGGGACGGATTGGCCATGCCGATGGGTGTGTTGCTTTGCCCCTACTCATTGTGACTCTGGTGTATGCGGGCTCCTGGCCCATCCTGGGTCTGGTTTGTACTTTGCTTTTGGAGTTCAAATGGAACGCTTAGGAACGCATATGGCAACATGGGGGCCATGCCCCAGATTCGCATTTGGGAGGGTATATGCTTTTGGGGTACATGCTGTGAGCCATGGGTGCCGAACGTGACATGTGTTGTGGCAGCATGACAGTGCATGGTCTGAGGTGTGTGCATGCCTGACATGCCCTGCATATTTGCTGTCTGTTGTGGTTACTGGACATGGCATTGGACGCATCGTTATGAGTGAGTGATAGTTGTGTGCCAGCCAACGTATTGCAGTTGTCCCATCTCCTTGGTGTGCGTGCTGCCCTGTGCCATGTGCATCACTGCAGTGCTCGGGGGGTGTGGCCCATGTTGTGTGTTGTTGCTCACAGTGTGTCGTGCGCTTAATTGACTTCTGGCACATGGTTGGTCATGGGCATGTGTCTTAGCGTGACTGCTGTATGTGTGGCAGCTGTGCGGATGACATGCCTTTCATGAAACTGGGGCTGACGGATGGGATGGATGGTATGTTGTATGTGCATGGTGTGTCTGTGTGTTTGATGGGTTCAGTGGTGTTCGTGTGCATTTGTGTTGTTCCGCTCTGTTGCGTCTAGTGTTGTTTGTCTTACATAGGCGTAGTTGTGGGGTGTGTGGTTGACAGGCAGTAGGGGCTACATGGACAGGACTTCAATGGTGTTTCGGTTGTGTGTGATGAGTTGCACAGTGGCTGCCGTGTGGGACTATATTCAGTGTGGCTTGTGCATGCAGACGTGGCTCCTTGGGTGTTGCTATGTCTGTGATGGGTCATGTGGGGTGTGAGTCTGCTGTTCATGTCCGTGTGCACATTGTTCACTTGTTCGTGACGGTGGGCGGTGCTGCGTGTTCGTGTGCTACGTGACATGTCCCATGTGTTGGTGGTGTTATGGTCCTCATGCCTCCAGTAATCCAGCCCTGTCCAGTTTCCCACCTGCAAGTTGTTCGTGCGTGCACTGTACTGGATGCCACATGGCTCTTAGCGGGGGTGCTCCATGTTGCAGGTCTGTGGGGGTGGGGGGTGTAGTGGGTCGTGGGGGTGGCTGTACACCCACTGACACCGATTGCTGTGGACCGTGATGTCTGCCTTTCGGCTGTCGTTGTGCACTGCGGTGGCTGACACGTGGGTGTGGGGTGTGGGGGATGCTCCTCCTTGCTGTGCTGTGGGACTGGGGCCTGGTGTGTGTTGTACTTGGGCTGTCCCCCTCCGACCCACTGCACTTTGTGTTCCTGCCACTTACCTGTTACTTGTCGGTTGGTGCAGCTGTGCCTGACACATGGGTGTGGGGAGTGCTCCACCTTGCTGGTCTGTGGGAGTGGGGGCCTGGTGGGTGTTGTACTTCAGCTGTCCCCCTCCGACCCACTGCACTTTGTGTTCCTGCCACTTACCTGTTACTTGTCAGTTGGTGCAGCTGTGGCGGACACATGGGTGTGGTGGGTGCTCGTTGTGGCGCTTCTGGCATATTTGTGGACCTGTTGGTGGTTACGTGGCTGGCTTAGTGTACACATGTCCCCACGCATCTTACAGTTGTTCGGTTTGGCCTGTGTGTGGTAGTGTCTGTTGCATGTGCGTGTGATGTGTTGTGTATTGTGTGCTGGACATGGGGGTGTTTGTCCCTGGGAGCTGTGGCATGGTGGTTGCGCATGTGTGTACATAGCGGTGTGCTGGTATACATTAGTTTGTACTTACCAGCCTCCACTCCTCTGCTAATCCGGCGAGGATCTCCGGATGGATTACGACTCGCACCTTCTCCTCCCACGCTTTGAAGGTCTTAAAGAGCGCGGGATTCCCTCCGCCAGTGACGGCAGCCAGCTCTCTGTTTTTGCCCTCCTTCTTCTTGACCAGGCTCTTTACGTCATTCCAACGTTTGTTTATCTCGGTTCTGTTCCTGGGCAGGGTCCCGACTGCATTGACCTGGTCTACGATCCGGGTCCACATTCTGTTTCTGGTGGCTAGTGGTGTGTGCTGGACCATGTTCCCATAGATTTGTGGGTACACCTTGATGATCTCGTCGACCATGACCGTCAGCTCCATGGGCGTGAACTTGGGCATCCTTTGTGGTGCCATGGTGTTTGTGGTGCTGGTGCGGTGTGTGTTGTGTAATGTGCAGGGGGTTTGTGGTGCCGGTGTTTGGTGGTGGTGGTGGTGGTGGTGGTAGTGATGTGTGCGTTTCTGTGGTGTGCTGCTGTCCTTGCTGTGTCACTGTGTCCTCTCCTCTCCTCTCTGGTTTGCAATGTAGCAAGGGGTTGTGGTCTGTGGGAGTGCTGCTTTTGTACTCACCTATGTGGGTGTGTCCTCATGGTCTGTTGTTTTCAGGTGTGTTGTGTCTGGGGTTCTGGCCTTTGTATTTTTTGTTTGTCCGGGGGTGTTTTCGGGATGTGTACTGTGCTTGTGTATTTGTGCGTGCTTTGCTGTGTGGACTTGTTGGCCATGTTGTGTGCTATTGGTTTTGTGTGCGGATGGTTTCTGTGCAGGTACGTGGGCGCCATGGCTTCTGCCGTGTCGATTCTCATCGGCGTTGTTTGCGCTGGCGGGCGGTATTTTTGTTGTTTTTCCGCGCTCATGGCGGTGCGATCGTAATTTCACGTGCGGTGTGTCGGCCGTGTGGGCGGGCGGTTTTGTGTTGTCGTGCGTGGTTTCCGTCCGTGGCGGGCGGTTTGACTCCGACTCGGACGATGGCGGGCGGTATTTTGTATGATTTTTCGCCGATGGCGGTTTTCAGTTTGTGTACTCATAATGGCGTGGTCGGTGTTCAGGCGGTGTGTGCGGGCGGATTTTTGCCGCTTCCATGCCTGGCGGATTTTTTTACGCCGGGTATCGTAATGTGCCCCTAAGTAATTAATTAAGAAAAATTGAGTATTGATAATTAATTCTTTTGTTAATTAATCATTAATTGATTTTTTTTTATTGATTAATTTAGCATTATATTAATTATAATTTAAAAGAAAATTATTGTTAATTAATTTATTGTTAATTAATTATTAATTGGTAATTAATTTTTAATAATTCATTAATTGATAATTAAATTAATTATGTTAATTTTTATGTGTAGCAGGTGGTGGGTTTATAGGGGAATAGGGTGGGAAGTAAGTTGATTATAATTAATTAATTAATATTTTTTATTTATTGTTATTGATAATTAATTTATTGTTAATTAATGATTAATTGGTAATTCATTTTTATTAGTTGATTAATTTATAATTATATTAATTATAATTAATTTATTATTATTTTTATTTATTGTTATTAATTGGTAATTAATTTTTATTAATTGGTTAATTGATAATTAAATTAATTGTGTTCTTTTTATGTGTAGTGGGTTGTGTGTTTATGGGGGAATAGGGTGGGAAGTAATTTAATGTTATTTAAGTAAATATTAATTTAATTGTATTGGTATTTATTATTAATTTTTAGTTAATTAATTATTAATATGTTATTTATTTTCCAAAAATTATTTAATGAATAAGTATGTTAATTTAACCCCTACGCTATCCAACACTTTCCCTACTGTTGCACTCACTGGAGTGGGAATAGTAATTTTTACCCCTACGCTATCCAACACTTTCCCTACTGTTGCAATCACTGGAGTGGGAATAGTAATTTTAACCCCTACGCTATCCAACACTTTCCCTACTGTTGCACTCACTGGAGTGGGAATAGTAATTTTTACCTCTACGCTATCCAACACTTTCCCTACTGCTGCACTCACTGGAGTGGGAATAGTAATTTTACCCCTACGCTATCCAACACTTTCCATACTGTTGCACTCACTGGAGTGGGAATAGTAATTTTTACCCCTACGCTATCCAACACTTTCCCTACTGTTGCACTCCCTGGAGTGGGAATAGTAATTTTAACCAGTAGCGGCCGGTGGTGGGAGTGCTGCCGGGCGCTGACGTGGGGCGGGGGAGGGGCAGGGTGGGGGGTAGTAAACTATGGATTATGGCCGATTAGAGGTAGGTAAACATATAAATAAATAAAACGCCAAATGCGATGCAGCGCGCGCAGCGAAATTCGTTTTATTTATATGTTTACTTACCTCTAATCGGCCGTAATCCGTAGTTTACTACCCCCCACCCTGCCCCTCCCCCGCCCCACGTCAGCGCCCGGCAGCACTTCCACCACCGGCCGCTACTGATTTTAACCCCTATGCTATCCAACACTTTCCCTACTGTTGCACTCCCTGGAGTGGGAATAGTCATGTTTACCCCTACGCTATCCAACACTTTCCCTACTGTTGCACTCACAGGAGTGGGAATAGTAATTTTAACCCCTACGCTATCCAACACTTTCCCTACTGTTGCACTCACTGGAGTGGGAATAGTAATTTTTACCCCTACGCTATCCAACACTTTCCCTACTGTTGCACTCACTGGAGTGGGAATAGTAATTTTTACCCCTACGCTATCCAACACTTTCCCTACTGTTGCACTCACTGGGGTGGGAATAGTAATTTTTACCCCTACGCTATCCAACATTTTCCCTACTGTTGCACTGTTTGGAGTTGGAACAGTAATTTTATTACCTCCGCTATCTAATATCTTTTGTATTATTTTAGTTCATGTAGTATATAATTAATTTTTAAAAGATTAAAAATAATTAAATTTTTTAAAATTTGTTATATATATATTTATTTCATTTTTATTTATATTATTATTTTATGTGTATAGATGTATTTATAATATTATATGATATTTTTTTTTAATTATAAGTTATTAAAATAATTATTAAAAAATATTAGTAAGTATATATATTATATATTATATGTATATGTTTAATTTATTTTTACATTACATATATATTACTTATAATTTTTATACATTTTAAAATATTTTTAACTATGTTTATTTTAATTATATGTATTATTTACTTTATTTTACATAATTTTTTTAACTTAAATAAAAAACGATATTTTTAACAACTATGGGGCCCATTACGATGGAGGGCGGAAGCAGCACCGCCGTGCTGGCGGATGCAAAAACCGCCACCTACCGTCCGCCAGCAACGGGTCACACGGCTGCCAAATTAGGATGTGAAAAACCAGGCAAACCCCGCCCGCAAGCCCGCGACGCCGCCCGCCATCAAAGTGCGCCCGTCCATGTTGCGGTGCAAGCCAATGGAGACACACCGTCCGACGAAATGACGTACCGCCCTCCGTAAAAATTACGATGTCAGAACCAAACAGCCTCATCGGCAAAGATACACCGCACGAGAAAGGCGGAAAACCGACTGTGCAGTACGGGGCGACGAAGCAGGTAGGCAGACACACAACAAGGGCACGCAAACACTGCACACAATGCAAGGGCGGAAAAAATGTACATGGCCCCCCCAGGCACCCCTGTGTGGACAGGACACATCCACCAGTGTATCCACACATGTCCCACCTGTCAAAACAACACAACTCGCAACATCCTGGGCACCCACTACCCGGGACCAGGAAGAGACGTCCCCGTCACGGCAGAGCAGCGTAGCGGCGATGACGCAGGTACACATGCGCACAACGCAGAGGCCAACGACAGCGCCACACATGGGCTGCATACAAACACCACAGAGTCACAACTACACACCCCACACACCAGCACCACCCTGAAGGCACATGTCGCATGGCCTTCCTGCATCACCCATGACCCCAACCGACAACTCACAGTTGTCAACGTGACGTCACACAAGTGTCCCGAACAGGGGAGTAATGTGATGGCAAAATAGGACACACCCTTGTGTGGAAAACATGGAGAAGCACACGGCGGCTGCGCACAATCTCGACAATGTCCGGAAAAGGCACGCCAGTCTCAACAAGAAATACCTATCCCATCCTGCTCGCAACAACAACACATGCAATGTGCAAAATAGGAAATCCTGCAGCCTGAGAACAGGTGTGCCCAATACCACACCCACACAGAAGCCAAAACGTACAGCGCCAACGGAGTATCCCTCCCTCACACGGGAGAGCAGATAGCACTGAATGGCCTTCCATTCCTACTCCGAAATAACATTGCAAAAAATCATGCAGGACAATGGAGCCAGTGTACCAACAAGATGCGAAACATAGCCATGCAGAGTAAAACGTCCACTGGCAGATAGCGCACAACATGAAAGACAGATAACACCACAAAATACAACAATACCACTCTACATGTGGACCAAATGCAAGTAATCCGGAAAGAGACAGACACCACTGCCCTTGACTATTCATAGAAGCATGTGGGATGAGGGACTGTGTCCTTCGCCCAAGCCATACCCCAAGTCCTGCCGCCGTACATCCATACCAGAATTCCCAGCATCGTCGGAGGCTGCACTCTGCTGACTGCTCAGGCATCCGGAGCACGCTATCACATCACCCTGTAGCAATATGGCTGTTGCACCAGTGAGCCCCAACTACGCCGGACAGATCAAGTTGTACAGTGACAGCTTGCTGCAGATAGTGGGCTGTACAAATCTGGCAATGCTGAATGTAAGTTACCGAGTAACTTACCGCATTGCAATGTTCAGCTGCGTCATCCCCGTCTTCTACTGTCGGAGGTGTCCGTACTACTGGCCTGTGGATTTATGTCTCTCCAACCCGGCATGTCCAAAGGCGGACCTGGTACACCTGTTTGCACCCCTGGATGACCACAACAGGATCTGTTCAGTGTATGGGGGCATGGCGTTTGTGGCTGCAATTGGGGACACACTGCAATGGGACCAGTGTGCCTCCACACGACGTCTCCTGGCACACATTTTCATCGAATGTCATCCAACATGTCCCATCAGGATCCTACAAGGGACAACCTACGAAGAACACGTTGTAACCCACAATCCGCTTCATTGGATGACATCCATGTTTACCATCAATGGGATGGATGCCCTGCTGGAAGGTGTCGCATACACGTCAACTTGTCAATTCATGGGACCCCGACTCAATACCCCCAACTGAACATTGATGTACAACACCGTACCCATGCTTGGCATTTGCACGGAGTGGGCAGTTAGCTGTACAAGAACTACACCATATAATCTGTGACTAATACCTTACCATCAACTCCACTGCCATGACATCTGACATTTCCGGGACATGCACCCTGTTCCCCACCATATCCCGTGTCTCTGCATGAACAGGGGGAGGCAGAGGTATGGGACTTGTGTACAGTAACCACATGGCCAACACAGCACGAACAACTATGCCATAATATGAATACTGCGCATCTGGACTCATGCACCTGTCAGTGCACACTCATCTGTCTGCTGCAGTACGTGAGAACTGTCACCACACCTTTGTCTGCGCATCCGTGCCAGGACTTTTGCATGGACAACAAATGCAACCCACAACAACATGGGCCTAGCCATAGTGTCATGTTCAGTAGCCAGCACATAGCAACAACTGGTGAGACGCTGCTGCATGCAGGTAGGCACATGCCCTGATGTCACCCCTGACGCCGGTGTGTCGGAGTCACTATTGTACTTAACCGGTACCATGGAACTGAGATAAACTGTCCCCATGATGTCAAGCTGTCTGGTAGGCCAAATTAATACTGTCTGTGTCAAAGCCCAGAGACCATCAGTAACTAGCAAATGTACCCTAGCATAGCAAGGGCAAGGCAGTTGTAACCCTGAAGCCTCCATTCCACAGTCAACAACTAATTACATCTACCTGTACCCCTTCCGTATGTGTAATCATGCTAAGTATATCCTCCACATGCATTTTGCTGCCAGTAGTGTCCACTATACTGCATCACAGAGGAAGTAAGTCCAAATACATGCCTCGAAGCTAATATGTGACTCTGTGGAATTATTCTCAGAAGACAAGTACGAATGAGAGAGGATGAGAGTGTGTGAAGTACACGAGAGTCATGAGATGAACATGTAGTCCAGTGACATTGGATGTCAATGCATATGATCTGCCGCCACAGTGGTCCTAGTGCAATACTACAGGTCGTGGGCCTTTCATTGTCAGACCCTGACGTGGCCCAACAGATCATCACAGTTACACTGACGGGCTGGTCACTCCAAAGCTCAGTCCCACATATGAGTATAATTACCATCACAGTCGGACATCACACTCATCAAGCAAAAGTAGGGCCCACGCAAGAAGCATGCAACAGCAATGCATGACAAAACCCACACAAGATACCAGTGTGGGTGTGCAGGTCCGCACAGTGAGTACGAACTGCTGAAACTCACATACATGCCCAATTGAACAAGGCACATTCCCGACAGTCACACACCCTGCAGACGCACTATGGCCAAAACATATTAAGTAGGAGCCATCCTGAACTGCAAGGACACACCCACACACTGCACACTGTGCAACTTACAATACACACATGCGCTCACATTCACAGACCTGAACACGGATACAAACACCCACCATGCCCCTGGGTAACACATGTGTGCAATCGACATTGCCAGAGTGCACACACACATACCAACACTACCCCAAAGTCACAAACATCACACCACACACACCTACACCTCCCAAATGCACACCTTGAAAGTAATATATATCAATCAACAAGAGAGGGAGGGAGGAGTAGCCACTCTTCTTCCCCTGAATAATAATATTAGAAAGCAACAAAAGAGTGACAACCAATTCCGAAGAAAGGGTACTTGATCTTAAAAAACTGTACAAGGAAAAGACTTTATTTCTTAAAGAACCCTCACTCACCAACCTAGTTGGTGACATGCTTCATCATTGGGTTCACACCAGGGAGACCGAATGTCTCCTAGTGTGCTTCGACGCCTGAATTACAGCGGAGCAGGATATTATTGTGCAAGGGTGACAGTGCTAGGGGTAGTGCTATTTAAAAGAATGAAGGTTTTGCCAGAAATCAATTTTAATAGTGGCAAAATCCCCAATCGTTAAAAGAGAGTGAAACAGATGTACGCTGGTTAATTAGGTGCACCAGCCCATCCAATTTAACTAGCTATGTGTAAAAATGTGGTTGACATGTTTCAGCTTATTAATGGCAAGTTAGCTAAGCTTTCTTCAGGACCATAACTCCCCGGCGGTATACGCACACTAAGGCGTACCCTAACCAGGGGAATTAGTGTGTACAGTAAAACTCACGGTTTTACCGCTGGGGATCTGGGATTTCCAAAGGCCCCTTTATTCTGAAAAAGAAAACAAAAGAAGGAAACAACACAGGACATACATTAAAGCACATTTTGCTAGAAAACATTGGTCTCAGGTTGTCGGATAAGTTTGTGATATATTTTCCTTGACAGTCACGTATGATTCATCAAACGATGCTCCACCAGTGGACCTATGACACCAGTCAGTAAGCATACAGCCACTCTATTAGCAATTGTGCGTCAGTGGCCCATACTGTAAACTCACACCCATGTCTTGTTTGTGTGCTACGGGCATGTGTGTGCTTAGTACAGAAACATGCACTATATTTTTAGCGCTATCAAATTAAATAGTGAAACAAAATGGCTCAGGATGGACTCAACCAATCGTAATATACCTTCTTAATAATATTGACAGCGCTGTGTATAACCATTACAGCTGATGCCTTATTTGTGTACTAAAGATAAAAGTACACACAAAAATCAAGCATGGAAAACTTAAGGCTCACGTGAAGTACAGAGTGGCTTCACGTCATGAGTCCACGGTGGGGGATTTTTTGCCACAGAAACTCTGTAAGAAATTAAGAAATACAGTCGAGATCAGCACCAACTCTACTCGGGACACTTTAGCTCTTCAGCCCCTCAAGTTATACACTTACTTCCGATTTAGAGTTGTCCCTCTCACGACCTATCCGTACGATCACCGTGGCCCGAATGTTGCCGCGGAATCGTTGTTGCACGTACAAATGCCGGCTCAACATCACGTGGTTCACGTTTGTAGGCGTGAAACGTGATGAATCAGGAAGTTGGTGTCTCATAACACTAGACCGCATCTGGTGAAGTGTACAAATGCCGGCTAAGTATCACGTGGTTCACGTTTTTGACGTGAATACGTGATGGATCAAGAGATCGGCACTTCAGAACACTAGACCGCGTCTGGTAGGGAAAATAGTGTCAGGTAACATACCTCACACCCTGACTTGCTAAATAGGTGGTCCAACCTATGCACTGTTCAGAAAGGAACATTATCTTCTAAGCACTGAGCCCCATGGAATATTGTCATTTAAACCCTTGCGGTGCGTAGACAAACGGTAAATCCACCGCTGTTCTTTTTCGAAAAGTTCTTGCTGGGCGTTGGGGTTCAGTTTAGGTTGTTCAATAACAGTCCACCTAAGGTCATTTGTGGTATGGTTAAATTCCACAAAATGGTCAGTCAGTTTTGTGGTATTCTTGTGGCATCTGATGTTATTGCGATGCTCACAGATACGTTGTTTGATCTTACGTGATGTCATGCCCACATACCTGAGCTCGCACGGGCAGGTTATTAAATATACCACATTGGTGGAATTACAATTCGTATGGGCGCGCTGCACCCATTCTCTCCCTGATTCCAGCATTAAGACTTACAGAAGAGGTACCACTCACTTGCGTAACAACGTACAACACTGTATCCAACGCAGTGAGTCGGTCCATTAACAAACACTGGAAGATTCTGGAAAGCAATAACCACAAATGGAAAAAACCTCTCTTCTCATACAAACGGGCCAGGAGCATAAAGGACTCTTTAGTACATACTCGCCCGAAGAACTTTGAGAGGGATGAGAATCAAACTGTCCTAAATGCTTGGGGCCTTCCCCCGATACTAGGACATTATCCCTGTGGGGGGTGCAGTGTTTGCCATTTAACCACCGCCACCAAAGTCTTAATGCTGGAATCAGGGAGAGAATGGGTGCAGCGCGCCCATACGAATTGTAATTCCACCAATGTGGTATATTTAATAACCTGCCCGTGCGAGCTCAGGTATGTGGGCATGACATCACGTAAGATCAAACAACGTATCTGTGAGCATCGCAATAACATCAGATGCCACAAGAATACCACAAAACTGACTGACCATTTTGTGGAATTTAACCATACCACAAATGACCTTAGGTGGACTGTTATTGAACAACCTAAACTGAACCCCAACGCCCAGCAAGAACTTTTCGAAAAGAACAGCGGTGGATTTACTGCTTGTCTACGCACCGCAAGGGTTTAAATGACAATATTCCATGGGGCTCAGTGCTTAGAAGATAATGTTCCTTTCTGAACAGTGCATAGGTTGGACCACCTATTTAGCAAGTCAGGTGTGAGGTATGTTACCTGACACTATTTTCCCCTACCAGACGCGGTCTAGTGTTCTGAAGTGCCGATCTCTGATCCATCACGTATTCACGTCAAAAACGTGAACCACGTGATACTTAGCCGGCATTTGTACACTTCACCAGATGCGGTCTAGTGTTATGAGACACCAACTTCCTGATTCATCACGTTTCACGCCTACAAACGTGAACCACGTGATGTTGAGCCGGCATTTGTACGTGCAACAACGATTCCGCGGCAACATTCGGGCCACGGTGATCGTACGGATAGGTCGTGAGAGGGACAACTCTAAATCGGAAGTAAGTGTATAACTTGAGGGGCTGAAGAGCTAAAGTGTCCCGAGTAGAGTTGGTGCTGATCTCGACTGTATTTCTTAATTTCTTACAGAGTTTCTGTGGCAAAAATCCCCACCGTGGACTCATGACGTGAAGCCACTCTGTACTTCACGTGAGCCTTAAGTTTTCCATGCTTCGGTTTTTGTGTGTACTTTTTATCTTTAGTACACAAATAAGGCATCGCTGTAATGGTTATACACAGCGCTGTCAATATTATTAAGAAGGTATATTACGATTGGTTGAGTCCATCCTGAGCCATTTTGTTTCACTATTTAATTTGATAGCGCTAAAAATATAGTGCATGTTTCTGTACTAAGCACACACATGCCCGTAGCACACAAACAAGACATGGGTGTGAGTTTACAGTATGGGCCACTGACGCACAATTGCTAATAGAGTGGCTGTATGCTTACTGACTGGTGTCATAGGTCCACTGGTGGAGCATCGCTTGATGAATCATACGTGACTGTCAAGGAAAATATATCACAAACTTATCCGACAACCTGAGACCAATGTTTTCTAGCAAAATGTGCTTTAATGTATGTCCTGTGTTGTTTCCTTCTTTTTGTTTTCTTTTTCAGAATAAAAGGGGCCTTTTGGAAATCCCAGATCCCCCAGCGGTAAAACCGTGAGTTTTACTGTACACACTAATTCCCCTGGTTAGGGTACGCCTTAGTGTGCGTATACCGCCGGGGAGTTATGGTCCTGAAGAAAGCTTAGCTAACTTGCCATTAATAAGCTGAAACATGTCGACCACATTTTTACACATAGCTAGTTAAATTGGATGGGCTGGTGCACCTAATTAACCAGCGTACGTCCGTTTCACTCTCTTTTTAACGATTGGGGATTTTGCCACTATTAAAATTGATTTCTGGCAAAACCTTCATTGTTTTAAATAGCACTACCCCTAGCACTGTCACCCTTGCACAATAATATCCTGCTCCGCTGTAATTCAGGCGTCGAAGCACACTAGGGAGACATTCGTCTCCCTGGTGGGAACCCAATGATGAAGCATGTCACCAACTAGGTTGGTGAGTGAGGGTTCTTTTAAGAAATAAAGTCTTTTCCTTGTACAGTTTTTTTAAGATCAAGTACCTTTTCTTCGGAATTGGTTGTCACTCTTTTGTTGCTTTCTAA